>OZ010601.1:20421771-20494271 GCA_963932145.1 Acanthosepion lycidas
GGGCATTTCGTCCTATATATGGAACTATATAGTGCGCATCCACTACCAAGAATTGAACCCCTGAGAGTTACGTGGTCAAGCAAACACAATACCAACTGTTCCACCGGGCCTCTGTCACGAGGCATCTGCAAATCAGACTCAATATAGTGCCGCTCGCTCACATATTCCGTGGTGTGACTCTACTGTGTTCTCTCTAACCATAGTTCTGTGCCCCCAGGACGTTTGGTTGATAACCTCAATTCAAAACGGCCGTCTAGTTCATTCTGTTGAGGTTTCTTTCAGACTCAATGAATTACTTTTATATATATATATATATATATATATATATATATATATATATATATATATATATATATATATATATATATATATATGTATTATATATATATATATATATATATGCTAATTTGAGCATTATAATAAGAAGAAATCAGGAAAAAACATAAAAATCCGTCATTTCGGTTATAATTTATTTCGTGAATATTCTTATATTCATCTCTTCGGACAGACAGTTCTTAATGAATGGAGACAATTCATCTGGACTGATGTACCATATTAACAGGAGGAAAGGATAGCAAGAGAGAATGTAAGGAAGGAGGAGAGGAAGAAAAAACACGTAAAAGTGTAAAGACCTAATCGTTGCTCATACGCTTAGTTGATGATATCCTTAAGACTATTGTCATTAAATCGTTATCATCTATAAAGAAAATTAAAATAAATCTAGAATATATTTTCTGGCTTTAAATAAACTGCCAAGGCTTGATAAGCCGTAAATACGAAATCAGTATTTTTCTTTATAAGTTTGTCGAATGTATACGAAGAAAATAACTTTAGTTGATTATAAATAGAGGCACGGTGGAGCAATCGATAGCTGCTCTGTTTGTGGAATCTGAGAGCTCACTTCTAATTCCAGTCGAATCCATTACATTTATTTACGTACTAACGCCCTTTGGAAAGTTAAGATTCTTCTTCCCCACCCTAGCTATGGGTAATTAGCCTTGGATGGTAACTGGTCAACAGAAAGAAATGGCAACCTACCGCGGGAAAAATTTGCTTCGTCAGTCGTGTATTGAAAGATACATGATCGCCTAAGTGTGTATCACGCATGACACATAACTCACTGACAATAAATATTTCAAAATTTATGCTTCTTTCTCTTTGAAGTGCTACGCTGGGGTACATTCCACAATTTTTCTATATCTTTTCTGTGATCAGACAATAAATACTTGCACACAAAGAAACGTTTTGCTCTCATTGTGATCGACCCCGATCAATGACGTTACCAATTACCCGTCTTAAGTTACAGCAGCTCGCAAATAAATAAGCATTATTTTATTTACTCGGTTTTTCAAGCTATTCGTATTGAAATATTTTATATAACTCTTGCAGAATAAAGGTTTTAGAAAAAGAGAAACAAAACCGATAGACTTTCTACGTAAAACGACTAGAGAAAATATCTGCCCCAAAAAATATAGCCATAAAAATAAAGGCTGGTAAAAAACAAATAACCCTTTTTAATTTAATTTTAATTTTATTAGTCACGCATCATAGAGTACTTTTAAAGTTATAAACCAGTTAGTGAAGAGGCTTGAGGGAGAATTTTCATCGTTAACTTTCTCCCCTTTTTTTCTCTTTCTAAATGGTTTTTATTTGGAAAACGCATCTAAGGCAAAGGAATTCTGTTTTTGGAAGGAGATATTTCTGCAAACATCCACAGGTGTTTAAAATTCTGCTTTTGATGTAAACACAGAAAGTTGTTGGCATTGTAGAGATACCGGTAAATTATCCAGAAAAAAGAAAAAAAAACTATTGGTGGCAGCAAGCGGATGTTTTAACTGATGATTAGACTTAAGCAGGCTGGTTTCATGTAAGCTGACATAACTTTTATTTCAAAACAGACACTGAAATTCTTCAATTATTTTCAGCAAATTACTGCAGGCTCTGCACAATTCGAAGTGGCTTCCAATTATTCTGAAAGGGACATAGAATGGCTGCCTTAAAAGAACTTCAATTGCTTAAAATAGGCCCAGGTGATCCTGCTATATATCTGTAGATCATTGATAACATACAAAGAAAAATCTGTAATTTCACAGGTCCTTGCCTGGCATCTCGTCTTCAGTCACTTTCTCACCGCTGTAAGGTATCTACATTGTGGGTCTTTTTTGAATATTTTAATGGTACTGATGAAATTTCCTCTATAGTACTTTTGTCCTATTTTGGTCATGTTATTTTATGATTGAATGCGTAATATTGATTGACGATTTTATGAATGAAAGCGTAATATTAGATTGACGATTTTATGAATGAAAGCGTAATATTAGATTGACGATTTTATGAATGAAAGCGTAATATTAGATTGACGATTTTTGAATGAAAGCGTAATATTAGATTGACGATTTTATGAATAAAAGCGTAATATTAGATTGACGATTTTATGAATAAAAGCGTAATATTAGATTGACGATTTTATGAATAAAAGCGTAATATTAGATTGACGAATTTATATGATTGAATGCATAATATTAGATTGATGATTTTATGAATGAAAGTGTAATGCTAGATTGGCGATTTTACGATTGAATGCGTAATAATAGATTGACGATTTTATGAATGAAAGCGTAATATTAGATTGACAATTTTATGATTGAATGCGTAATATTAGATTGACAATTTCATGATTGAATGCGTAATATTAGATTGACCATTTTTTGAATGAAAGCGTAATACTAGATTGACAATTTTATGATTGAATGCGTAATATTACATTGACGATTTTATGAATGAAAGCGTAATATTAGATTGACAATTTTATGATTGAATGCGTAATATTAGATTGGCCATTTTATGAATGAAAGCGTAATAGTAGAATTCCTCTATGGTACCTAGATTTTGTGAATGAAAGCTTAATACTAGATTGACACTTTTGTTAATGGAAGCGTAATATTAGAATTCCTCTATGCTACCCAGATATTATGAATTAAAGCGCAATACTAGATTGACAATTTTATAAATGAAAGTTTAATAATAGAATTCCTCTATTGTACGTAGATTTTGTGAATGAAAGCGTAATATTAGATTGACGATTTGAATAATTATATGAATATAATAAACCCGACTGGAATTGGAAGACGGGTCTTTCTGCAGATGGTTGTGTTCAGAAATGAGCAGCCGTGCTTAGATATGCCGTCTGCCTTCATGTCGAATCAACTCCAATGATGATAAATTAAACAAGAACTGCATTACTTTTTGACCGGGGATTGTATTCTCTGTCTTTTTGTTATTTCCTTTCTCTTTTTCTTTTTTCTTATTTTTCTCTCTCACTGGAATATATTCATCAATAATATATGACTTCTAAATGTCTTACATTAGCAACCGTCTTTCGTGTTTCTCAGAATGAAACATATTCACAACACTGAATTTTCGGTTCAGTTGCCAAATTCAAGTTCCTGAATTTCCCAATAGCAAATTAATCTCACTCGTGCGGCGAGTGTATTTATTCTGCTCTGGTTAACGAATCAGAGGAAGAAATCAAATACAGTTTCAAAGAATTCGGTTCTTTCGCATCAGTGTCAAAGAATATAACAGTTATTTTGGGATTTGTTTTCGTAATAAAAAAAGTTTTTATATATTCTCTTTACAAGTTTCTAGGCATTTTTTGCGACATAGTAAGGATTGTGTGCTTTTTTCCTCTAAAAAACAAGGTAACTTACATTCACTCTGATGCTTGCATATAAAGAGACACCGAAATTCCACATAACAGCATTAGAAATTGTGTGTGTGCGTATATATATATAAAGGTAAACCTAAAGAGGTCTGCTCTACTTAAGGTATTGAGCACTTTATTTAGTTATTTTTGGATTTGCATGCTAGACGATTACTTTCGGCTAACTTACATGTTCTTGGTTCTTTCTTTTTTAATACTTTTTTCCCCACTTGATATCGGTTTGATTATTTGCAAATCAAGACACCGATACTTATAAGATTATTAATATTAATATATATATATATATATATATATATATATAAATTGTTAGGAGGATTTCATAATTATAATTAAGTAATTCATCGAGTCTGAAAGAAACCTCAACAGAATGCAGAAACACTGGACGGCCATTTCGTCCTATATATGGAACTTTATAGTTCGCATCCACTACCAAGATTTGAAACCCTGACAGTTAGGTTGTCAAGCAAACACAATACCAACTGTTCCATCGGGCCTCGGTCACGAAGAATCTGCAGATCAGACTCAATATAGTGCCGCTCGCTCACATATTCCGTGGTGGGACTCTACTGAGTTCTCTCTAACCATAGTTCTGTGCCCCCAGGAATAGTTGGTCTGACGTTTGGTTGATAACCTCAATTCAAAACGGCCGTCTAGTGTATTCTGGTGAGGTTTCTTTCAGGCTCAATGAATTACTTATATATATATATATATATATATATATATATATATATATATATATATATATATATATATATATATATATATATATATATGCTAATTTGAGCATTATAATAAGAAGAAATCAGGAAAAAACATAAAAATCCATCATTTCGGTTATAATTTATTTCGTGAATATTCTTATATTCATCTCTTCGGACGGACAGTTCTTAATGAATGGAGACAATTCATCTGGACTGATGTACCATATTAACAGGAGGAAAGGATAGCAAGACAGAATGTAATGAAGGAGGAGAGGAAGAAAGAACACGTAAAAGAGTAAAGAAGGGGAAAGGAAGAAAGAAAAACGGAAGAAAGAAAGGGGGGGAAAGGAAGACAGTAATGACAAGAGTGAAGCGAAGAGAGGGGAAAAGGGAGAAAGAAAAAGCAAGAGAGAAGTGAAAAATGAGAAAGGAATAAAGAAAATGCAAATTAGAAAAAAAGAAAGTGGGAAAGGTAAAAAGCAAAAGTCAATTGAGTAAAAAAAGAAAGGGAGAAAGGAAGAAAGAAAACGCAAGAGAGAAGAGACAAATAGGGGAAAAGAAGTTAAAAAACGTCAAGACTGATGAAAAGCGGAAAGCAAGAAAGAAAAAGCAAGAGGGAAGAGACGAATGAGGAGAAAGGGAGAAAGAAAACATTTTCGAATATAAAATTAGATTTTTTTTAAAACATAAAAAAGAAAAATTCCCTTTCTTGTTTCCCCTTGGTCTTGCTAACCTGGTATATCAGTCCTGATGAACTGCCGCCATTGATCTGAGTCACATGACACTGAGAAATCGCCTCTCTAATTGGAAATGAAGAAATCTCAGCACGCTTCCACTGTACTTCTGCTTATAAATTGGGCAGTGCTTTGCTTTCATTCCCACGAAGACTTGAACTTTCATTTTCCTAAACAATGAAAATAATAAAAAGCAACTTACAATATGAAGTTCGATTTTAATCAGTCAGTATTCCTTGTTTCTCATCGATCTACTTATAAATCTCGAATTATTGTTTTAGGAATAACATTTAAAATGGTTTGTGTTTGACTTGCTCCGAGTCTGTTTCTTTGGGCATACTCATTTCATATACTGTATTTAGGCTCGAATAATCTCCCTAAGATTATCCTCGTGACAATTAAATAAGAACACAACAGCAATGAAACTCTGCCGTACGCTGAATAGCGTTTCTTTCTTATCAGTTCTTCCGAAAAATGTGTCTGGTTCTACCGAAGCCTTTACAATTTTTATCGCTTGAATGTGTCGTCTAGTAGTTATATTATAAAACATATCTTTACCCCCACCCATATATATATATATATATATATATATATATATATATATATATATATATATATATATATATATATATATATATATATATAACTGCTCCAGCTAAAATAATAGAATAACAAACAATCAACACCAAAATTGAATAAAGAGCTTCATCTTCCCAAACCAAAACAAAACTATTAAATAAGCGATATAAACAAATTTTTACTACATTAATTATTAATGATTATAGTATATGTATTATACACCCTCAAATACTGTAATTAGATATATGAAAAGAATTTAAATACAATAAACCCTTACAGCAAATGAAGAACTTTAAACTAAGAAATACACACTTAACATAACAAAATCCAACAGTATTCAATCTCTGTAGAATTCAGTATATATATATATATATATATATATATATATATATATATATATATATATATATATATATATATGTATATATATATATATATATATATATATATATATATATATATATATATATATTCTGTTTATAAGTTATATTTGTAGATAAAAATTATTAAAGTAAATGCTCTGTTTTTAATTAAACAGTGTTAATTACATTTACCAGCCAGAATGTTCGAGAAATTTCGTAAACAATATGCGTTCACTGAGTGGAATAAAACCTGTTTTCATATAAGGAGAGTGTCATTTGATGTGCTACAATATTTAGGTATAGAAGCATGTGCTTAGCAAATTCCAAATTACTGTTTGCTTCTCTGTAGCTAAATTGTATCATTAAAAGAACGTATAACAGAAACTATATGAAATAATTGGCGGATTTCCATTGTCAATTTATTTATAGATAGATAGATAGATAGATAGATAGATAGATAGATAGATAGATAGATAGATAGATAGATAGATAGACTGGTCTGGATATATAGATAGACTGGTCTGGATATATAGATAGAGAGTCAATTGTAAAGTTATAGATATAAAGATCAACAGATAGATAGATAGATAGATAGATAGATAGATAGATAGATAGATAGATGGAAAGAAATACGGAAATAGATAGATAGATAGATAGATAGATAGATAGATAGATAGAAAATGAACAGAGCCTGGGATAGATAGATATTTGATCTGCCGTACCATTTACCCACAGAGAAGCGTCCGGTTAGCAAAGTCAAAATCGCTGTTTGCTTCTCTGTAGCTAAATTGTATCTATAAAATAACGTATTAACAGAAAATATATTAAACAATTGTCGGACTTCCCTCCTCCATTTGATGATAGATAGATAGATAGATAGATAGATAGATAGATGGAAAGAAACAACGGAGATAGATAGATAGATAGATAGATAGATAGATAGATAAAGAAACATACTGAGTTAGACAGACGTTAGATGTGTCGTGACAGCAGATTCCTTTTTTGAACAAGTTTTGTTAAAGATAAATCATGTTCATTTTATCATTTAATTTGTTTTCTCTGATTGGCGGAATATTTTTCAAATTTTTCTGTTAAAATGTCAAAGAACTGTCTACGTTTTAGTTATCAATGTTTGTTTTTTTTTTTTGTGTGTCATGAAGACGCGGTATTCAAAAAAAAAAATAAAATGGATAACTGTGGAGACAATATTAATATCCCACAAAAATTATTAAATCCGAATTCGCTCACACGAGATTAGACAATTTTATTCTCAAACTGTGTCTGGCAACCAGGAAATTATCGTCAATTATAGAAACAATACAACATAGACTCCGGACCATGAGAGATGTTTTCGAATCTCACCTATGTCAGCAAGATCACTTCGTGATGATATCGTTTCTGGGGATGCAGTCGTAAGGGGCGACCCTATTTGGAAAAGGCTTGAAAGCCATAATACTGTTATGTGAATGAAAATTGTCAGAGAAATAGGGTTAACGGAAGATGTCGATGATTGTGCTAGAACAATTCACCGTGGCTAAGTAATCAAGCGTAAAGGTGTTGTTCAATCTGCTGACCATGGCCGATCTTTCACTCAGAAACTGTAGCTATATCCCGTCATCATAGTTGGCTCTGTGGGTTCTTGACAAAGATAAGTATGTCTGGAAAGTTGTCTTCAACAAGGACTAGGTTTCTAATCTAGCAGACGTTTGCGCTCCGAAAACGAGAAGAATCTTTTATTTGCTGAAATATTCTCACGAAATTGACCCAGGGATTACAAAAAACATTTGTCTACGAATCTCTGGAGTCGAGATGAATATAACATCTATTATCGAAGTGATAAATTTGATTTGTATTAATTATATATATATATATATATATATATATATATATATATATATATATATATATATATATATATATATATATTAATTTAAAGAAAACCAGACAACTGTATGATTCCATAAGATTCTAAACTCTTTCCCTCGGGATTTCTCATCCCCTGGATCATCACTTCCAAGTATGAAAAATTAAATTCAACTTTTTCAACGTTGTACGCTACGGCCTTCTTCAGGTGTTTGGAATGTCGAACTGGACGCTTGATTTCGCTCACTGGGGTAAACCGTTCAAGTTCAATACCCGGTAAAGACAGTGGAGAACTTGGAGAGGGGAATTCTCATGAGATAAGTGATAACTGACATCTATTAAAACATGGCAAGTGGAACTAGAATAGTCTACCACAGTGTGTGAAATAAATTGTACAGTTCGACATTCCAAACATCTGAAAAAGGCCGGAGTATACAACGGCTGAAACGTTGTAATAAATATGGTGACAAAGATGAGGACAATAGTCCGAATAATGTAAATTGTGTGTTCTTATATCAAGTAAATTTGTTCCCAATTACTCTAAAACTTCGTGCTTGCTCATGGTTAGCCCAATGTATCCTCAGTATCCTTCTGTACACCGACAATTCTGTTATTAGGTTGGTTAAAAAATAATGACGTAATAATGTCGTTTTTGACGTATTTCTAACGTCAAAAAACGACATTATTACGTCATTATTTTTGCACCAACCTAATACTTTCTCTTCTTTATATTTGAGGAGATTGTTCAGGTTTTATTGCTATATAGAAAGACTGATATTACGTAACACTTTATTATTCTTTTCTATATTTTTATGTGATTCTCCTGTTTGTTAATACTCTGTCCAAATTCTGGAAGACGTCATTCGCTATACCAGTAATTTTCGTGTTTCACAGTCGTACTTTCTTGTATCCATACACGCCTATTTCGTTATTCCAAAGGGCTTTCCAATATCTGCCATTTTATTTTCTTGCTTCTTACTGGACTCCCCCAGATAATCATATTTATCTTTCTGTCTGATTTTTTTTATCACCAGTTTAAAAATTACCCCTTTACATTCTTCTCATGGCTACATCTTTTATATTTGATAGATGGTCCGCTTTTCCTCCATTTCACTTGTACTTTCGATGGAAGTATGTTTCTAATGTTCCTTCTCATTTCAAGTCTCAGCCGTGCATTGTATTGTAAGACTTCTCATTCTCTTACAATCGTTTTTCAGTGTAGATTAGATAATTCATAAGAGAATATATATCGTTTTCTTACTCTTCATTCTTTTTTTTTTTTTTTTTCAAATATTTTTCTTATATTCATATACAGTAGCACACGAGAGCAGCGTAGCTGGGATTTTTTTAAAATCATATCATGTCAGTAAATTCACTAAGCCATAAGGAGTTAATGAGTGGGAAAGAACAAAAAAGAAGAGTAAAATTAGTGAACGAGAAGAACAGGCGTGCAATCATAACATTTGATAACGATTAACATTTTGTATAAATTATTGCAGGTTCAAAGGTGGTGAGGAAGCAGCAAGTCGAAAGAGAGATACACAAATGACAAATAAGAGAAAAGAAAATTAGCATTGAAGTTACGGTTACATCTAACCACTTCTACAGTGAACTGATAAGAACTTACCGGCAATCTAGTACAGTGTAACCCGAATATAAGAGAGTTGTTGGGACCGGAGAAGAAGTCTCTTATATCCGGGTTTGGTCTATTTGGTTTAGGTAAGTATGGCTCTAATTTGGGACCAGAGAAAATCTATCTTATATCCGGGTTTCTCTTATATCCGGGTCTCTTATATCCGGGAAACACTGTATTGTGCTTAATTTCATGAAATCTACGTACAATAGCAAGGAGTTCATCCGAATAATTGACATCAAATTATTTGTAGAAAAGTATTTAAAGTAAAGTATTTGTAGAAAAATATTTATATTCTATTTGTAAAGTATTTATATAGTCATTTATTTATGCAATTTATTTATGTCTATGAAATTAATTTACATTTATGGAAGTATTTATATAGCATTCATAAAGTAATTATATAGAATATAATGTATTTATAGAAGTATATATAGGAAAGTATACCTAGAAAGTATACCTAGAAAGTATTCATATAGTATTTATTTGAGAAATTTACTTATATTCATGGAATTTATTTACATTTACGAAATTTATTTATATACTATTTGTATAGTATAGAAAGTATTTATAGAAGTATTTATATAGGCGTAGTTAGAGAAAGTATTCATAGAAATATTTATGAAAGTATTTATAGAAAAAGCACAAGGGAGCTACATTATGGCGGCGGGAAAATGACTGAAACTGAGGTGACCGGTCAGGGCTAATAATATTGCTAATTCTTCTTTGGAGTCCATCAAACATCTCCAAATACATAGTAAGAGCACCGCGCCGGATGTGGCTTCAATATTCAAAGCATGGGTGAATTGTAGACTTATAGATATGCAAGATAGATTCTGGAGAAAAAATGGCTTACGTGGACAAAATGAACCGACTTTCTTAGCAACTGTCTGCCAATGTTTTCTGTATGGTCATTCCACGTCATGTCAGCCGATAATATTAGACTGAGAAGACACAACGAATCACTCTCATTGAAGTTAGCCTCAAGGCAGATGTGAGATTATTAGAGAGAAGTTTCCTTTAGGTGCCAGTTAAATTAATGAACGATTCTTCGCCCCAGTTAACTATAAATCATTTTTAGATCAACTGTGATTTCAACTTATGTAACTGATTAGATTTATATCAAGACAGGTGTAAAGGGTTCTGTTATCAGCGTAGACACCAAGGTGAGAACTGATGTTACAATGAATATCATTGATGAAAATTAAGAAGAATGTAGATCCAAATAGAGAGCCCTTGGCGACACCTACATTTGTAAAACTCGATCTAGTAGAGGCGCCATTCAGGATACATTTCCTTTTGCTATTCGATAGGAAAGACTGAATCAGTTCAAAGTACATCCCAGAAATACCATAGTCTACCAATTTTTGAATAAGGCCATGATGCTAAACGCTTTCGAGATATGCAAAGCAGCAGACTTAGCCTGACCAGTGTTATCGCTTGACGAACTTTTTCAGCAATAATCTTTAGTAAATCAGCAGTTTACTTAGAAAAGCGAAAACCCATATTGCTAGTATGAAAGAAGGCCCTGAGATGTGAGAGATTTAAACAGTTCATTGTTGATTACGGCCTGGATTAGTTTAGGAAAAAGAATGTAGAAGCCTAATATGTTGGTAGTTCGAGGGTTAAGACGGTTCACCTGTGTTCCTAAAGACAGGGACTACAGATGAGGATTTTCAACAAGGAGAATAACAAGGAACAGCTGCATGTATTTCTTACTTGGACAGAAAACTGTATTGTTATCTTTTATCGAGGCTTTTCTGAATTCAAAAAAACTTCCAAAAGGAATGCTAAGCCGCAGAAAACGAATAAATAATTAAAATTATTTGACACGAGTCTATAATTGTAACATTATATGCATAGGATAAAGGAGAACAATAATGTGTAAGGATTCGAGAAAAGTAGCTGGTTTATTTTGTTTAGTGGCATATAGGTGTCTGTGGGTTATTTAATGCCGAAATGTAATTATTTCTAACATAATTTTATGGCTTCAACTATATATATTTTAAACACAATCGTACGACTTCAATTACAGAAAAATGTATCGTCATCAATTTGTTTTATATAAAGATGCATTGCTGCTATTTTTTTATATAAAAATGTACTTTTAGAATTCCACAGAGGTTCGTGTGGAGGGATTCAATATTTGTCGATAGCTCGGACCCTAAAACGTGCTGTGACCCCGATTCCTGGTGGACCTGGTAAAAATAGCAATTAATATGTGTTACCATGTTTCTCAAAACATCCAATCCCCCGATTACAAGCTTTGATGTAGTTTATCCTCATAATCGGGACTAGATTCGAAAAAAATCTTCGAGTATGAAAATATATGTTCATGCATGATTAGATTTTGAAAATACGATATTTACTTTGGTTTGCATCCTCTCTCCTGTCGTACTGCCGTCCGCTTTCCGAGGCATGCATCAGAAAACGACATTATCCTCAGAGGTCTGGATACAGCTAGGTCTCCCTGGAAAATTGAATCCGTAGGCCTCGACCGTGGTGATGGAAAGCAGCCAGATTGGATTAACATTTTCTCTATTAAAGTAGGGAAATCGTTGATGTGGTATGCGACATGTCCCGATAGATTTTCAACCGGCAATTTGATCAGATCCCAGGTTGAGCCCGAGTGTCAGTCGTACGGGAGATAAAAAAAATAGTGAAATATCCTTCTCTTGTAGAGAGATTTATTTTTACTGTAGTTGCAGTGGAGACTTTTGGTGTTATTGACCATACGTTCGATGGCGTTCTTTTGGCGGGTTGGCAGGACTGCGTCTCGATTGTGGGACAAGCCTCGGGACAAGCCTCGCGAAACGGAGTGTCTTTTTGCTATGGGATCTTACCCATAATAATAATAATGGACTATTCCATACTTAATAAATACTGCGCCTCGGGAGTAGGCAAGGAGTCAGTCGCTTATTTTCTGATCGATTGAACTCTCAGCCTTCGGGCGGAGAGGAACCCGAACGAGGCTACGCCGAAGGGCGGAGTCTCGTTCGGGGAGGTAAACCGATCCTAAACCCGTTTATACCGGTTCATTGGGATTTTTTGGGGGCGTGTGCACGGGCTCGGAAAACCCACAATAAATAACCGACCTTGTGTCACATGTTGCCTTAGTGGGGATGGGGAGACTGAATATCGCAAGTCGCTCACTTTCTGACCGACTGTTCGGTTGAACTCTCTGCCTTCGGCGGAGAGGAGTCCGAACGAGGCTCCGCCGAAGGGCGGAGTCACGTTCAGGGAGGTAAACCGGCCCTGAGCCTGTTTATACGTGTTCAAATGGCTTATTTGGAGCCGAGCCCACGGGCTCGGAGAACCCACAATAAATAACCGACCTTGTGTCATATGATGCCCACGTGGCGGGGTGACTAAATATAGTCAGTCGCTCAAGTCCTGACCGACTGTTCAGTTGAATTCTCTGCCTTCGAGAACCCGAAGGAGGCTACGCCGGAGGGCGGAGTCTCACTCGGCCCTGAACCCGTTTATACGGGTTCAATGGGCATATTTTTGGGCCGAGCCCACGGGTTCGGAGTGCCCACGTTAAAAAGGCCTTGTGCCACGACACCCTCGTGGGGTGGGTGACTGAATATCGTCAGGCGTTCAAGTTTTGACCGACTGTTCGGTTGAACTCTCTGCCTTCGGGTGGGGGTGGGGGAAACCCGAAGGAGGCTACGCCGAAGTGCGGATTCTCTTTTGGAGAGGTAAACCCGCCCTGAACCCGTATAAACGGGTTCAATGGGCATATTTTTGGGCCGAGTCCACGGGCTCGGAAATCACACGTTAAAAATTTCCTTGTGCCACATGATGCCCCAGAGGGGGTGGGGGGCTATCTGAATATCGTCAGTAATTCAATTCTTGACCGTCTGTTCGGTTGAACTCTCTGCCTTCGGGCGGGGAGGAACCCAAAGGAGGCTACGCCGAATGACGGATTCTCTTTTGTGGAGGTAAACCGACCCTGAACCCGTTTATACGGGTTCAATGGGCATATTTTACCCGAGCCTACGGGCTCAGAGATCCTACGTTAAACCAGCCTTGTGCCACAATATGCCCACGTGGGGGGGGTGACTAAATATACTCAGTAGTTCAAGTCGATCAGTTGTTCAAGTCGAGTCAAGAGTCGAGTCAGAGGCAGTCCGAAACAGTGTCGCGTTCAGACAATTAATGCAAGACATTGGAATAGTGATACTTGTGGAGACTACATTGTTCTCTCTACTAAACCTGATTGTTCATCCTAAGACTTCTACTTTTCTGTATATATTCCTGTTTGTAATATATCTGTGTTAATCCATACCTATATACGCGTTCTTCTTTATTGGTTCTACCTTGGACTATCACTGTGGTACAAGGAATCGGACCATAACAAGTGGCGACGAAGATTCGAATTCATTCGGTAGAAGAAAAAGAAAATTCGTTCGCCACAGTATAACCTCTTTTGCAACGTGTCTGACTGGCTATGGTGCGTGGTATGCTTTCTCCATCATTGCGTCTGGCAGAAGATAGCAAAAAAAATGTTATTATTTATGGATAATTTGTTCAAATAATAAAAAAAAAACTTAGTTTATTTCATGGGTTCAGTTGACGTTTTCAATAAACGAAGTCAATACATTTCCTATGCACTGAAAATCAAGGGATTTTGTATTCACAATTTCCTCAAGTAATCCAATCAATTCATTGCTCATATTTTTCTCATCATCGAAAATTTTTTTAAAGACTCTCTAATTTTTTCCAGCATTTTACCTATCAGCTGACACTCAGGTACATTAACTTTAACTTAGTTTACCACAAGGCTGCAAGTTAAAGGGCACAACATAATGACCAAACCCACTCTTCGATAGTAATGACCAACCAGAATAGCACGTTTGACATTGGTCACCGCTGATGGTACCTCCATCTAACCTATTTAAACGCAAACTTAAAAGCTCTATTAGCACGAGTTGTGATGCTAATAATGAAATTAATTCATCCCATTTGAGAAACCGGAAACATGGAAATTCAATTACTGAATCCAAGGAGCGTAAACAATGTGCTACAGCGTGGAGAAATATCACAATAATATCATACAATAAAAAAAAAACACAGAAGAAATGTAGAGTTCTCAAAAACATATTGAATAACATCCCAATCCTGACTACGCTAAACACCGATTCCTACAAAGACATATCATATACCAATATACATCCAATCATTACAAAGTCCGTTTCCGAACGTAAATGAAAGTAGTGAGAGCGAAAATAAGAAATACATTATAAAGAAAGAGTAATAAATCATTACTTGACATTTGAGGTTAAACTTTTGGGAATAGCTTACTTTCTTGCCGAATACCATAAAAAAAGTTAGTTATTCATGAAAGGAATCTGAGATTAAAAATGCATCCCCTACGAAGTAGGATTTGAATTAAGAAACCAAGTAAACGGATAGGGTTATCCCTCAAAGCCTTCACACATAAAGAGATATCTCAGCTAGATCCACCCTGGGGAAAATATTAATGAACATAGCAAAGTAAACAATCCAGTCAGCACTACCCCCGCGTGCAAATCATTCAACAACACCCCGTGTGGAAACCATTCAATTTCCTTATCTCCTGTAGTAAGCTGATTAGAAATTAGTTTCCCATTCTGAATTTTTATGACGGATTCTGTGTAAAATCCATCCTAACTCTAATTCTATTTCCTGGTTAGAGTTTCTGATTGATAAATGGTAACATTAACGAATTCCTCCAAAGCCCCGAAGACTCTCAAAACACGAATACATAATTTATTAAGTTCAATAGCAAATATCTCTCTATATTTCTGTAATGAGGTATTGTGTACACTATTTAAATTATTCGGATTATTGTCCTCACCTTTTTCGTCATATTTATTACAACGTTTCGGCCGTTGTACGCTCCGGCCTTCTTCAGGTGGTTGTAATGTCGAACTGAACCCTTTATTTCGCTCAATGGGGTAGACTGTCCTAGTTCCACTTACCATGTCTAATGGATGTCAATTATCAGTTATCTCCTCTTAATTCCCCTCTCCAGGTGACAGGATCCAAAGTGTGTGAGTTCAATGTCCGGTTAAGGCAGTGGAGAACTTGGAGAGGAGAATTAACAGGAGATAACTGATTACTGACATCCATTAAACATGGCACGTGGAACTAGAACAGTCTACCATATTGAGCGAAATAAAGGGTTCAGTTCGACATTCCAACCACCTGAAGAAGGCCGGGGCGTACAAACCTCAGGACAATAATGCGAATAATTTAAATAGTGTACAATAGCAAGTACTTTTATCGGATAGAATTGCTAGTCACCATAACCGACCAGCTTCGAATTCACAGTTTTCTTTAGTTACGAGGCTTACTAAGCAATGCTAAATAATCCAGTCTACCCTATTATTTAACAAAGGGCTTTGGCTGGGGGACATTAATACCGTTTGCCAATATTATTTGCGTGAAATTGAATATAGGAAACTCGACTGGAAATCGAATTTGACTTGCCGATCCTTCCTCTCGGTTTTCTAACCTTTATCCCATTTACACATCACTATATCAAGTACCAGCCACACTATTTAGTTATCTGACGAAATCATTCACACGCTGAAAGTTGTAGATCATCATTATTGGAACTTTGTGATCTCTCACTACAGAAAAGAAGTGTAATAAAGAATAGAAAAAAACAAACATTGTAGGACTTTCCAAACCTGCAACACCTGAAATGCTAATCACATGTAACTCGAAGCGAAAATAACGAACTCAAGATGTTGACGTTCAATCCAAAGTTTAGCAAGCAAACCTCCATCAACACTGGAAAGAGCGATAACAGCTACTGGACCTGAGAAACCTATTTTCCTGAAAAATTGTTTTAATGGAAATATTTTATAAATTTCATCCAACGATATTCCTGAGTTAATTAATGACAAATATATTTAAGAAAACTGCTAATTATACGATTGGTCAGCGATTACTCTTCAAGTTTAATTAGAAATTAGTAACCTGAATTCCGAGCAGGTATCTTTTCTAAGTTATCTTCCTGAAACCATTCTCTTTCGCCTAGTACAATACAAATTAACACTAAAAGAGTTTGTCCGGAAGAAAACAATTTTAGACATTACAATGACGTAAGAGAAATTCAGTCCATCACTTGCCAAAAGTCATCGAGGATGCTCTGAAATATGCAAGATTTTCATCTTATTTATTTATTTATTTAGTGAATTCCTTTTTAAGTCAGCCTCAGTCCATTCTGCATTCAACTGCTTTCGAAATTACTTTCAAACCACTTTTGTGGCGTCGGGTTATCAAAAGACAATAATGCACTTGGCTTAATACAATGGTACCAGCGATAAGATGAATGTAAGTGCTTCCGACTGGAGCAGCCAGCACAACAATTGTAGAGTTTTCGGGCGGGGACTAATCCATTTGACGAATTTTCCCACACTCCTTTTAAATCAACAAAACAATTTAGATAATGTATTTCCCGTTCAGGCCAATCTTTGTTTGCATATCAACGCTGTTTTTCATCCGTCGTTTCGCTTGAGGCGGGACCTTCAGACTTTAGGCGTGAAGAGAGAAGTTTGATTGAATTACGTTTAATAATGTTCAAAATCGGCTCAGGACGTGGCCAAGTGTTTAGGACGTTCTCTTTCTGACCTTGAGGCACAGGTTCAAATCTCAGTATTGTTGATTTGTCGGGAAAGTGTCTTCTTGCTGTCATCGGTCAGGAGGAAGGTGATCATAGGATACAGTACCTTTCGAAAGTACCTGAAAACCATTCAACGAGTTAACCCAATTCTTGTGAGTGAAATTGCGGAGGCTGAACTCTTTGGGGAGCCATCGGTGCTTTTGATAGCGCAAGTTATTGAGTGTGATGGCTTTGTTCAAATTGTTTACGAGGTAATACGGTCTCTCGCAGAGAATGTAAGTTAATTTTAATTAGTGGAGTATTTTGGGGAGGCACGGTGGAGTAATGGATAGCGGCTTGGATTGAGGAATCGGAGAGACAAGTTCGAATTCCAGTCGAATCCATTACATTCACTTACGTGCTAACACCCTTTGGAAAGGTGTAAATCCTCTTCTTTTCCCTCCAGCTATGGGTAAACAGCAGGACAGACTGGGTTCTATAGCCTTGGGTGACAACTGGTCTAGGAGAAGAATACTATGAATTCAAAACCCGAGGAGGGTCGTTTGGAGACCTTGTGGCACGTAGTGCACCAGGTCTCTGTAATAGGCCCTTCGAAAAGTGTGGATGGTGCTGCACGAGGCCTTCACCACTATAATCAAATCTCATGTGCTGTTGTCGGGCTATCGGTTTCCTGGGAACTGATCTGAAGCCTATACATACGCGTTTGGGGACAGCTTGTGAATTCCAATTTCCAAGGAATCTCCAATATTGGAACCGGCTCAACCCACACCGGGTGAATGCCGTCACAGGTAAATGGGGTAGGTATTTTGGGAAACAGACACTGAATAATACCCTGAAATCAAAATCGTGGACAAAGTAAAAGGGAAGCCAATCTAATAACTTTTCAAATACCAAACTGTATATAAGTTTAAATACAAAAATCTTAGAAAAGAAATATGACCTTGATGAGAAAGGAAAATCGGAAGAATTCTTTTCTTTCACTGTCCCAATGTCAACTTCCTGGCGAGTAAATCACCGTTTCTTCTTGGTCTAAAGTTTTTCACGGTGAAGATGTGGACAAATACCAAACTAATTTCTTGAGTATCTGTATATATATCTGAGATTAGTTATTTTAACAATTTAGATTATTTACATCTTTATTGTCATATTAACCACGTTACAGCCGTTGTTAGCTCCGGCCTTCTTCATGATATGTCTCTATATATCAGATGAGGTATTGTAACTATTTAGATTATTTGCATTGCTAGGACTGTTGTCCTCATCTTTATTCTCATTTTCACGAAGGATCTTTCTGTATTTATTAGATGAAGTATTGTCACTGTTAAGATAATTTACATTGATTGGCTTGTTCTCCTCATCTTTATTGTCATATTAACGACGTTAGAGCCGTTGTTAGCTCCGGCCTTCTTCATAATCTGTCTATATATCTGACATTAGGTATTGTAACTATTTATATGATTTGCATTGCTCGGACTGTTGTCCTCTTACTTGTTGTCATATTCACTACGTTTCGGCCGTTGTACGCTCCGGCCTTCTTGAGCATCTGTCTATATTTCTAAGATTAGGTTTCTTATTATTTTGTTGATTTACGTTTTTCGAACACTTGTCCTCATCTTTATTGTCATTTTCACGACGTTTCGGTCGTTGTTAGATCCAGACTCTTTCGGGACCTGTCTATATTTCTGAGATGAAGTATTGTAACTTTTAAGATTATTTACATTGCTCGGACAGTTGTCCTCATCTTTCTTGTCATATTAAAGACATTTCGACTGTTGTATCTCCCAGCATTTTTCAAGTGATTGAAGTGCCACGGTACATTCATCCCAGACAATTAAGCTTATCTCTTCCAGTAGTTTAACAAATTGGTTCAAATTTATATTGAAAATAGGGGTTTTGTAATTCAAATCCAATGGAACTTGAAAGGTGCTGTCTTAAGTGCGGCCTCCAGACAAGCAATTCCAGATGACGCTACTGCCAGAGTTGGTTTTCTTTGGGGGCTCACTACAGATAAATGAAGGTTAGTTACAAAAGTTTTACTAGTACCGCATGGTGCATCTAAGAAGAAAATCCCTTCAATTTTGTTGAGGGATTTCTGATGCATTTGGTGTTGGTCTTGGTTCAACAGGGGCTCATTGTTTTGAACACATTGCCGCAGTTCTTCAATGTTGTATCCTGGTTTTCTCATTTTTTTTTTTCTGTTTGTATTTGTCAAACAGAAATTGCTGATATTACCTTGTGCAAGGATCATCACTTTCTCTTCAATTTCACAGAGAGCTAAATTTGTAATCTGCGGATTCAATTCCAATCCTCGATTAACACGTTTCATTTGATGAAGAATATCCCCAGTGAGAGTCACCTGATAATTTTCTCAACTTGCAGCTGTGTTGCTAATTATTCCTGCAAACAGGTCTCTATTTATCGACAATTTCTTGGAACAGGTTCCTCCAGAGACATGTACCAAGGATGACTATCTTCTGTAATGCCAATTTGATACATGGTTGTCTGTATACTATTTACATTATTCTGACTATTGCCCTCATCTTTGTCGCCATATTTATTACAACGTTTCAGCCGTTGTACGGTCTGGCCTTCTTCAAGTGGTTGGAAAGTCGAACTAAACACTTTATTTTACTCACTAGGGTAGACTGTTCTAATTCCACGTGCCATGTCTAATGGATGTCAGTTATCAGTTATCTCTTGTTAATTCCTCTCTCCATGTTATCCACTGCCTTAAACAGATATTGAACTGACAACCATTGAAGAAGGCCGGGGCATACAATGGCCGAAACGTTGTAATAAATATGGCAACAAAGATGAGGACAATAGTCCGAATAATGTAAATAGTGTACACAATACCTCATCTCAGAAATATAGACATATACTGAAAGGCCGAAACTTTGTCATAAATATGGCCACAAAGATGAGGACAATAATCCGAATAATGTAAATAATGTACATAATACCTCATCTCAGAAATATAGACAGATACTGAAAGGCCGAATCTTTGTCATAAATATGGCAACAAAGATGAGGACAATAATCCGAATAATGTAAAAGTCAGCATTTTGATATAGTTCTAAAAATGCCATTAGTGTTGTGTTCTTAGGCGCTCCGGCCAGTTCTCTTGCATTTTCTTCCAAGTGAACCGACAGGTGATGTAGTAAAGACTTCGGTCTTTAAATGGAAAGCTAAGGATCTTCTAGAGAGCATCACTGGAAGAAATGCTTCTGCTCATTACAAACCTTTCAACTTCATTATGATTTTCCAGACTAAATACAGCTTGGTAACATAACTTGTTAATGTATTTACGTACATTTTTAATTAACGATTCCTTTGAATTACGCTACATTTATGTGGGAAGGTAATGATTTGCTGGGCAGTGGGAAAAAAATTGTTAATGAAAGATTTATTGTACTCTTTAATTAAGAGTTAAAATATGACCTCCATTTTCTCGCGTTCTTTTAATGTATTTTCTATGAGCCTTGAAGATCAAACTGAATCTGATAAACTGCTTTGCTCCGTAATTGCTGCAGATCTTGTCAAACAGATTCAAGGGGGAGAAAACCACATGAATCATGTTTTTGTTTTTAAAAAAAAAGGACTGGATATTGAGTGGGATCTGACAGCTCAGCTAATATCAGTATCGATTTGATTTTCTTCTTGAACCAGCCCAATAACTAACAATGTGGCTTTTCTATATTCTGCCACTGAATTGTGTATATGTAAGCCCTAAGTGCTACAAAAACTTCTCCTTTACAACCGAGATTCAACGGTTTGTCAACTTTCAGTATAAATACAATATCAACGCGGTTATTTTCAGATTCACCTTCTATCAAATTGTTAGTTATTTTATGCCATAATGGTTTGCCTGTAAAGGTAATAAAGAGATCAGGCTTTGCAAAATTTCTGACATATCTCTCTTGAATATCCTAATTGTTATAACCTAGGAAAAGTTATTGAATAAAATAATCAAGGGGAAATTTTTAATGAACGATAATACTTAGAACAAGAACAACACATACAAGATTCGCCAGCGGCGCGTAGAAGTAGTAGTCAACTGCTGGGAGCCAAATGAATTCCACAATGAATCTCCAACTGCAGGATATCTACCAACAACACCACACGGTAACATAAGTCACAAAGCCGAATTTAATATGGGGTATCCGAGTCCGTACGCTCGGCATAAAATTCGCCGTAGGCCCC
This sequence comes from Acanthosepion lycidas, assembly GCA_963932145.1. Taxonomy (NCBI): domain Eukaryota; kingdom Metazoa; phylum Mollusca; class Cephalopoda; order Sepiida; family Sepiidae; genus Acanthosepion; species Acanthosepion lycidas. The sequence continues at coordinate 20,443,189 of OZ010601.1, forward strand.
ATATAAAACAGATTCAGTTACCTATTTCCTGAGATTGAAACTCTACTCTTCGACATAGCCTCGTCTGGGAATCCTCTCTTCCCGGAGGCAGAGTGTTTGACCAGCACAACTGGAGACGAATCTCCAATTGTAGACTAAAATACAGTATTTGATACTTTATGTTTATGAATGGGGGCATGCACATTATCGTCCATAGGTATGAGAAAACACTCATGCATACACCTGACACCCCCTATACATGATGGTGGTAGGGGGGACTTACTTACCAATATTGAGTGGATTGCCATCATTGTGAACAGCATCTTGCGGGCGAATGTAACTCACAAATTCTCGTTGGTTGCATATAATAAACGGCAATCTCGCTGTTTTCAGTTTTGTATACATATCAATGAAGAACTGGTTGAAGAGCTGCTTGTATCTCAGTAGGTGATTGAAATTGTTGACTCTTAACATGATTCTGCAGCAATAGATATCTCGTGCCAATTTCTTTCAAAAGGAAGTGTAACCATCCTGTCCTTACTAGAAAAGAAATGGAAACTGGGGAAAATTTTAACTCCTGTGTGATTTTGAAGCTTTCCTTGGGAATCCATTCTGCTTCTCTATCACTATGTCTCTTTATTTGCATTTCTCTCCTACAATGAGTACTGCTTGTTCATTGGTAAATGGTGCATTGAATCACTTTTCCTGCTCTCCAACAGGTGTCTTATCAGCTCTCATGACTAATCTTAACTTCTAAATCTCTGTGGAGGGCAGTTTTAAACTCTTGATCATATGGATTTGTTTGGTGATGAAGATCCAATAAGTTTAGACTTGTTCTTATTTTGAAATTCCGAAAGAGATTATTTCATGTATGAACATGGTCTTGGTGATTTTATAGCAAATACATGTGGGGAAATTACTAGGGTTCACGTGACAGAGCCTGAAGACTGCCAATCACAGTGTATAATTGTCCTTTCATTCTGAATGTGGTCTGCCAAACAAAGAAGGTCATTGAGCATTCTTCTAATCTCTAATCTTTTTCAAGAAATTCTGGGATTTATAGGTGTATCCATAAGGGGTTCAGGTTGAGCTGGAAAGAAACGGTGTTTGATATTTCCATTGGAGCAACAGAGGCCTTTCGATTTATCCTTGAACTTCAATGTTCCACAATAGATGCATTCTTTGTTTAGCTCTCCAACAATAGCAAGTTTCTCAATTTGGACTACGTTCTGACTTGATATTATTTGCTGTACAACATTGGAAGTTCTCCTGATTTCTGATTACCCTAATGATTCTGATCACTTACACTTTTCGTCTTAAATACAGCTTGTTCTTGTGCTTCTATTGCTCCTTCTCTTGTCTTGGTAATAGTGTTTGTTTCTGTCATGGATGCATTTTGCTCCGGAGTTCTAGGTACATTCCTTTCATATCTCAGATTATAGTATATGTATTATACACACTCAAATACTGTAATTAGATATAGGAAAATAATTTAAATACAAGAAACCCTTACAGCAAAAGAAGAACTTTAAACTAAGAAATACACACTTAACAAAACAAAATCCAACGGTATTCAATCTCAGTAGAATTCAGTATACACACACACACACACATATATATATATATATATATATATATATATATATATATATATATATATATATATATATATATATATATATATACTGAATCTTCTGCAGGTTAGCCCAAAACTAAAGGGAAATCTGGCCCACTTTAGAAAGCAGCAATGATAATTCTGATGAGATACATTGCAATCCTCAATCCACTTCGAGGAAATTCTAAACATCACATTTACTCTGATTAGGTCTATATACCCAATTTAGCGCAAGTTTCGCCCGAAAATCCGATTTCATATGAAATTCAGGCCTAAAATTGAGTTCTTCAAATCATATCTCCGTCGAACATCAATTGTGTCGAGTTTTTCAAATCACTAACTCTGCAGTACTTTAAAACCTCACTTCAAGAAACCTCTGTTTTTGCGCTGATTCCTTGGCAATTTAAAGAAATAAAATCGATTTCCTCACTTCCAAAAATTTTGAAATGATTTTAACGTGAATTTGAAACAAAGATTTTGTAATTCATATTTGTGTTACTTTAAATCTCAGTATAAATTAAACCTTTCAAATTAATCAATATTTTCAGTTATTTTAAATTCTGAATTTTTAACTGTTCATTCTTCATTCAGAAATAAATTCCAATGCTGCATATTTAAGCACCAGATGAAGGACATACCTTCAATTCCAGGATAATTCTGATTCAAAATTGGTCTCAGAATTTCCTTAAAATTTTGTTGTTGTGCCAGTTAATAATTTTGCAAATGTTGTCGGCTATAATCTTACTCGTTTTCCGATTGAAAATCTTTTTAGGGGATTATCTTTTTAGAAGTGCCTATTTTTTAAGTTTAGAAAATACTGTTCCTTGTTAACATTTAACAATATTCAGTATGTGTGGGTTGAAACATATATATATATATTCTTTTTCTGTGTCTACGCTTAATATCAGATATATTTATTTATAGGAATTAGGTAACACAAATTATTTTTAAAATAATTTTTTGGATGTCATTTTCATATGAGTTTTATTTTTATTAAAGATATTTATGATGGATGATAAACAACTAATCCTAGTGTTGCCGGCATTAGGGATTTGTTTCAAAAAAGATTTAGGGAGGTAAGAATTAAAATTCATATATATATGGGGGTTTCATTGTCTTTAATTGGTTTAAAAGATTTACTAGTGAAGTTAAAAGTAATATCAAAATAATCAACTATTTTAAGATAGGAAGGAATATCAATTCTAATCCGAGAATGATTATTTTTTTTTTATTTTTGAGTTTAGTGGACCATTAACATTGGGGATGAGCATGAGTCTACCATCTCTGTATAAGCCTATTTGTTGGGGATCCATTAATCTACTAAGGTTATTAAAAATGTAAATGTATACTAAATCATCTACCCGGGCTTCATCATAAGCACGTATAGGGACATCAAATTATTACGGAATTTAATCCAACTGGAAATATTAAGAGTTAGAAATGCATTTCTCGCTGTCGATTTGACGTGTATTTCCTCATCGGTGATCTCCATATTTTTGCAAAATAATGGAATTTATCAAATGATATTTGAAGATTGATCAATAATATCAAAGATTTCTCATTAATTCAATATTGATAAACCAATTAATCATGTCCGATGAATACTTCCATTGATTAGTACAAGGTTTAACTAGGGATTCATCACTTATATTTTATTATTATTATTATTATTATTATTATTATTATTATATATATATATATATATATATATATATATATATATATATATATAAAGAAAAACGGACCAATTTAGGGCCCCATTGTAATAGTTTATTTCACCAGGGACTTTAAATTTTCCCTAGATCTTCAGACATCACGTTCAAAAGCTGAAACGAAAAATGAAATTAAAATTTACACTTTATATATATATATATATATATATATATATATATATATATATATATATATATATATATATATATATATATAATTTATTAAAATTAGACATAGTTCTGTTTTAGTTGTGATTATTAATTTAGATTCTAGTTTATTAGCACAGTTAGGATTATGATCCTTAGATAGTAAATATGCATCTTTGTTGTGAACATTTCTCTTTCTATCTGCAATGTTAAAATTATTAGGGAAATTCGCAGTTTCCTGATCAATGTCGGTTATATATACCTAGGTTGTAATTCTCTATTATTTTATTGGTGAGAATTTTATGTTAATGATAAGCGTTAAATTCATAGATATGTATAGATTTGTCAGCTCTAACAGAAATATATTTCGAGGTCTTAATTATTTTTATTTCCTTGTTTAAATTTTCTTGGAATTGGTTGATCGGAATTCTGAATATCGATACCTAAAGTAGGTTAAACAGTCCTCTTTCAAGGGGATCTAGGAAGTTACTGTTCGGTGGATATATATATAGATATATATATATACATATATATATATATATATATATATATATATATATATGCATATATATGCATATATATATATATATATATATATATATATATATATATATATATATATATATATATATATATATATATATGTATATATCTGTACATGTACCAGGTCATCCCATAAGGTCTGTCCGAATTTTGATTAAAGAAAACAAGTGACCAAATGCTACATTTAATTACAGATCCAATCAACGATGTATTTTCCCTGATTATCTATGACTTCCTTCCATCTATAAACAAGCTTATAAAATTCCATTACTGTAAAATTATTTTGGCCTTGATTCGAAGAACTCAAAAATGTCAGTTATAACCTCTTCCTGTGTTACAATAACTGTTTCTTCCATATGATTCTTTAAGCTACGAAACAAATGGTAGTCTGAAGGAGCAAGATCGGGAGAAAAAGGTGGATGAGGAATTTTCTCCTATCCAAGTTCTTCGATATTTTGTGACTTGATTCTTGCTGTGTGGGGTCGCGCATTGTCCTGATGAAACATCACCTCTTATTTTGATTCACTAGAGCAAGATTTTTTCCTCAAAGCTTGATTCAAATTGCTGACAGTGTATTTGAACATTAATTGTTGCATTAGGTGGTAAGAATTCAAAGCGGATTATTACTTGGCAATCCCACCACATTGAAAGAAGAAACTTTTGCCCATGAAGTTCCCTTCTCGGCTGTGGCTGGGGTCCTTCCCCTTTACCAAGCAACTGTCTACGACGCGTCATATTTCGATAAAAAATTCATTTTTCCTCGCCAGTCAAATTTTTATCAAAAAAAGTGAAACTATTTGGCGAGAATGGAGAGAAGAGCAGATGTCAACTCGGGATTTGAGGTTGTTTTCAGACAATTCATGAGGCACCCATTTTCCAAGTTTAAGAACTTTTCCAAGTTATTGAAGATGACGAGGAACAGTTGTATGGTTTGAACTGAAAACCACTGCCAATTCCTCAACTGATAAAGCAGGATTTTCTTCAAGGGCTGCTCCAAGAATTATTTAATCAAACTAAACTGGACGTGCCGTTCGATCTTCATCTTCAAAGGTGAAATCTCCGCCTCTGAATTTTGCAAACCAACTTCTGCAAATTCTTTCATTCACGCAGTCCTCTCCATAAACTGAGTGAATGTTTGTAGCCGCTTCGGCTGCTGAGTTTCCTTTCTTTAACTCATAAAGCATTATGCATATGTATATATATATATATATATATATATATATATATATATATATATATATATATATATGTACATGTGTATGTATCTATATATATATATATATATATATATATATATATATATATATATATATTTGGTTGGATTGATGTGAGTTTGTGACCCTGGGTTTCACGCTTTTGCGATCGTCAGACAAACTGTTTATTTTTTTTTAAACTTTGGGTTTATTTAGATTGCGTGTATTGGTGTTATTATGGAAGTGGTGGGGGAAACGTCGTCGTGGTGTCATCGTACTAACGCAAACATCGATGTATGTTCATACGCGCAATGAAGTACGCAGTCACACGTACATACTATATATATGTATATATATATTTATACAAATTAATTTATCTTATTCTGGCGAATTCCGATACATATATGATCTCAAATCACATACACACACGCACGCGCACAAGCACACACACACACATATATATTCTGTGGTTTTGTGCGTTTTATCTCAATCTCTAACGAATTTTTTGTAAAAATGAAACATGTTAGAATGATATAAATTTTCTCTTTGTTCTTTAGTTTATCATCCTGTCGGATTTCGAGCCATATTTGACGTGATATTTAACTGCATGTCTGTAAACAGTATAATTCTCCATTTAAATTCAATATAATTTTTATGTATACACAATTTTTCACCTGTAATTTTGTTTTCATCACGATCCCAAGAATGGAGTTTGAGGTATACTTCCTTTAATAGAAACGACACAGTTTTTCTTCAAGAAATGACGGAGTTCGAAGGAGATTAAATGTCGATACGTTAGCTTTGGTTTATTTATTTTTAAAGGCAGCAATCACTATATATATATATATATATATATATATATATATATATATATATATATATATATATATATGTGTGTTTGTTTGTGTGTGTGTATGCGTATGTGTGTGTAATGATATTTAAAAAAATAATTTACTTTGTAACACGGAAATTTCTATGTTTCGGGAGTTAAAAAATTTATCCCATCATCAAGCAAAGTTCGGTAAATTTTGAAAAAATGATTTTACTTTAAAATCTGGAAGCAGTACATTTTCTTATTAAAGTGTTAAGGAGGAAGATACAGATTTTATAATCTTATTGGTATTATATTATGGTCTAGGTAATACTGAGCAATTTTTAAGAAAGCAAATGCTAAAGAAGTGCGGATTCTAAATGTATTTCGCTCGCTTCATTTCGATATATATATATATATATATATATATATATTTGCGTATATATCTGTGTGTGTCTATCTGAGTGTTAGAAGATAAATATGTACGTATATATATATATATATATATATATATATATATATATATATATATATATATATATATATATATATATATATGTATGTATATATTCTTTCTCCGTTGCATTTGTTGAGGTCATGGTTTACATTATTTTTGCATACAATTGCCTTTTTAATAAATTATGACTTATTTATTTAGCTGAAGCCCACCCCCCACATTTCGATTTTCCTCACCCAATTCGCCACCTAAACTTCGCGAAAGGAAAACATAACAACCCGCATGTGTTCCTAAAATGTTGATTAATACCGTAGTTGCAACCCATAAATAAAATATAAACCAGAAACAAAAAAAAATTCTAGTAAACTCTTGGATAAAAAGTTGGGTTTGGGGATGAATATCTCAAGGCAAAGTCCCTTCAGAAAACATAATATATATCTCAAAATGTCTCTACGCATAGGCGGATAAATCATTAAAGCAGACGATTATTCACGCATGCGTACTTGTTCACAGACATCAAATAATTTTCCGATGTCGACGTCGAGTAAAAGATTAGAAACACATTCAAACACTGATATTCCGTTCACAAAGATTAATCATAATTGAAAGCCTTTCTAATTCTTGACAAGATACTTGGCTTCGGTTTTTCAGACTTACTTAAATATACAGAGAAAGTAAGATTTCAATGTTGTTTTTTTTTCAAGAAAATCACCCATTTGAAAACCCTAATGTACATTTTAAGTTATAAATTTAACCTACTTATGGTGAGAGCAATTAACGTTATGTTCTAGGTTTGTTTGGGGTTAGATGGTTACTTCAACGATATATCAGCAATTGATTTATAACTTCACATCAACTTGATAATTTACAATTCTATTATAGACTAATCTGTCAAAGACTGACGAAATAACAGCTCATTCTATTTTGAAAGCAACAAGCAAACAGACGAAGACAATGCAATCACGGCATATTTGTACAGTCCTACCATTACTTACTTTTATAATAGAGTAGTTTACTTAGCATGAAGGGACATTTGAGGTTTCTAGGACATATAACGAGGAAGGAGGGTTTAGAATTGTGTGGATTTTAATATAAGTATTTTCCATATACTTATAAAAGTGTTGTATGTCTTTTACGATACAACACACTCAATACATTTGTTCCTCACTCTAATGCGTCTGACCATGATAATGATTAAAAAAAATGCTGTTTTAATTAATAGATAATTCAATTCCCTTTGAAGAAAATGTATAGAACTTGATTTAAATGCTAAAAATCCACCATGAATTTACGTCCACATTCTACAGCATTTCATCTTTATTCGCAGGGCTTCTGTTATGACAATGTGGCGTGTGATGTATTCATGGAAAAATGTAAAAGTATAAATAAAAGAAAAGGATTGAAAATGAAATTGGCTGTTATATACCCAAATCACGTATTTAAAAGAAAGAACTTTTACAAACTTTAAATTTTAGCGGCCTCTTCTTCATGCCCATGTTTAATCACATCAATACAAACAGCAATTTAGTCTGATGAAAATCTAAATGACGAAACGTGTTACAAGAAAAATATTTTCTAAATTGTCATAGACATTTCTAAAATTGTTCTCAAATGACCCTCTGTAGGTTTTGAATTCAGATTTGTCATCCAAAGCTATAGAACCCAGTTTGTCCTGCTATTTGCCCATAGCTGGTGGGATAAAAAGAGGGTCATACTTTTCAAAATGGTATTAGCACGTAAATGAATGTAATAGATCCTAGTGGAATTCGAACTCCGTTCTATCAATCCGAGCTGCTATCCATTACCTCTTCACACACACATACACACACATATATTAGGTTGGTGCAAAAATAATGTCGTTTTCTCACATAGTAACATATGTGAGAAAACGACATTATTTTTGCACCAACCTAATATATATATATATATATATATATATATATATATATATATATATATATATATATATATATATATATATATATATATATATATATATATATATATGGCGATTTCTCCCGACGTATTGTACGTATGAGTCAAGCAACCCGGTTCCATGGAACCGACAGAGCAGACACGAGCACATGTTATTTGTTTATAGTGGTGAAGTATTTGTGAAGACAGATCCAACCACCACCCTTCTTGAAGGGCTGAATACAGAGACGTGGGGCTCTACGACACTCAGCAGGTTTTTAATTCAGAGTTTTCCTTCTACTTGACAAGTTATCATACAAGGCTATAGAACCAAGTCTGCTATTTATCCATAGCTGGAGGGAAAAGAAGGGGATTACGACCTTTTCCAATGGCATTAGCACATAAGTGAATGCAATGGATACAACTGGAATTCGAACTCGGCTCTCCGATTCCTCAATCCATTCCTCCACTGTGCCTCCACCATACACACACACACACAAACATATATATATATATATATATATATATATATATATATTAGAGAAATCCAAAATTAACTCATGTGTATAGCTTTTCAACTTAATCTAGGTCAAATTGGTATCTAAGGATCATAATCCTAACTTTGCTAATAAACTAGAATCTGAATTAATAATCACAACTAAAACAGAACTATGACTAATTTTAATAAATTATATATATATATATATATATATATATATATATATATATATATATATATATATATATATATATAAAGTCTAAATTTTAATTTCATTTTTCGTTTCAGCTTTTGAACTCGATGTCTGAGGATCTAGGGAAAATTTTAAAGTCCCTGGTGAAATAAACTATTACAATGGGACCCTAAATTGTTCCGTTTCTCTCTCTCTCTCTCTATCTATCTATCTATCTATCTATCTATCTATCTATATATATATATATATATATATATATATATATATATATATATATATATATATATATTACATAATCTAAAATTAACTCATGTGTATAGCTTTTGAACTTAATCTAGGTCAAATTGGTATTAACCGTTTCCATTTACGTCGAACAATATCCGCCTCTCACTTGCGCTATACTGATGTTTATTGGCTTAACTAAATATGTGTTTTCAACGACGACTTCCTACTTTTCTTTCTTATTTTTCTTTTGTTCTTTATTTTTCTTCATTATTGCATGGTTATTTTCTGACATATACACACAATTTGCGTCGAAAAATGCTAACGTTTTAATGTTAGTTGAAATAGCTACACTCATGATGACGTATTTTTGGATGTCTCTGTTATGTAATTTATATGTTCTGTTATAATAAATACACTGAGCTCTTTTGGTAGATTAGTTTTAATATTTTATATTATTAGTATTCACTTGGGTTACATATATATATATATATATATATATATATATATATATATATATATATATATATATATATATATATATATGTGTGTGTGTGTGTGTGTGTGTGCGCGCAGATATATGGAAAAATAGTAAAAAAACACGTTAGGTAAATAATCCGGAGTACTTTAGTATTTTTGTTTTTATTTAAAAAAAAACTGTGCTCCATACAAAAGTAGAGCTTAAATACATACATGCATATATATATATATATATATATATATATATATATATATATATATATATATATATATACATATATATATATATATGAATGCATATATATATATATATATATATATATATATATATATATATATATATATATATACATATATATATAAACACACACACATATACACACACACATATATATATATATATATATATATATATATATATATATATATATATATATATATATATATATATATAAGGACAGAAGGATCTTTTTTCTATAAAATATTCAATACAATTATTTGTTTCATTTTCTGGGTGGAACGATTTTACACGAATCAGCAAAATTCTTTATTCTTTAAAATATATATATATATATATATATATTTTTTACTTTTTTGATTTCTCATTTCTTTCCTTTCCTTATGATGACTCTTCACTCTTAAAAAGAATATTTTTTTGTCTTAATAAATTCCTATTGCATTCCTTCTCTTCAATTTTTCTTTTTTATTATTTATGCTTCCCTCTTTTTATCGTCTGCTCAGTAGGCTTTTTTTCTATATACATACATATATATATATATATATATATATATATATATATATATATATATATTTTAAATAAGCTATTTTAATCATTATGGAATGTGTTGAACGCCATCGGGCTATCCTGAGCTTGACACACCCACAAATAACTGCGATATCTATTAGGTTGGTGCAAAAATAATTTCGTTTTCTCACATAGTAACATATGTTAGAAAACGAAATTATTTTTGCACCAACCTAATATTTCCTTCCTACGTCGCTTATCTTTTAATTTTTGTTTTCCGCACTTCGTCCTTGCATCGGCCTCAACTGACACAGTCCAGTTATTACAAATTTGGAACATTTTGTTTAAAGGTCATATGTATTTTTCTGTTCATTTTAGAAGAAATTATGGACATTTTCCAACATATTTCAGTGAAATGTTTGCTATCCAATATTATAATTTAGGACAAGTATTTAGATATACATAAAATATATATATATATATATATATATATATATATATATATATATATATATATATATATATATATATATATATGCACCAGTTTAGAATGTCGAGAAGTGGATATCGGTGAAATTGCTGATATTTTGCTTAAATTTCATAATCCAGGTGAAAAATAGGACACTTCCCAACCCATCCCAGTAAAACTTATACTTACAAAAATAGTTTAGCAAAAAAAATGTAAAGTTATCTTAAATTAGTACCAAGGAGGCACGTTTTTGTTTGTGGTCTTTAACAACAATATCTGGGCGGTTGGCTTTGATTGTTCTGTCAGTGTGTATTGTGTAGTCCCATAGAATTGTAACAGGTCCTATCTCCATAATCGGTTCTGGGTAGTGTTCATACCAGTTTCTTTCAGTTTCCTTCCCGTAGAAGTTGCAAATTTTCCAGTGCAGATACTGGCCCACTCTGTAATGCCGGGTTTTATATCAAGTGGGTGCCAATATCGTGCAACCTGATACACGATGATCAATCTTTTTTGGATATTTATCACATAATCTGCACGTTGGGCTAACACAATGTTTTAGTATATGTGCTTGATAATTTCTAGTTAACATTGGTCCTGTGCAGCAAGGAGAAACCCTTCAGTTTCAGCTTTTAACCCTGCACTACGTTGCCACTGATGAGTACGGGTTTTGTCTATTTCATCTTGTTTGGTATGAGCAGAGTATCGGCCATGAAGCGGTTTATCTTGCCATCGCTTCAGTATCTGGTCGGTTGTATTTGTCTCTGCGCCCATTTGAAACTCCATCTTGAAATTGTTAGCTTCTTTTTTTACGGAGTAAAGACGATTACTACTTTCATGTTCCTCGATGCATACCATCATCCAGTCTTCTGTAGTTTCCAAGTATATTTGGAGGCCAATTGTTGTAGTTTTGTAGGACAGTTCTAGTTGAACTAATCCTCTGCCTCCTTCGGATCTGTGCACATACAGACGATCAACATCAGCCTCGGGATGCATGCGGTAGCAAGTGAGAAACTTTCTTGTTTTGGCGTCCATTCGCTTAATTTCAGCCATGGTCCAGTTAAGGACATTAAAGCTGTATTGCATCACAGGGTCAGCCAAAGTGTTTATTGTTAATATTCTGTTTTTTTTAGTTTAGCTCGGTATTTAGTACCAGATAGACGCCTGTAGTACTCCTTTCTTATTTTTTCCTTCATTTGGGGGTGTTGTATGCCATCTCCTTCGTTAATTCCGAGTTACTTATAAGCTTCATTTATTTTTATTATTATTATTATTATTATTATTATTATTATTATTATTATTATTATTATTATTATTCATTTATTTCTTTTTTTTCTCTGCTTCCACTTTTCTCTTCTTGTTTCTGTGTTATCCTTTTAATGTATTTTCTTATCTGTACCTTACTAAATATCACTTCACTATCACATTTCAAATATTCTGACGAGCTATATTCCCTATTTCCATCAGTTCAAATATTTACAGCTAAGATCCACGATGCCATGTTCACATGGATGAAACATCCATATCATCTTCGTATTCCATTGATAAAAAGGAAGTTTTATTCGGATAGTTTTTTTTTTCAAAGAGCGTATGCTTTGGGAAACATTCTCCAGACACTTTCCTTCCTTAAATACAACAAGCTTAACGCTTTCAAATTCAACCTTTATCTATCACACTTATACTAATAATGTTCACTTCTACCGTCCATAAAACTATGCCCATTCAGTAAGCTCCTACATATTCGGGGAATAATGACGTAAAATGGAAAAAAGTAAAAATAACGGACAGCTGAAGGTAACTAGAAAATAATTGGACAAGTCATCGTATCTACAGGGTGTCTAGTAAAAAAAAATAGTGGTAAATTCAGAAAGACGACAGTGAGTCTTTGAAAACTGGTGACGACTGATGTGACTGATAAAAATTGGGAAGATTTTCTCCACATTTAGTCAATCCCCACGTCTTCTCTTTAAAACTTGACGCTCAACCAACGGAAGACGAAATTTGTCTCTAAATAACATTTAAATGACGAGTCTGCAATTAATCAATTATAAAAGCAACAATCAAAGTGATGTAATTACGCTCACGTCGAGTAAACGCCATGAATATTCAATAAATTTGTTCAAAGTTAATCAAGGTCAATCATTCTAGAAAGTTAAAACACTGCTAATACATTTTCTGCTCTTTTACTGGGCAGTCTTTTTTAAAAAGTTAATCGAGATTAGTATATTTTTAGTCTTTATTTATAAACTTTTGGCATTATTAATCAATCATAGATAAAACTAAATTATCAGGTTGGTGCAAAAAATAATGACGTAATAATGTCGTTTTTTGACGTTAAAAAATACGTCAAAAACGACATTATTACGTCATTATTTTTGCACCAACCTAATATAAAAGACTGCGTAGAGCCAGTTTATTTCAGTGACAAGAACTTGCCTTGAAAATAAGAATTCGTAATTTAACTTTTTAAATAGGATCGAAAGGCCTACGTTATAAATTAACCGTATTTTTTGCCTGAATTTCTTTTCAGTTAGATTATCGTATTGTGACATACTATATTATTTTCGCTTCCAAAGATATATTAAAAAGCTTATATTTGATGCTTTCCATTGGTAAGTGCTAACGATCTTGTATTTTCCCCCCAAGTTATATATGAGATGCGAATTACTGCTGATATTTTAAACAAAGTAAAGTGATGAAGAAGAAACCAAATGCGTGTTAAGCTGCAAGAAGTCGTCTGGGCTCTACATCTAGACACATCGTAATGTAGAGTGTAAAATTTAACGAAATACATTAGATTTTCTTCTCGATAAACTACTTTTATCTTATAAAGCTTCGCCTTACACAAATATACATTTCCGCCCATAAAAATAATTATTTTACTCTGTTGAATTACTTCTGAATCATGAAACGCGTTAAATGGAGTTTTTTTGTTTTTTGTCAATGAATTACTATGATTATATATATAACAATACAAAAGGTATATACAATATATTTCTTCCAGATATTAGCATGAAATAAGATTTGCTTATTTTTAAAAGAAGAAAAATTATGCACCTGCAGTAGACTAATTGAAGAGGTTCCTGGAAGTTCATGCCTCAAAGAGATACAAAAAATTGTTCTGAAAAGTACAGCCGACACTTTATAAAGGGCTTTATCTATGTAATATTTTTTTTTTTTTTTTTTGTCAGTGAAAAGTGTCATGATGCCATTTCTAACCTTAGGTCCCTCGGCGGGACCCGTAAAGAAATGTGTAAACGCCAGAAATCAAAGAAAATAATAATAATAATAATAATAATAATAATAATAAGAAGAAGAAGAAGAAGAAGAAGAAGAAGAAGAAGAAGAAGAACAATCAAAGCTACTCGCCTAGACATTGTTATTTAGGGACGGTAACCAAAAAGACTCCTTATTGTTATAGCAGTTCCTGCAGACTGCAATATATATTTGAAGATCTTCAAAAGCTATCAGAATACAATGACCTTGAAATCGAAATCTCAGAAATGTGGCATATGGGAACATCAATAACCCAATAGAAGTTGGAGCCCTCGGATTTGTTGGAAAATAACTCAGTAGACTCCTTGAAGGGATGCTTGGAAGTCCATGCTATAAAGAAATACAATAGTTTGTTCTCACAAGTACAGCTTACACCTTGCGAAGAGCTTTATCTTTGTATAAAAATATGTGCGTTTTTGTTTTTTTTAATTGCTCAGTGGAAAATGGCATGATGCCTTTTCTGACCAGGTAAGAAATGAGTACGCACCAGAAATCAAATTAAATAATAATAATAATAATAATAATAATAATAATAATAATAATAATAATAATAATAATAATAATGATGACAATAGAAGTGGCAAAACAACAACTAAAATAATAAACATGTAAATTAAAGTACTAATTAAAATTCCACCGAACATGAAAATACTTCAAACGAAACCATAATTAAATGCACATCCTTAACTAGACATTAAGCGAATGGATGTCAAAACACGCATCATCACAAAGCAGACGTCGATCGCCCGTATGTGTCTAAATATGAAGGATGCAGACGATCATTTCAACAAGTATTCTCTTACAAAACCAACAATTGGTCTTCAAAGATACCTGGGAACTACAGATGACTGGATGACGATCTGTATTAAAAAAACATGAAAGAAATAATAAAATTATTCTGTAATAAAGGAAGACAAGTCCAAAAGGAAATTTCAAGTGGGTGAAGAAGTAAAATAAACCATCAAAAACCTACTGCAGCAGCAAAGAACCTAAAAAGATAGCAAAGCAACTGCATTGTGCTAAATGTAGATACGATGACAAAGTAAACCTCTTCATGGTCAATAATCTGTCCGTACATATCTGGCTATATCTGTAGTGATAGCAGTTTCTGCAAACTAAGTAAATCTCTATCAGTCTAATTTAGAAAATGGAATAGTCGACCATTATAACATATTTTAATAGAGATATTTGTCATCACAAAAGAACGCAGGCGGAGGCTTTAAGAATGCTTTATTCAACTGAGAATAAAAGGTTAGTCAATAGCCTCCTTTTAAAGTCCCAGCAAACAGAAATAGCTCCCTCAAAGAGGAGATTGACAAAACAAAGGGAGGCCACTCTTGATTATTCATAACAGTAACGTTTCAACAAATTTTTATCGTGAATTTCGTAATGACAAACGAAAGCAGGTGTAGGGTTTAATTTCACTGTTTTCTGCTGAGATCAGAAAAATTACTTCTCTATGTACTTTAAGGATATTGAGCAAGATTTTGAGAATAATTGTATATTCTAATATTTAATATCAATATGTAACATTTCGTGTCAAATACCATTCTGTCTATTGCCCACTTCGAATTTGAAAATAAAAATAAATAAATAATATTCTTTCGTCCTAAGTCTTAAAAAACAAATTCAATTCGACAGTAGTCAATCCATTACTGAAAGGATCACGTGATTTCATAGACCAACGAAACAATTAACAATTGACATTAATCGCTATAATCCAATCAAAAATGCAAAAAAGAGAAGGTTATGCTCCAAGCTATGTGCAGAATGATAGAAAAAATCGAATCATTGATCGCTAAAATAAATGAATAAATAATTTTTATATACATATAAAAAAAATCTATTATTGATTCACTTGAGACCAATAACAAAATTGAGAGAAAAAACAGAAAATAAAGTAAAACATATAAAAAAAAGATCCCAGAAAAAAAAAAGGAAAGAAATCAGAAAAACCAAAAAAAAAAAAACCAAAAAAAAAAAAAAATTGATGTATTGCTTTCCTTTCAATGCGTCCAGTCGGGTTCTCTCTTCAAGCGACATTTTCGCGGAGTCAAAATCAAACGAGGCTGTGGGGAGGGGGTCAATGAATATTCACACAGAAATGTTTTCAACATATTTTTCTATTCTTTTCTTTTTAAACGTTTAATGTCAATATTGTACGATTTTTTTTCTAAATCGTTTCATATTTATATAGTCGCTATTTCGTCAATTTTTTATGCTCTCCTTTTTAGCCTTTTATTTCAGTGATGATCTAAGTAGTGATGTTTTAACTATTACAATGCGAGTTTAAGTCAGACAATATTAAAATGTATGAATAACCATAAATAACAACACAGATAGATACGTAGATGGATAAATAGATAGACAGATATATGGATAGATATATTGATTGTTTCATAGATAGATAGATAGATAGATAGATAGATAGATAGAAAAATAGAGAGATAGACAGACATAAATACACACATACATGCATATTTACATACGTAGTTATATATATATATATATATATATATATATAATTATTTATATATTATATATTTATTTTTTTGATAATAACGATACATGCAATTATTGTCTACAGCAACATTACAAAAAAATGCCTACTTTGCCTACACGAAAAAGTACAATAATATCACACAAACCTCAAAAGAATTTACTAAACAAAAAATCAGAGATAATCTCCAAATGTAGGCATGAGAACAAGTACCTATTATCCGAATTCATACCAAACGGATAAAAAAGACAAACCACCAACAATCACAATTTAATTTCAAGATACCATTACAATAATTGCATTTATCGTTATTATCATTGCAACACCATTAGTAATCACTTCTACCACTTTACAATAACTATTAACTACTAATATTATCATTACCACCAACACCCAACACCATCACTAACACATCACTTCTACTATTAACATATAAATCCACTATAATCATTAATGTATATTACTCCCCCAGCATATTTAACACCTTAAAATAAAACAATAAGATCAGAAATAATTTCCATATGTAACCATGAGAATAAATACATATTACCAGGATTCATACGAAAATAAACAAATAAATATAGAAAATAAAATAAAATAAAATAAAATAAGACACCAACAACCACCCGTTAGTTCAAGATAGAACCACAATAATTACATTTATAGGTTTTTTTTTTATATTATTATTCTCCCACCAACATTACTAATAACTACTAACAATTTACAATAAATATTAACCACTTATATTATCATTGTCACCAACCCCCTTACACATTACTATCACATCACATCTACCATTACCATATAAACCCTCCATAATTATTAACGTAAACTACCCCCTCCCCCAGCATATTTAATACCACCATGAAAATAACCAATAAGGATTACAAACTGAAATTTCTACCATTCACATATGCACAGTCATCAAAAAACTAAAAAAACAAGGAAATAACAAGCTTTAATATGATAAAGTGTTTTTTTGTAAAATAAAAATTAAAAATTAAAAGTTAAAATTACAGCAATTTTCAGCTACCATAATTTTACACAGAATACCCATTATCAGGATTTATACCAAAATAAATTTAATACATATAACAAAATAAAATAAAACACCAACAACCACTTTTTAGTTCAAGCTACCACCACTATAACTACATTTATGGTTTCATCATTCTCCCACCACCATTACTAATCACTTCTGCCAATTTACAATAACTATTAGCTACTTATATTATCATTGTCTCCAATCCCTTACAACATTACTATCACATCTACTATTATCATATAAACCCGCTATAATTATCAACATAAACAACGCTCTCGCCCAGCATATTAAATATTTAATTATTTAGATGAGACAGTGCATTGATGTGACACTATTTAGCGGTCGCGTGAAAATTAAAAGCGAGAAATAATCAAGGCAAGAAGAAGCTATCACGAAAACACATACTGAACGATGTTATTTTTTTTAACAAAGAAAAGTCGTAAAAGTTTTATTTTCATTTGCGAAAAAAAAAGAAGATAGGAAATTCGTAAGACCCCGGATCTGTCGGAATTAATTTATGTTATGAGGCGGCGAAAGAAGATAGCAATCTGCCCATGGCAATAATGAAAATTTCAAATTGGTCAAGCGACCTACGAAACAGAAGCTGGGAGATAATGGTAATCAGGTCACGCACTGACCAAGAATGGCATCAGCTTAGGCCACCCCCAGAGATAAGGGAACGGAAAAGAATAAACCATTAACTATCTTTCGGAGATATCATTTGTTTTGGAAAGAGACCACCTGTTTTGTTATCCAAACCTGGACATGATAAAAGTTTGTTACCGGGATGGATAATTGGATACAGAGTCCGAAGACGTCCAGTTAGCCACGCATTTGACACTGGCGAAAATCTCAATGATAAATTCAAGATAACATTCTGTTAAGATAGAGATTAAGGACCACACTACGAGTCGTATGGGTCTGGTGTCAGGGAAAGAAAGAAAAGAAAAAAAAGAAGATCATTTTTTTTCCTTTGAGCGATAATTGTAAACACCGGCGCTGCCGAGCGTCATTGGCTGAGTGGTGGAGTGAGCGGTGGGCGAAGGAGGGAAGGCCTGTTGACGCCTCTGAGGGGATTGGTGTGAGATACCACTATGAGAAAGAAGAGAAACCTGTTGACACCCTCTGAGGCGATTGGTGTAAGATACCAACATGAGAAAGGAAGAATTTGGGAGGATGATTCTCTTAAGAACGCCTCTAAGCTGAAAGTAATGGACTCCCAACAACGGAAAGTGATAAATTTTCCTGTCCGAAAACAAAGAAAATCCTTATTGTGGATTTAGAATTATCGAAGAACTCAAACCCCGACAAGCCCACGCCCGGTTTTGGTCGACGTCCATATAAACAGATTCACAGCGATTAGACGGCAGTTAGTGGCAGTTAGAGTTAGAGAGAGAGACGCAGACGCAGACAGAGTTGAGCTGTGAGCTCTGAGACCAGCCTCGCAGGAAGCTGACTGAAGATCCACGCATCCCGACTTCGACTACTAACAAAGAACAATTTATTTTTGAAGAACGACTTAGACTCACACCACCAAAACAAGTTTTGCGAATATCGCCTGAAGACACCAAAAACCAGTTATCGAAAAACAACTTAAAATATTAAGACTCGCCTAACAAACACAATGTGTCACGAATCCATAGAAGCTGGTTGGGAGAAAGACGCACTCCTGTATTCAGCAATCAGATATAAAAATATTTGTTATTCTTTTTTTAACACATTTGAACTTTTCGAGTTGTTACTTTATTTTCTTTTACATATACTTGTGTGGTGTTACCTTTGCTCGGACTCGGCTTGCATTACGGCCCGGCGACTGATTGATTTTGTCTACATAAGATCAAATCACAACGTGGGTAGGTTAGACTAGAAGTCAAAGCAGTTACTTCTGTTACCAGACGTTGGAGGCGGGCTGGGAACAACAAAGCTGATACCGAATCTAACCAGATTCCCATCCGAATAAGCCAAGGGTTATAACATCACATTTGTTGTCGTGACAACAGGATAACGTCACATTTGGTGCCGCGACCAATACCAAGTCACATTGGTCGTCACAGAATAGCACGGGGACAGAGAGAGCCAGGGGCGACGTCACATTGGTATACTAATGATTCTGTACTACATTTATTTTGTAGAGGAAAGTCATGAGGATTTATACAGTTATATATTTTTGTTTATCTTCATCTCTTTTTATTTTATACTGTCTAAATTTCTTTGCTTTTGGTCTAAGTGTTTATTCAAGATATTATCATTATGTTTCCTAACAATTTTCTCTAAGCATTCATCATGTCGATAAAAGTCTAATCCCATTCCTAAATGTGTCGTTCGAGTACAAAAAGGCAGCATCTCCGTCAGGTTATCTATTGGTATACTGGCCCGTTCTCCTAGGGACGAGTCCGATGCCAGTCTGTCTCTGATACCGATAGTACCTCCTCCGTGTGAATAAACTAACCCCGTCCAGGTTCACTGTCTGGTTGGATTGGATGGGATCATGTTTGATTATTTCCAGAAAGTAGGCGGAGTTTCGGACATATGAAGGTGACTTTATATTTATAGGTCAATTATGTCTACAAGGAAGCGACTCAGAGGGTTGTACACAGAGACTTGGCTGTTAAAAACCGAGCGGAATTTTGGAGAGACCGTATATGTGAGGTAAATTTAATTACCTGAGCTTCGGTCTGTCCTACGGGTGCACGTTTAAATCTCTGCTGGGGTGGCTTATGACGTGACAGCGGTGGAATAAACGTAACTGCGGCTGGTGTCGAACCGGTGAGTCAGTTGATGCGCTTGATTTCTCCGAGGCATACAAAAAGCAAATTCTTTTTTTTATAACTTTGATGTAAGATATATAAAGCTGTTATATAATTTGTTGTGATGAAAATGAAAATATATGCGATCTCTTTTCTCGAATCCCACTTTAAAATTAAACTCACAATAATCGTCGGGTTCTATTTAAGAGAACTCGAAATTGATAGTCCTCAATACTAAAAAACTTTGAAAATACTTTTTAATCGACTCCAATGCCCTAAGAATTTCATATTCTACACGAAATAGAACACTCGTTAAATATTCCAAAATAAAATAATGAAACATTTCAGCAAACCCAACTTATTCAGATATATTACTCCACCTAACAAAACCATCGTAGTTATTTGTCTATTTAAGTTCAATATCAGGCCACAGAAGCAGTGAACCAAATTTTGACAGTTGAGTTAAAGGGAAATAACTTAGACACCCGGAAGAGGCATGGCACGTGAAACTAGAACAATCTACTTCGATGGAAGAAATACAGGGCCCGGTTGGAAACTCCATTCACCTCAAGGCATGAGCTACAACGACAGAAACGTTGTGAATATGGAAATGAAGATGACGATGACAGTCCGTATAATGTAAATAACGTAGGTAAGTATCATAGCTACAATTGAAAATATTCTATCAAAGCATTACAACTGCTACCAAAGCAATAAGACTTAATTAGTACAAAAGACAATAATAATAAAGTAAAACTTGTAGGAGGAATTTATTCAGTATCTGTCTATATTTCTGAGAATAGTTATTATGTACACTATTTACCTTATTCGGACTATTGTCCTCAACTTTGTCACTATATTTATTACAACGTTTCGGCCTTTCAGTATCTGTTTATATTTCTGAGATGAGATATTATGTACACTATTTACCTTATTCTGACTATTGTCCTCATCTTTGTTGCTACATTTATTACAACGTTTCGGCCTTTCAGTATCTGTCTATATTTCTAAGATGAGGTATTATGTACACCATTTACATTATTCAGACTATTATCCTGATCTTTGTCGCCATATTTATTACAATGTTTCGGCCTTTCAGTATCTGTCTATATTTCTGAGATGAGGTATTATGTACACTATTTACATTATTCGGACTATTGTCATCATCTTTGTCGCTATATTTATTACAACGTTTCGGCCTTTCAGCATCTGTCTATATTTCTGAGCTGAGGCCAAATATACACTATTTACATTATTCAGACTATTATCTTGATCTTTGTCGCCATATTTATTACAACGTTTCGGCCTTTCAGTATCTGTCTATATTTCTGAGATCAGGCATTATGTACACTATTTACTTTATTCGGACTATTGTCCTCATCTTTGTTGCCATATTTATTACAACGTTTAGTCATTTCAGTATCAATCTATTTTTCTCAGATGAGGTATTATGTACACTATTTACATTATTCGGACTATTGTCCTCATCTTTCTCCTCAAGCACACATGGCACAGTGGAAAAATGTGTTGGTTAGTACCAGTGACAGGTCCGATCTTTGATGCCATATTTATCACAACGTTTCTGTCGTTGTACTCTCCGGCCTTTTGCAGTTGGTTGGAATATCGAACTGAACCCTTTATTTCGCTCACTGGGGTAAACTCTTCTAATTCCACGTGCTATGTCTAATAGATGTCAGTTATCAGTTATGTCCTGCTTAATTTCCTCTACAAATTCTTCACCGCCTTAACCAGGTATTGAACTCACACTCTTTTGGTTCTGTCACTGGATCTAACTAACGTCCTTGGGGACGCATGGCGCAGTCGATAAAAGCGTTAGTTAGATCCAGTGACAGGACTCAATACCCGATTAAGGCAATGGAGAACATGGAGAGGGGAATTAACAGGAGATACCTGATAACTGACATCCATTAGACGTGGCACGTGGAACTAGAACAGTCTATCCCAGTGAGCGAAATAAAGAGTCCACTTCGACATTTAGTTAAAGGGCAATAACTTAGACATCCGGTAGATCCATGGCACGTTAATTTAGAACAATATACTTCGGTGGACCAAATAAAGGGTCCTGTTCGAAACTCCGTTCACCTGAAGAAAGCCGGAGCGTATAACGGCCGAAACGTTGTGACAAATATGGCGACAAATATGAGTACAATAGTCCGAATAATGTAAATAGAGGAATTTATTCTATCACTTGCAATGATTGTTTTGATATTTACCTCTACCTAAGGAGGGTGAATTGGATTGATACATTTTCCAATTTGACCCTGATCTGTTTAAGATGACGCTTAAATATCTTACGTTTTGTCTTTTCTCCATGATTTGACACTGAGGACAAGACCTCATCGCACGCTATGCAGCCTTTAATAACTTGATTGAGTTCACAATGGCTCTATACGCCTATGAGTTAGATTGTCTTCTGGATGTATTTCAAAATGGTGCTTTCTTGATCCAATGTATTGTAAATATTTGGACTATTTTCTGAATTTCAAAGGAAAACTTGAATATTTGCCAAAATATTTTAGTGATATTTCCACTTTAGAGTTTATAATTATATTTTAGCTATATGGAATAAATAATTCGTCGTCAGTCTAAACTGATGATAGGTGTATATAGGATGCCCCCTTGTTAATGCCGAATCTTTAAAACCAAAACCTGACTGTGCTCACGACGAGCGTTTCGTCTCCGTAAAGGCATAGGAAGCGCTAAGTTAATGATTTTTTTTTTCCTTCTGCATGGATAAAAGCTGTACTGCACATCAACTACACACGGACGTATATGTCACGTGATAAAAACAGCATACTAGTATGACACTACAAACCTGTATAATAATACAGAAGCCGTTAGTATCGAATCAACATCGAAGCTTTTATAAAATTGTCTCACCATATCGCGGACATCTAATGCATATGTGTAGTGTGACAATATCAAACTGGATGTCAGGATAGGTATATATTCAGCTTTTTTATATTGTACCTTAGCGTCAATATGTAGGAATAAAGGTATTTTTTGTTATTTATTTATTTATTTATTTTTTTTTTGAGAGACCGTATATTTTTTAATGTGGCAGATTGGAACGTCAACAATCCCTGTTGTAGTTGGAGCACTAGGATTGTTTGGAAAAGATTCCAATAGACGCATTGAAGGGATTCCTGGGAGTCTTAAAAAAATACAAAAAAATATTCTAATGAGTACAGGCCACACCTTACGATGGGCTTTATCTATGTAAATTATGTGTGTGTGTGTGTTTTGCTTATTGTTTTAATTAGACGCGCCGTCGCCTCTCTCTGTCTGTTTTACAAATACTTTCATGGCAATTGTTCCGAGAATCTGTATTCGCTGGTTCCCACACGTCATGAGTTCAAGCGCCCTACGAGGCTGGCATCCCGCTCTCACCCCTTCACTGTCGAAACTCCTAAATGTAGCCGTCTCTTCTACTCCAATAGCTTCCTGTCTCGCCTGTGGAACTCCGTTCACTATTCTATTTTCTCTGAGAGCTATAATCTCCAGCTATTCAAATGTAATGTCAATCGACATCTCCACTTGCCTTGATCTATCCACTACCCTTCTCCTCATCTTCTATCACTGCTATCTGATCTTGCTCCAAATTTTCTGTAACCCCTTGCGTCCTAGTGGCTTCCCGCCTTGCTTGGGGTGAAACGCTTAAAAAAAAAATTGGTCAGTAGAAAATGACATGATGCCATTTCTGACCATAGTTCTCTGGGCGGGACCCGGAAGGAAATGTGTACACACCAGATATCAAAGGAAATAAAATAAAAGCAATAATAATAATGACAACAAAGCTAATAACGTTGATAATGATAATGATAGAAAGATTGCCATATTTACATTATTCGGACTATTGTCCTCATATTTGAGGCCATATTTATTACAACGTTTCAGCCGTTGTACGCCCCGGCCTTCGTCAGGTGCTTGGAATGTCGAACTGAACCTCTTATTTCGCTCACTGGTGTAGACTGTTCTAGTTCCACGTGACATGTTCAATATACGTCACTTATCAGTTATCTCCTGTTTTTTCACCTCTCCAAGTTCTCCACTGCCTTAACAGGGTATTGAACTCACACACTTAGCCTCCTGTCACTGGATCTAACTAACGCCTTATCTACTGGAATACTGGTCCGTTTTTTCTAGGGAATCTCATTAGTCATCTAATTGCACTGGAATTTTGCTGACATTTCTAAAGTACTCCGTGACCGCTATGATATGAACATTTTTCACAAAAATAATTTCGTTTTTAAGAGACATTTGTTCAACCCACCTATCATTTATTTTTTTCAAACGAAGAAAAAGCTCAGACAAATTTTAACGAATATAAACGTTTCACAATCCAAACACCTTTTCCTTTTCCCGATTCTTGTACTCCAGAAAGTCAACATAAAATGTAGACAACCTGAGTCAAATCGGTGCCATCCCAAATGCAAAGAGAAATAGTACGAAAAGGCGGCAATTATACTAAATAACATTTGACATACACCGCCCAATGTACCTCACGACTTGATTTATGGGCGTTGCACGCCATAAACATTAAACGAACGATGTAGCTGTCAAAAGTATGATGTCCGACACAATAATGTGATATCAGCAGAACGACTGTAATTTCTGATAAACATCTTAAGGTACATATTCTGAAAAATTATTCAGCACACACCCTTAACAAGCATGAAGATCATTACATATGCAAACTACAAACATCGCATTCCGGATGGATGAACGAAAATAATCAACTTTCGGCAAATTAAAAGAATCCCGGTATCACCATTATGTTACTTACATTTCAGTTGAATTTCATTCAAGCTGACTGCGTCTTCTTTGATTCATGAAGCTGATTAGAAGTACAATCGTTTTTTTCTCAAGGCATGTGACTCTTGTACAGTGGTGTACATTTGTTTTAATACTGAAACAGCAATTTTTAAATATAATTGAAAGATATACATAGTGTCTAAATATTATTAAAAATATTATATGGCCAAAAACATATTGTCCAAATATTGTTAAAAATGTTATATTGCTAAAACCATACTGTCTAAATACCGTTAGAAACATTATATTGCTAAAAACATACTATCTAAATATTGTTAAAATATTACATTGCTAAAAACATACTGTCTAAATATTGTTAAGATATTATATTGCTAAAACATACAACTAAATAATGCTAAAACTGTTATATAGCTAAAAACATACTGTTTAAATATTATTAAAAATGTTATATTACTAAAAACATTCTGTCTAAATATAGTTAAAATATTACATTGCTAAAAACATACTGTCTAAATATAGTTAAAATATTATATTGCTAAAATCATACTCTCTAAACATTGTTAAAAATGTTATATTGCTAAAAACATACTGTCTAAATATTGTAAAAATATACTACTAAAAGCATACTGTCTAAATAGTGTTAAAAATGTTATATTGTTAAAGTGTAGCGGTTTTATAATGCTGATAAATAATTATAAACCGTTTTACGTTGATATACACATAAGTATTCATAAAATCAGAAAAGGAAAGGTCTGGAAACAAAGAAACTAGTATTATTCATTATCTATTTGTCATATGGTGTTGTAGACAAGAGAGACAGGAATGCTGAATGAAATTGTGAGTTTGGGTCAAACTTAAATAAAATATGGATTGGAATCCAATAGAATGATAAGATAAAGAATAAGTAAAGAGTATTCGATCTTTCTCGTATGTTTTTATAGATGTATGAACGAGTGTCCAGATATTGTAGTTGGAAAATACAAGAATTGTCTAGGGTTTTCTTACCTCGATTATTGTTGGGCGCTAGAAGATAAATATTACAATTATGACCTTTTCTTGACGCACGTTTTGGCGACCTGTCCGTTCAGACTGCCTGTGCAATAGTGAAAATATCGCGTGTTTGTGTGCGTAGAGAAGAAAAGTAGGGTTGATTTTCATTGTTTTAGATAGAGTGAGTTAATGGTAATTATAATTGTTATAATTTTTTTTTACAAATATTTTTGGTTTATAGTTAATTTTATTTTATTTATTTTTTATGCTATGGTGGAACACACCTATTCTATAGTTAATAGACTTTCCACCTATAATAAGTAGGAGTAGTAAGAGTAACGAGTCAGTCAGTCAGTCGCTCAACTTTTGAGCGACTGCACGGTTGTACTCTCATCCTACGGACGGGAGGAACCCGAAGGAGACTACGCCGAAGGGCGGAGTCTCCTTCGGAGAGGTAGACCGGCCCTGAAACCTTTTATGCGGGTTCAATGGGCTATTTTTTGGGAGAGCCCAAGGGCTCGGAATACCCACGTTAAAAAGGCCTTGTGCCACATGACACCCTCGTGGGGGGTGACTGAATATCGTCAGTCAGTCGCTCAAGTTTTGGACGACTGCACAGTTGTACTCTCTTCCTACGGACGGGAGGAACCCGAAGGAGGCTACGCCGAAGGGCGGAGTCTCCTTCGGGGAGGTAGACCGGCCCTGAAACCGTTTATGCGGGTTCAATGGGCTATTTTTTGGCCGAGCCCAAGGGCTCGGAATACCCACATTAAAAAGGCCTTGTGCCATATGACACCCTCGTGGGTGGGGTGACTGAATATCGTCAGTCAGTCGGCGAGGGAGGAACACGAAGGAGGCTGCGCCGAAGGGCGGATTCTGTTTCGGGGAGGTAAACCGACTCTGAACTCGTTTATACGTGTTCAATCGGCATATTTTTGGAGATCCCGCGTTAAATCGGCCTTGTGCCACATGATGCCCACGTGGGGGGGTGAATAAATATTGTCAGTCAGTCAGTCAATCGATGTCGGACGACAGTTAGTCGAATACGAAAGTATCAGCGACCACAGCTAGATTTACTCTGCGTAATACTTATTATAGTTGGGAGAGTCTGTTAACTATATGCACACAACACACTGAGAATATAATCATTTTTTTATTTCTGTATTTCTTTATAGACAGGGCGATTGTTAAATATGTTTAATTCATTTCGCTACGTTCAATTTGTAGTTGGAATCTTTGTTCTTTTTGCCGACGACTATACAGTCATTCATACTTTTCGATATTACCTACAGCCTTTTCTACGAGTTTCTGTAATTTATTTTCTGTGTTAGCTGCCTTCTGGATATCTAAAGTTGATTAGATTTTAGCTTCCTTTCTTTAATTATGGTAGGACTACAAATTCTCTCACCATTGCTTCATTTTAAAGTTTGAATAAATCCACTGAAGAAGACATTTGCTTGTCTTAATGTATTCTCCTTTTCATACATATTCCCGTTGTTCAGACACTTCGTCCTTGTACAGGGTTTCCCCAGAAATTTATCATTATTTCGCAGGCCAACGATTTTGGCAATTGTCGTTGAAATAACCTCAGATTTTCACAATGTATAGAAACAGATCAAGATTTTATATTTACTGTTTTATTTTTGTTCTGTTTTCAGTTTGAACCATGCCGTTCACTCCCAAAGAGAGGAGATTTTGCGTCTTGGAATATGCTCGCACACAATCACCCAGCGTTCCTTCATTGCGAAATCTGGAGAAAAAAACCTTCACAACTTCCAATCAAATTTGGTACCAATAATAACGTAATGGATATCGGCTCAGACTGAGGACAGGCCGAGTTCTCTAGCATTGGATGGCAACTGGTCTACCCCAGAATGAAATGGCTACCTACTGCGGGAAAAAAAATCTTCCTCGACAGTGATGTATCGTGAAATACATGATTGCCTAAGCGTGTAACACGGGTGGCACATATCTGACTGACTGACGTTCTAATACCCTTGCGAAACGTATGAATGCTCTTCTTCTCCAGCCAGCTGTGGGTAAATTGCAGGGCACACCGTGCTCTATAGCTTTGGATGGCAACTGGTCTACCGCAGAAAGAAATGGCAACCTACTGTTGGAAAAATCTGCTTCGTCAGTCATGTATCAAAAGATACATGATTGCCTAAGCGTGTATACCGCATGGCGCAAAACTGAATGTTTTACCAAAAATGTATGCAGGGTTAAAGATCTGGTAGATCTTCATCAAATATCAGCATGTTTGGCAAGAGCTTAAATATCGACTTGATGTATGTGTGTCAAAGGTGGTACAGATTATTGAACACTTATGAAATTTATCCCACTATGAACGGATGTTCTTAAAGACTTTAACTGTTAAATTTAATTGAGCTGCACTTAGTAGTTTTCAAGATAATGATGTCAATTTTGGAGGGACACCCTTATTTCTAGCATTTACCGACAGACTCACATCTGTTATTTAACTTTAAGGAGTTTAATGTAGTATTCACTGGGAGATTCGATAATATATAGAAGTCTTGCACATGTGTGCTCGGTAATCATCATCGTATCATCTGTATCCACCAAAATTACATAACGCCCTTTTTTATATAATTTCCAAATTTTGTTTCACTTTTAATTGTGAGACTGCTATCACCTTGAACAAATTCCATGAACTTGTATTGTGCTGACGTTGTATACTAACAAATAATATACAAAAAATGTTGCTCAATTATCAAGTTAGAGTACTCAGAGTAAGCCGCTTGACAGATTGACGTGAAACACTGTACCGCATAAAAGTAAGTTATAATATATATATATATATATATATATATATATATATATATATATATATATATATATATATATATATATATATATATATATATATATAAAGAAAGAAAGAACAGTAAGATGTGTAATCCGGTGTTCTCATAGATATTCTTATTTATACAAAATAGTGCTCAATGTAAATTTACAGAGAATTAATATTATAAATTAATTGATTTAAAATATGTTTTTTCCGCTACACATTTCTAACCATGTTTCAAAATTGGAAGGTACGAATTTAATTTTGTAATTAATTGGATCGTATTTACGATTCCAATGGAATAAATTATGACTATGGAAATATTATTATTATTATTATTATTATTATTATTATTATTATTATTATTATTATTATTATTATTATTATTATCATTATTATACATACATACATATATATATATATAATTACAAAATTAAATTCGAACCTTCCATTTTTGAAACAAGGTTAGAATTTTGTAGCGGAAAAGCCATATTTTAAATCAATTAATTTATAATATATATATATATATATATATATATATATATATATATATATATATATATATATATATATATATATGATGAGGCTTAAACACTAATATTCCATGGTCAAAATTTATTCCATTCGAATCGTAAATACGATCCAATTCATCAGACCTACAAATTCAAAACGAAAACAGAAAAAAAAACAACTCCGGAAATAAAAATAGAATATATTTGCCAATAATATTACACAAACACACACACACACACACACACACACACACACACACACACACATATATATATATATATATATATATATATATATATATATATATATATATATATATATATATATGTATGTATGTATGTATGTATGTATGAATGAATTGCCATCCACAGACAGAAAGTTTCACTGCATCAGAGCTCGTCATTGTGATTAATGTTTTTATCGTTTTTAATTTATATTTAATGATAAATTTATATTTCATTTATATACTGTTTTAATTTTACGGATTTATTAGTTTATACTTATTACCTAATAATCCATATTTAATAACCTGACTTTAATAATTATTTCATTGATTATTATGATAATTATCAGATTATTATATAAGTGTTATTATTTCTATATTATTCCTTTTAGATGTTACCTTTTTAGTCTTTCTCAAAGTTTTTTTTTTTTTTTTATTAAAATAAAATTTTATAAAATCTTCTTTAATTTTTCTAAATTTTAATTTCCTTTAAGTATTTTTCCTTATTAAAACTAGATGTAAATATTTTAAAGTACAGATCAAGGTTATTTTAACTGGTGTCTGAATCCAGACACTCCCTCTCTATCTCTATGCAATTGGGTTTAAATTATGTCAAGACGATTATATTATTTCTCTTTTTCGTTTCTTTTTTCTTTTACTTTTTCATCTTCCCATCTTTTTCTTCTTCCTTTAGTCTTTAAAATTGTTTATGTATACTAATTTAATGTATTGCATCAAACGTCAGTGTTGAACAATCCTCCAAGGAAGCACTTGTAGGGTGAAATACTTGTTCACATAATAATTTGAATAATTTTGAATTTCTATTCCATGTAATTTATTTATTTATATATTCCCTGTTATAATAAATTCATTGAACTCTCTTTGTGGATCAGTTGTAATATTTTATATTATTAGGATTTACTTGGATTATATTATTAGGATTTACTTGGATTATATACCAACGCATTATTTCCTATATATATATATATATATATATAGGAAATAATCATATATATATATATATATATATATATATATATATATATATATATATATATATATATATATATATATATATATATATATATATGTTTCTTTAAATAATATAGACAAATGGAGTCTATTTATTTTATGTAAATTCTTTTTATAAAGTTTAATAAGTTTAATAACATTATCATTAAACGAAAAAAAATTATATATATATATATATATATATATATATATATATATATATATATATATAATTAAAAATTTGGTAACTGTTGTGGTTCCCTCCCTTTAAAGTGTCTATGTTGGATTCGTTCGCTTGCTATAAGATTAGTAGAGGGGAACGATTGTTCATCTGTCGAACCCTTTGCGTCGAGCAGAGAGGAAGCCGGACGAGGCTTTGCCGAAGGGCGAAGTTTCCTCCCTGGAGTTAAACAGGCCCTGAAACCGTTTATGCGGTTTCTGAGGGTCTGTTTTTGCCGAGCTAGGAACACCCACAGTTAACTCGGCCTTGTGCGATATACATCCCTCGTGGGGTTTTGTGGGGCTTCTGTTAAATATAACTTGATTGAACGCTGGATCAACTGAAATACACACACTAGTCCTGTAATACTCCTCTGTTGTACTTACGGTTTAACATATGATATATCTGTAACACTTGTTTTGTTATTTCTTAACTATTTATTTGGTCACAAAAATAATCCTTATGGATAAACCCAAGAAGGATGTAATCCAGATAGCTCAGTGTCAAATCAGACCAATTATTAATTCAATTTAAATAGAAACAGACAACATTAAGGGTCCATTGTTTTTAATTTATTTCCCCAGTTTTTTTAACAGGTTTATCAGACCACACTTCCAAAGGTGAATTTTTTTTTACATTTAGATATAGTTTTTATACCCTTTGAGAGGTTGTTATAAGTTGATGTCAGGTGATATAGATAGAAGCGGAGGAAGGGCGTGTCATACACAGTCGAAATTAGAGAGGGAAGGGAGAGATAAGATTAATTTTTAACCTATTTATATTGAGATATTTAAGAGAAAAGGGAGGTGGTATTTAATCATATATATATATATATATATATATATATATATATATGGTGGGGGGGTGTAAAAATATATACAAAATAGGAAAGAACTCGTTAGCTAGATTTAATTGAAAAAAACTTTCCTACTAATAGTAGATTTGTAAAATATTTAATAAAATAACCCAAAATTAAGTTACAGTTGCACTGAAAATCTAGAAAGTATAAAAAGAAAACAAAATAATAAAATCCTGAATAAACCCCCATGCCAGAATAGTTTTAATTAAAAAAAATACACTTACATTAGACAAAAATAGTGAAAAATTATGTGATTGCAGAAACCCAGAAGACTGCCCATTGGAAATTATATGCCGCATAAAATCTGTGGTATACCAATGTACTATCTCATCCATTGAGAGTACTAATGCTAATATTATATACATTGGGTATACGAAGAATGAATTTAAAACCAGATGGAGGCAGCATAAATGCTCCTTCAACAACATTAATAAAAGATATCAGACATCTCTATCTAAATATTTTTGGCACTTGAAGGAAATGAATAAAACACCAAAAGTAAAATGGAAAATTATAAACAAAACTAGAACTTGTAAAACTTGGGATGACATATACCCTTTATGCCTACATCAAAAACTACACATTATCAAGTTTCTAAATAAAAAAAAATTAAACAATAGATATGAGTCAACGGTTTTTCCGACATCATCAAATTTTCGCATTGAATAATTAGCATAAAAAACAAATAAGCAATAAAATAATAAATGCAAATTTTAAACTCCATAGTCAAAATAAAAAGTTTAAATGCCCTACCCAATAAAAAAAAACCTTTATGAAGTTGTCAAAAAAACAAATGTTTTTTTTTAATATTCACCTTTCAGAAAAAAAATAAAAAAAATAAAAAAATCTCCATAGACACTTAACCAGACTAGACGATGTCATCTTCCGCTTTAAATTTAGACACCCCAACCTTACCCCGACTTGACCTCTTTGAATGTAACTGAGATATTGATACAAATTATTAACTCTTACGCCCCTTTTATTTTCAAAGAATTACTCTAGCCGTTACCATAGTAATTTTAATTTTAATAATGGATATGCTTATAAAACGCTTAAATTTCAGGAATTAGTTATTCAAAAAAGAAGAAGAAGAAATTCGCTTGAAGATGGAATAGAGCTTGGTACTTTAATTCAATTTAATTCAAATAATTATATTGAAGTTTTCGGCTCTTGTTTTGAAACATGAGATCTCTTATGTAGCGATGGAATCATATTTTAAATAAATAATTATATATATATATATATATATATATATATATATATATATATATATATATATGATAACTTGTTTATAGCAGCGCTTGGAATGAAAGTGTGTAGATTTTGGTCAACTCACAACAACACTAATGTTCCTTCGGTGACTATGGTCTGTGCAGCAATATTTAACAACTGACGACTTTGCCCAGATTTGACAACCACCATACTTTCCAGATTTCTCTTTCCTCTTTTGACAGATGAAAGTGGCTAGTTGTTAAATCAATTTAAAAAGCGACGATCTTATAAAACCCGGGGATATCTGTAATCTTGTCATCTCCCATAACAAAAGAGAAAGCCGTAAGGAACTCGGCAACGACAGTCACCTACTTTAAATACGGAAACAAAAGATACTAGCTTAACCACGGATGGGGACCGCTAGGAATCCGCCCAGTTTTGACTTGAGACGAATAAAACAGGATATCAATATTGGCACGAACGTCACACGTAATTCTCTACCAGATCCACGCCAGGCATCACGAAGCAAGCAGGCTACCTTACTCCGATCTCTTAAGCCTGTCGACATCAGACACTTCAAACTGATAGCCATCTTTTGGCCTAGATACAGACGGGGCGAAAATGTACGGGACTCACAACCACAACAGCTTGTTCTAGACTAGGTGAATCATTTCGGATATACTCCAATACAAAAGTTTCAAGAATGGAGTCACCGTGGAGTAAAGGAGTCAAAGAGCCGAACTCGAATTCCTGTAGGGTACACTAAATTTACTTCCGTGATGATACCCATAGAAAAGTTATAAATCAGGACTGTTGGTTTCAAACTACAGTAAGAATGCCGCCAAAACAATTTTCCTTCCCCATTTTATAGGCAGAAGCACACAAATGCTTCCTTGATTTCTTCCTAGCCATTAAAATAAACCAGTTCTTAATTTCATATGGTTCAGTCCCGATCGGCCGTTGAGACTTAGTTGTAGACAATATTATAAAAAAATAGATTAAAATTAATGAGAGAAGAAAAAAACCGGCTACTTGACGTATTCCCTTGATGTAGCATCGCGTGCGTAGCTAAATAAGCGAAGAGAGGAATTGAGGTTACATGTTCACACATGCGCCACATCGAGTCTAAGAGAAAGAAAGAAAAATCGTTGTAGAAAAATATTATAAAGTTCGAAGTCAGCCTGTTGAGAGTTGGTCTCTGTAAAGTTATCAATCCCAGTAAGATCTACTGCTATATGCGATGCCCAAACGACTGTAAAGGATTACGTTCCGCAGGATCGTAATGCTCAAGAGACATTTTGAGATCTAGTTGTAGACAATTTATAAAGAATTTAGATTAAAATCACTGAAAGAAGAATACTTTTTCTTCGAGACTCTCACCATTGTTTTAGATCTCTTCGAAAAAAAATCCCACTTAGAGATTTAAACGAATGCCTGGGTAGCGTTTCTAATAATCCACTGGAAACCACCATAATTTTATTCAACAAATTCTGACAATTTTAAAATGGTCTGCAATATTCTCTATCAACATTAATATCTTATATATTCTTCCCCATATCTTTATGCAATACACAATGTTTTAATCAATTGTTGGATTTCCACATTATGTGTTTTCTGTCTAATGTAGCTAATAGCAACGACAAGAATAGAAACATAAACAATAACATTAATATTTTTTATAAAAATCAAATGAGCGAAAATTGTAAAAAAATCGAGAATAGAACTAAGAAAATAAAAAAAATGCATAACTCTAGTTGGCAATAGCAAAAATATTATATTAATTATTTATTACAAAATATTTAAAAACTCTAATTTTATAGTATAAAATAATAATTCATTTCTTAGAAAAAACACTAGGGAAAATATTATTTACGAATTTAAATACCCATTAAGGAAGTGTATTCCTGACCAATCAAAATTCGTAAATAATTATATAGGCCACATTACATGTTTGACACGCAGACCCACTGTACACCTTTCTGGCCATAGCTCAATTAGATCTCATTTAAATATTTCTACCGGACACTATTCGTAATATATTTGTTGACAACACTAATAGAATAGCATCATCTACATGTAAAAAAAAAAAGCTAAAAATAATGGAAACGTTATTTATAAAAAACAAAAAAACAACACTTAATATTAACTATGAACATAGACACAATATCTTGACCGTTTTTTAAAAAATGAAAACACTTTATAAACATACAATCAACAAACTATTTCTTATTTAACAATTAAAATAGTTAATCCTTGAAAATGGCTAATTGTATAGCCGAAAGCGCTCGGATAAAAAGAACATTCGGAGAGTTTTTATATAATTTATCATCTAAAAAGAAAAAATATTATTAGATCGCATAAGAATATATATATATATATATATATATATATATATATATATATATATATATATATATATATATATGTATGTATGTATGTATACGTGTGTGTGTGTATAGGGTATCCATAAAGTTCGTGTGGACTTAAAAAAAAATTATAACAATTTTTGTATTTGTGATAGAAATAATCTGTAAACAGGATTAAGAAAGAAGTACATCTAACAGTGATCTCATCTCACAATCCTCACTCTTGCTCCATATGTGGCCTTCTTTGTAAATCGCTAGCGAATGAAAATGCTACTTAAGATTATCGCACAAAATTTGATAACTGAATCAACTAAGCTGTCGAAACCGACAGAAGAGTTCATTATTATACTGATATTCTTTCTTTTATGTACCGTATCATTTCAGGACGTAGGTGATCATGTCTCTCCACTTCCCGCCTATCCCTTGTTGCTCGCAATAAGTTTCGTCCCCCTGCCTCCTCCCCCAGAACACGTTCTACCATCCACTTGCTTAAACCCGCCAGGTATGTCATGCATTGCTTTCTCGTGTCTCTCTTTCAACCTGTGAGTATCATATTCTCCAGACACTCCTTTCTCATTACGTATCCCAGATATGTCATCTGCCTCTTCCTCATGTTAAGTATAAACTTCCTCCTTGTAAATCTGGAGTTACCCAATCTTGTCTTGGTTGACTTGATAGCGTTCAGAAACATTACCAACGTGAAACAACAACCCCGCAGGCAAAATATCGTGAGCTTCTCGCCTTTTAGTCACCATTTCGATGGCATGTCTTCTGACGGGCTATATTTCTTCGACACACAAGGTCTGACCTATACTGAAACCTGCCAGAAGAAGCATTCCCATTCGCTTGATAATCCATTTCCCACGAATTGCTCCTTTTTGGAACTCAGTGGGATATTATCTCAATCACTGCAACCTTGACCTCTTCAGGTCAATCTATAATCATTATAATTCCTGTATAACACCAAAGACTTCATTTCTTGTCTTTTCTTACACTTATTAATCACTACACATTAAACCTCTAATTTGAGTGGCTCTTATGGCTTGTATTAGGTAAATAGTAGTAAAAAATATAATTAATCGTCATTATGAATAGAAAGTAATCTCGACCATACAAGATAAATGGAAAATGTAGAATATCAGTATTATCAATAATTAAATGATCACTGGGAACAATCTCGAAATATTTGGAAAACGCTAATTATAAAATTTAGAGGGAAAACTGAAACTGTTCAGGCTCCAACATTATATATATATATATATATATATATATATATATATATATATATATATTCATTGAGAATACTGACGAGGGTGCCGGTGTATTGAAGTCATTAGCTGTTACGGCAGCAACAACCAGAAGTGACGTAGATGTATGGAAAATAATTGAAAGTGTTGATGTATTTAACAGATTAGCACTCACTAAATTTTCGGAGATAAGTTATTGATTTCTCTGGAGTGAAAACGGAATCATTAAATTGTAAAGAAAAAGGGACATCATGTAGAAGTTGGTATTAATAAACTCAGCAAAAATATTACAGAGACTTTCTGAAAATTGATACCTACGATTACACTGTAAACGGTGCAAATATATAGTAATGACAAGAACTAAAATTATATATACGAGAACATAAGTTAAATAAGCAAGAATACTGTGGAGGATTTTTTTTTTTAATAAATTCACCCAAAGCATGCCAGGAGTGTCACTAGCACCTAATGAATTACAGTGAGAGCTAGCTTAAAGAGTAGTTTTGGGGAAAAGGATAAAGAGAAGGATAGAGATCACCCTCAAGGCATCAGAAAATGTCGATTGACATTACATTTGAATCTTTGACGATTATAGCTATCAGGGAAGCAAGTTATAAGAAGGGAGGTGGAATATAAGAAGCTGTTGGAGTAGAAGAGATGGCTACATTAAGTGAAAGTGTGGGACCGAGATGCCAACTTAGTAGCACGTTTAAATTCATGCAGTTGGGTAACAAGTGAAATTAGATAATCGGAGCACTTGCCCTAAAAATACTGGTAAAAAAAAAAAAAAAATCAGAGGAAACCACAGTACGTCTATGAGACAGGATGCCAGACCAGAACCAATGACGTAGCATATCCGTCTCTGGATTTTGTCGAGGACCTCAAGATGAACAGCGGGAGCACCATACCATATATCGTAGTTTTAGGTTGGTGCAAAAATAATGTCGTTTTCTCACATAGTAACATATGTCAGAAAACGACATTTTGCACCAACCTCATAGCATTCCATGCAAGGATGAATGGTTGATTTAAGGATGGACTCAGACAAGAAAAAAACCATCTGACGCGACACAGAGAACTAAATTCCATTGCTGTAGATGAAGCAATAGATACAATGTACGTCAGGTCAGTGGGCAGCATGAGACAAAGCAGGCGCAGAGAGGGGCACTCGTGGAGTTGGGCATCTGCTCATTCTGATGGGAGGCCGGATAGTTCTCTGGGGTGGGTAAATGACAGAAGTTTCGTTATAGTAGCATTAAAGTTTACATGCTATTTCCTGTCTCAGTCAACGATAGCTTGGGAACTGATGACATCAAAAAGATCGATGATGAAGATCAGAAAGTGTAGGACCCAGGATAGACCCTTGGAGAAAACACGAGCGTTCGTGTGACAGGGACTGGTAGATGAATCGTTTCGGACGTTTTCATTAAGTCAAATGAAGCGGTATCCCTGAAGCTTACGATGAAGGCCAGCGTGCCAAACCCTATCAAACACTTTAAAGATAAATCTACGGCTCGAGCTGCTTTGTTATTGTCAAGTGCTTGGTATATAAATTCAGTTATGTTTCTGTTGTGTGACCGTAACATACCTACAACATGGACTCTTCCAGGACTATATAATGTATGCGAGATAACACTCTAGGAGAGAAGAAGAGGAGGAGGAGAGAGAGTATTCTAATACCGTAATATCAGCCGCGTACGACTACCAATATTGGACACTAGCACATAGTAAGCTCCGCTTACACTTACACTATCTTTGTAACCTTTTTGTTTAATATATCTTTCTTACCTCTAATCCGTGTTTCGTGTTTTCCTTCCATGGTCCCGACTTTAGGCCCACATCAGTTTCTGAGTACGTCAGTGGACCGGGCGAAGCGGAAACCATATTGCTTGTTTCAGAGCAGATCATGCGATGTAAGATTCGGTGTTGATTAAATCCTCGAACAGTTTGTCGAAGAGCGGTCGGAGACTCATAAAAAGGTAGTTAGATGGATCAGAAGGGTCACCAGAGTTCTTAAAGATAGGGACAAGAGATGAGGACTTCCAACAGGCTGAAAAGACAATGAGGCAATAGTTATAGAGTTGCCAGTTTAAAAACACATTTCTTCAGGTTATCGGCCGTGATTCCGTCCCCGCTACTAGCCTTATGGGAGTCTAATTTAGAAATGATGTCCAAAACCGTCGATGTGGTCATGTTTATGTCACTCAACAGAGCCTCAGCTCTAGGAGGGGAATCAGGTGTGGTTACTCCGGATGAGTCGAGCGTTGAATTCAATGAGAATTTCCGTACAAAGCATACAGCCTTATCAGCTAAGGAAGACTACCTCAGATTGATTGAATAGAGGAGCTATTGTGGATTTGGTATTGTTCAGCTCGCGCTTTCAGAGCCGCTAATAATCGCTAGAAACAAACTCGCTAGATGCAATTCGTTGTTTCATTTTTTCAGGAAAATAGTAGCTTTGATTCATTAAGGACACTCTTGCTCTGATTATGGACAGAGACAAAAAGACGTCTGTTGCGATCCGACATGTCGCTTGGTTACAGACGGAAAAAGCGATTCCTATGGGCAATAGCAGCTGAGCAAGCAACTGTGAACCAAAGATTTACAGGTTGTGATGGGTAAATTCAGTTTTTAATTTTGCACATGCATGTTTGTTTTTTTATTTTGTATAGTGGGGTCATTTGGGTACCCTCTCTGAGAAAAGTGTACCATGATGCAATTCACTCATCCAGATATTTGGAAATTACATGCTGTACTGCTCTGCATTTGCACCAGAAGCACCAATATAGACATTTCAGAGTTTTTGGGTTGTCAAGCTGAGGACAGTGCAGAAGATTCAGAAAGAGTTGGAGAAATCTAAAGACGAAGGAACGGCAGCTCGGAAAAATACTTTGATCGTTCTAAGAAAACACTTCAGGAATATTTCGGTTAGGTCCTCAGACTTGGAGACCGACATCAACTTCCATGAGCCAGTGGTGCTGTACTGGTCAGGAGAATGGCTGCTGAAAGACCATATATCTGGAAACAGAATGCAGTCATGGCTGTCAGACAATTTCTGCCACTGCGTAATCCCTTACATCTGGCCACTTAACTCCCTAGACTCAAACCCTTTGGTTATAATGTATGGGGTGCATTTCAACGAGAGACCAAGAAAACAAATTCTGAAGTCTTCTGGAGGGCGTGGTTGAAGACAAAAGCGACTTTGTTGAGCAAATTTTCTCTTTAGTATTAGGTTGGTGCAAAAATAATGACGTAATAATGTCGTTTTTTGACGTTAAAAATACATCAAAAAACGACATTATTACGTCATTATTTTTGCACCAACCTAATATTTCCAAATAATTTTGTGTAATTTTGGTAAGTATATCTGCTAACATGAGATGTCAGTGTTATTTTAATTTTTGTGTAATTTTGACGACAATTTATCCTTCGCATCGTCTATTTTTTACACACACACACCCCCACACACACATATATATATATATATATATTAGGTACCATGACCATATATTTTCAATCCTGTCGTATCTGTAAGATTTCACTTGATATTAAGTGTCACTATATATAGTAGCACCCTGATCTGTATTTTTGTTGAATTAAGTATTATTAACGGGTATATATATTTAATTTTTCTTTCATTAATAGTGAGAGAGAGACTCTATAAACAATAATTCTATATGACATGCCGCTTGAGAATTTTAGCGCACATAACTCTACACAACATCTTCTCATTTTTAGCCCTAAGTAAGTTTAGTCTTTTCACTATCGTTCCTATACCCTGTTCTGCCATTCATACACGCGTTAGATAAATTATTCGACGCTTTCGTCTGCCCATCTTGGTTTCAATATATCTTCTGAATGTCAAATTCTCCTAGCCTCTTTCCTCCTTAAAGTCTCAGAAATTTTAACAGCTTTTCTTATTCTACGTACACGTATTTGAGTTTTTCCCATTTTACATTCTAACAACTGTTATTCTGAGTACACTTCTCTATAACCAGATTTATATTACCTCAAATCTCTTTTTTTTTTCGTTAAGGAGATTGTCCACTTTTCACTGTTATATAGGAGGAGCGATATTGCATAACAGTTCAGTACGCTTTACTCTGCGTCGAACGAATTTTTTCCTGTCTCTTAATAATTTGT
This sequence comes from Acanthosepion lycidas, assembly GCA_963932145.1. Taxonomy (NCBI): domain Eukaryota; kingdom Metazoa; phylum Mollusca; class Cephalopoda; order Sepiida; family Sepiidae; genus Acanthosepion; species Acanthosepion lycidas. Next base: position 20,484,120 of record OZ010601.1, read on the forward strand.
TTAACTTTTCGGAGGCATCGATCTTTACTCCAATACATTTCAGCCTGCTACTTAAAACACTTCCCAGATATTTAAACGTTCGTACTAGCCCGATTTTAGTGATTCCAATGCATTGTTCACTTCTTGAGTTGTTCCCCTTTGAGATAACCATATAGTCTATCATTTTGAAATTTCTGATACGTTATTTGTTTCTTTTTCATTTACTAACTTCTCTCTGATTTACCACAGTTCCCCTTCTGTATTTGGTATCATATTGTCTCATCTGAATAGCTTATGTTATTAAGATTGCGACCGCCAGTAAAAATCCTGGTAGGAAATGTAGTTCCTTCAGGATCGCATTGCTGTCGAATTTTGAATAAATCCGTTAAGATGACGTATTCTTTTCTTTTAAACCTTTCTCTGTTTGGTTATTTACTGAATTCATTTTCTCTCCACACACACACACAAACGCACACACACACATTCATATATATATATATATATATATATATATATATATATATATATATATATATATATATATATGTATATATATAAAAGTGAACATAGAAGTGAACACTTAGAGGCGACAGTCTGTTTCATGCTATATGCAATCGTCAGGCCTGACGATTGCATATAGCATGAAACAGACTGTCGCCTCTAAGTGTTCACTTCTATGTTCACTTTTATATTTACACACGCTCTATCTCTGATATTGAGCACTTTATTCCATAAATATAGCACACCTTAATACTATATATATATATATATATATATATATATATATATATATATATATATATATATATATATATATAGGCGGTTTGCTCCCCGTGTAAGTTCTTCATTGTTCTAACTTCATTGATAAATAAATAAATAAGATCTACGGCTTGTCAATCCGTTGCAGTTTATTTAAAGCTGTAAAATATTTTGGGATTTTCAGAATTTGGGTGGAGGCCATAATAATCATTTAGTAATAGTCTTACTAATTACCCAATATATGAGGGATGATTTGAATTTATAACTTATTTGTACGTTAATGAATACAACGGTAATTGAAACTCGGGTCCGCGATTAACAAATCCGAGCCATTACACATTACACCACCCGCACACCTATGCTAACAGCACCTGGTATTCACACGCGGTCACCTATATAGGTATTGACCAGTGTTGTCATTGTTTAACTTCGGTGATTGTACGAGAACGTCCGTTGGATCTAGCATTCCATAACTCAAAAACGAATGTAGTAATATAGCAGACTATTAATTTTAGTTAATCTCCTGACAGACTGAATTTTCTTCAATCATTATGAAGTTATGTGCTCTCGATGACGTTTCTTGCCTTGAACTGATATTGGAACTCAGGTTATCCGCAGACCTGAATTAGAACATCTGTACGATCTATCGCTAAATATGTTGGATCAATTTTTAGTTTTTTGTACAACACCGAAAAGAAACATCCCCCCACACACACACCTATCGAGCTCTAACTTTGCAAGATTCAGACAAGACAGGAATTTTACTATTGCTGCCCAATGAGGATTGCTGAATCTCAATTCACACTTTCCATAACTGACGGAGTTTAAACACATTAATGCCACCCTGTGGGCTATTTCTTTCAACATACAACCTCTTTCACACAGATGAAACGTTGCGAGGCTATCGCTGGTCTATATCTCTAGAATATAGACAGACTATATTCCTTGGTTTCACCACTTCTTAATTTAACAGCTTCGACCGGCCATGCCTCATCCACAGGGTTAAATCATTCTCATTGTCCCCGTATTTCTACTGGTATGAAGGATGTACAACTCAAACAGCTTTTCCGGTGAGTTAACACTTCGTGTTCAAGATTCTTGTGAGGATATTTCTCTAATGACTACAACCTTTTTCAATGAGGTGTCAAACAGTTTCTTTCCTATCTATTCTCATAATCTGCACTTTCTTCGTTCTCCTGCGTCCATCAAACTCCAACATTTAATACGCCTCTACTTTAATGTCTCTTGGTCCTTTTTATTGAATGAAGATTTTGGAAAGAAAACTAATTTTAAAGACCATGCGCCCTATATAAACTTTTATAGAAATGTTTCTGCGTACAAGTGAGTAGAACGTATTACATTATCTATTTGCATTTGATCAGGTCATCAGGTATTGACAATAAGCCTAACCATGCCCTAGGTCTGAGAGCTCAACGTGGAAATAAAAATATTTTAGCACTCAGTATCTCAAAAACTAAACTCGTAAGATTTCATCATCACCTAGTAGATAATTAATTATCTCCAGTCATTATGAAAATCTGTCTTGTCAATAACGTTCGTTATTTTGAATATATATATATATATATATATATATATATATATATATATATATATATATATATATATATATATATATAATCAATTAATTAATCGAGTCTAGAAGATTCCTCAACAGAATGCAGAAAGCACTGGGCGTCAGTTTAGATTCGTCCTATTTTGGAACTCATCAGCAGTGCGCATCCACTACCGAGAATCGGACCCCCACCAACGCAAACGACATACCCGTTGGTCCAGTGGGTATGACACTTGCGTCGTATTGTTACGGTCTGGATTCGATTCTTGGTAGTGTATGCGCACTGCTGATGAGTCCCCAAAATAGGATGAAACGGCCGTCCAGTGCTTTCTACATTCTGCTCAGGATTCTTCTAGTCTTCATTAGATTTGATAGAATTATGTTGATTTGAATAATCAACATAATTCTATCATTTACATCTATCTATCTATCTATCTATCTATCTATCTATCTATCTATCTATCTATATATATATATATATATATATATATATATATATATATATGAGAGAGGGAGAGTGACCCACAGACATCAAGTGAATAATATTTCTATAAAATCCACCGTTAAACATGTTGGTTAAATTTTCCGCTGTTTCAATATGAGTTGGCCGGAACCGTAAATATCATACGTATTGCGATATATATATATATATATATATATATATATATATATATATATATATATATATATATCCTGTATTCATATTTCTCTTTCTGGTTTCAATCGAAAAGTGAATCTGTTTCAAAATAAAAAAAAAATAAAACTACTGCAGTACCTTAGATTTGGAGTGTCGTCTGCATCCGAAAACCTAATCTAATTTTCTGTGTTATACTTAAGACAGAAAAATAATGATTTGAAAAAAACAATCAATATATTATTTTGTGAAAATTCTGTCTTGAACACAGGGCTGTGAACTGTGTAGACATCTGAGATCAACACCAACTTAATTTATAGATTCAGTTGCAGTATTTGCAGAATCAAGTCAAATTTGGTTGGCATGAATGTCGATGTTGGTACATTGGGTCTGAAGGAAGATGCAGTTATTCAATCCGTATCGACTAGTCTGCTGCGAAGAAATACACCCTAATAGATAAAAAGAATTTTTTTGTCGATTGGAACCACTGTAGATCTGATCAATGGCGAGCCTGTCTTTTCTCTTGTTTTTTGTTTGTTTTTTTTTTTTTATTTCTTCTTGTTTTCCGATTTCGGCATTCGATCTGAACCTTTCAATACAATTTTTATTATCGGAAGAACAAAACATGTTTCTGAATACGAAGAATCTCCTAAGAAAAATGAATCAACAATAAAATAGTAAAAGAATTTTCCATTGATTGATATTGTAATGGAATGTAGCATTTAAGAAAGGAAATAGCAATCTTGGCTGAAATGAGCCTATCCCAAAAAATATTGTCGTGTAAATGTGTCTCATAACAATTTAGTATGGCATAGTTTTATATGATCGAGCAAAATAAACTACTCAAAAGCATTTGATAAATTACGTCAGAAAGACCTATATGGTTCATCTATTGATTGATTAAATTTTATTTTGTTTCCCATCAAGATGGAACGTATTTTTAGATTGTGAGAACGTTTTACTGATAATAATGATTTACATATGAAAATTTATGCAAATTAAACCATACCTGGGGGATGGCGTGGGTTCATGCCCTTTTTAAATGCATACCCGCGTAAATGAAGATTTCGATTTATACCCAGCTCAAGGTTATTTGCGGGTAAGTGGATATAACAAACACAACGAGAATTTGAACAAGGGTATCCGCTTTCCACTTTTTAATCGTTATACATTATGCTACCCGTACAGTCAAGCTTACTGTATTTTGTATTCACAAGCGGTCACTCATCTTGGCACTGACAGGTGTTTCAACATCATATGTTTGTAAACACTTGAAAATTTCCATTGTTTCTTAGATTGCAGTCTTATTAGTTCAAGCTATACATGTGACGCACTCAGACGCCTTTATCGATTAAGCGGTCGTCTTGCTTCAACTTGGTCTTGAAATAGGCTTTATCATCGCATGTTAGGTTCGTATTGTTTTTTATCAGAGATTATACTTCCATTTAACTCTTATATTAAAAACAAATTACTTAACATCAAAAAGCGATTACTGTTATAACATGAATAACCAATGAACCATAGTTACTATTGAACGTGTAAAAAGGGACACTTTAATTAAACGCTTCATTGGCCTCTATTTAAGTTGTTTAATCCTTATCGCCACACTGTTTAGAGTCTTTTATTTTATTGAATCACACTATTAAAACTTTCTAGTGATTACTGTTTATTATTTGATAGCATGGATACACCATTGTTAGAATAATGCAAGATATACACCGGAAGTAAAAAGCGACCAATGAAATAGAAACTAAATAGAGTCAGTACGCAAAAATACTATAAGATGTATGGCAAAATGTGCCTTCTCACCAAATTTGTTTAACACTCGCTTTGAACCCATCCCGCTTGAGGACTTTAGGCTAGGTCCTGCGGAAGATTTTTTGACCTTTGGCCTTTTAACATCAGAGATATATCTCTATCTATAAAAGGCAGGAGGTGTGTGTATGTGTGTGTGTGTGTGTGTGTGTGTGTGTGTAACGAATGCACAGCCGCAATTTTCGACAGATTTGCACCAAAATTTACATGCACATGCTCCAAGTTAGCTGGAAGACCAAGACCGACTTTGTATTTCTCAACTCCCATCGATAGTGGAAATAATCGATGTTTTCATGCTTCTATGGAAGTTTTCATGTAGTTTGCGGCCATTTTGAACTCTCCAGAGTGAGAGCCTATACCTGGCTGCCACGAAATGGCGGGAAGATTCTATTGACCAGCGTGAGAGCCAACAAACAGCTGACTGACACGGATGTTAACTAGCATGATAGCATGCAAAAAAAATCGATAGCTGCATTCGTCACAAGTGGGAAAAATATAAATCTGCATGGCACTTTACTCCAATTGGGTCATTCGCTTGCTTAAACTTAATGTTGATTCTGATTCCGCAGAACTGGGTTGGGTGTGAAAAAGTATTTGTTTACTCACATTCTTTTTTCATTCGTTTTTTCCAGTTACGAGTCCTTTTTTTAAAGCTGATCGTTTTGTCTTCATTTTGTTTAGTTCTTTTTTTGTAACACATTTAATGTTTACTATAGAGCTTAGAAAAAATTCGCAGTGTGAGATAGGCAAGAAGTAAGGCATGTAGCAATATCAGCACGGCAAGGAAGGGCAAAAATATTTAAAGTCAAGTGATAGCGATTGCTGTATGAGTCGTACGATTTTTGAATCAAGCACGGCCAACGCAGTGCCATGCTGCTAGTATATACATAAAAGCTAATTTGGAAATAAAACTATCTCCTCTTTATTTTTTTTTTTAATTTTGCGCGCACTTTTTAATTTTTATATTTTAATAAACCATTCCTCAGGATCCCCTCACTTAAAGTGAATCTTAAAAGACATTAAGGAATCCTAACTATGAATTATTTAGAATACCTCACAGTACGCGTAATAGAAAAAGAAACGTGTCCGGTTTAAGTTTTAATTACGGTTTGAAATTCGACGATATATTACAATTTCGACGAAAAACGAAATTAAATTTAAATGTTTTACAAAGAATTGTTTTAAATATTTCACTCAGTTTGATATTTAAATTTAACACTCTCTCTCTCTCTCTCTTCTTGTATGCGTTCTTTTCTCGAGCAAAAAAGTCTCGGTTTTATCCTTCTCTCATGATTTAGCGCCCATCCGAAACACAATGGTCCATTATTTATCTAAGGTAATGGCAGATTGTACAGAACGTTCTTAATGCCACACTAATGAAAAAAAGAGAAAAATTCGAATATCATTTGTGTATATCTTAAATATTCTCGCTTCTTAAATGCTTTAAAAAATGTATGCTTACCTTTACTCCTTGTCTATAAAATACTCTATGTATGTATGTATCTTGTGTGCATGTATGCGTATTGCAAAGACACAGCCTAAATGATACATAATGACCCAACCAGTTTAGAAGGATATTCTACCTCGTTCACCTGCAGAATGTCGTACAATGTTTTATTAAAACTAGACATATTGTTCTTGTGCAACAGCCGTTTCTCTTTTTATTACCACATTTTCAATAGGAAATTCCATATTTGGCTTTCTCTACATATTCTTAGAACAATATTCTTATATAAAACATCACTTGCCTATTATGCTGAAACTCAGCTGTGTATTTTGATTGTATATTTACATACAATTTTTGCGCAAGCCCGAAAGAAGACTCCTCCGAGACTGGTTGTCATTGACTCTTCTAAACATAAGTAATCATAAAATATTCATAATATATTATATAAAATAAATTTAAATATACATAACACAACATATATTGATGCAATTTTCTGCACTACAATAAAACTTCTATTTTAAACAAATATTTCTGTTGTTTGGCAAGTAATATAAATGTGATGAGGTTATGTTAGTATATCATTGAAAAACGTAATCTGTAATTGATGGAAATTGTCTGTTTGCTTGTAAATAAATTAAATCTTTTTTGACGCCATTACAAAATAAATGTAAGCAAGAAATATGTATGTATTAGGTTGGTGCAAAAATAATGTCTTTTTTGACGATTTTTTTTTTTGATTATCGTTCACCCATTTATCCAACTTTTTTGACTTCCCTATTTGCTTTAAATGACGAACGATGGTTGAGTGGTCGACCTCGAGTTCAACAGCAACTTCCCGTGTGTTTTTGCGAGGATCGGCTTCAATTAAGGCTTTCAAATGTTCGTTATCAACCGCAGTCGGTCGGCCGCGACCGTCTTCATCTTCGAGGCTCTCGTCACCATTGCGAAATTTCTTGAACCACCGTTGTGCCACACGTTCATTAGCGGTTCCTGGGTCAAACGCATCATTGATATCACGAGCTGTCTCGGCAGCTTTTCGGCCTAGTTTGAACAGGAACAAGAAAATCGTGCGGATTTGAATTTTGTCCATGCTGTCGAAAAGCCTAAAAAAAAAAATGAATGAAGAGATTGAGAACGGTAACGAATAACACGATTCGATAGAGCGAAAAACGCGCTTCAAAATGATATATAACATGGCTATATATATATCAATGAATTAATTCAGAAATCATATATAAAAGTAATATATGTGAGAAAACGACATTACTTTTGCACCAACCTCATATATTAATAAATAAAATTTAATTCTTATTTTTTTTTTTTTAAATTACATAGAAAATAATAATACCACGTATACAAAAAAGAGTCCCTCGATACATTGTTATTTAATCAATAGGAATTCAAATCAATTGTGCCAAATTGCATTTTTGATCGTTGGAATTACAATATGTAATCATTTCATAGAAATTACCCACTTTGAAGGGGAACATTCTTCCCTTCTAATTAAGCGTTATGTGTTTTTTGAAAGGATTAAGTATTAGGTTGGTGCAAAAATAATGACGTAATAATGTCGTTTCTTGAAGTAAAAAAATACGTCAAAAAAAGACATTATTACGTCATTATTTTTTGCACCAACTTAATATTAGGTTGGTGCAAACAATAATATCGTTTTTCGACGTATTTTTTAACGTCAAAAAACGATATTATTTTTGCACCAACCTAATATATTATTTTTTAAGCGTTTCCCCCTAAGCGAGGCGGCAAGCCACTAGTACGCAAGGGGTTACAGAGAGTTGGGGCGAGGGCAAATAGGAGTGATACAAGAAAAGAGGAAGAGAAGGATAGGGGATAGATCAAGGCATCTGGAGACGTTGATTGACATTACATTTGAATAGTTGGAGATTATATCTATCAGGGAAACAGAAAAAGTGGGGGAGTTCTACAGACGAGAAGTGCGAGACATGAAGCTTTTGAAGTAGAAGAGACGGCTACATTTAACAGTTTGGACAGTGAAAGGGTGACAGCGAGATGCCAGCCAAGTTGAACGCTTAAATTCATGAAGTCTGGGAACCAGCGAAAGCAGCTCATCGGAGCAGTTGCCGTGAAAATAATTGTAAAAAAAAGACAGAGGGAGGCAACGGCACGTTTGTGAGAGAGCGACTTTAGACGAGATGCTAGATCAGGACCAACCACATCGCATATCCGTCTCTGGATTTTATCGAGGACTTTAAGGTGACCATCGGGGACACCAGGCCATATATGGTAGCAGTACTCAATGCAAAGGCGAATGGTCGATTTATAGATTTGAAGGAAGGAATCGGGTGAGAAAAGCGTTTTTCCTCGGCACAGGGAGCCAAATTTTTCTAGCGTTGGACGAAGCTATTGACTCAATGTATTTGTTCCATCTCAGGAAAGCAGTCAATGTGAGACCGAGCAGTTGCAAAGAGGTGATCTCGTGGAGTTGGGGAGTTGGTTCTCTCTGGTGAGTAATAGAGAGCAGTTTTATTTTTAAGGCATTAAATTAACCAGTCAATTCCTGACCCAGTTTACAACCGATTGGAGGTCTTTTTCGAGACAAACGGCCAGGTTAGTTTTGTCAGCGACACTAGATTTGTCTATGAGGCTGTTGTAAATAGGTCTTATTCATACTTTTGGTTGAGAATGTTTTTGTTTTTGCTTTTTTCGTTTTTTTTTTTTGTTTTTTTATTTTTCTGATCTTCTGGTTCTCGCAAGTTATATTATTGTTGGAGTGGAATACTATTGGACTTAAAATATTCCAGTGGATTTAGGTTAATTGTAAATTTGAATTTAAGCTCAGATTAACACTTAAGATTTAAAATAAAATTGGAAATAAATGATTTCTAAATTAGAGACACACCGGTTTTGAAAACGTAACTGAACAAAAAAAGGCGTTCGAAATTCGGGGGCGGTGCCAACTCCGTATTTTTTTTTTGCAAAAATCAAGAAATTAATTAATAATAATATTAATAAACGAACTAAAAGCCATCATACCATAACATGATAAATACCCCGCACGTTATACCTAATTATACTTACCCACTCGTAACAGAGGATTTAATATATTTACATCAATTGCACAATACCGACTTTCATGCCGAAGCAATTTTAAAGTGCTGGAAACATATTTATTTTTATTTATATGACACCGGTTTTATTTTTTTGTTTTATTTTATTTTCTGGTTCGCTCGACATATATAATTGTTGGGGTGGAGTATTTTAGAGTTAAAATATTTAAATGAATTGTAGTTTAATTGTAAATTTGAATGTAAGCTCAGATTAACATTTAAGATTGAAAATAAAGTTGGAAATAAGAAAGATAAATATCCAATTAGGGAGACGCTCTAAACAAAAAAGCAGCATTAGGAAATCAAATTGAGATACTCTATTTTATTCAAGAAATCAAAAGACTAATTGATAATAATATTACTAAACCTACGAAAACTAACTCTATCAAACACAAAGTAAGCCGGGATAAAATGAAATAAAATAATATACTAATATTAATACTACTGCTACTACTACTACTGCTACTACTACTGCTACTACTACTGCTACTAATAATGATAATATTAATAATAATAATAACCCGTACATATATATTGATGTAATGAATATGCATACACCTGGTTCTCCCTTACAGTAATATGATTAGCTGGTGTCAGCCATAAATACAGCCAGATGTGGAGGTACATGGACGATGCCTATTGCCTTCACCTACTCCCTTCGCCTACTGTCTTCGCCTACTGCCTACGCCTATTGCATACCACTACGACGAGGACAAGTTCATTACAGTTACCTGCTAGATTGTCCTACCCGGTTACAGTAGTCAACAACGACTTTGATACTTCGAACAAATATGACCCTTTCCGGGACATATCATATATATATATATATATATATATATATATATATATATATAATTTG
>OZ010601.1:20499271-20504271 GCA_963932145.1 Acanthosepion lycidas
TAAATACATCGAATATCACTACAAAAATGTTGCACAATATTTTTCTCGAATGAAAATAGGAAAGATGAATATTGAATGTGCAAGAAAAAAATTATTTTGTTTGAGAAACAGCGACTGGGTTTACGTGCAATTGTCCTTAGCTCGGAAATTTGATTCATTAAGATCTTTTTTTTTTACTTAGCAAGAATTGCATTTCTCTATGTGCAAGACAGAAACATTTCTTTTCTAAGTGATAAGCTTTCGAATCTGTTCAATATATTCTTGGACATAATTTCGCCCGGGAAAACCAAGCAGCACATTACCGTTTTAATAAAAGTCACAAAGTCGTAACTCACTAAAACTGTATCGCCTTAACTTAATAATGGTCTCAGTTCTCAAGAGCGTTAACAATAGCAATTCGGATTTTCTAAAGAGCTTTTTAAAATTGCTCCCATTGAAAGAAGAAAAAAATGGGAAAAAAAGAGTAAAAATTGAACGGGGATTTAGCTAAGATCTACTGTAATAAAATATCTTTCATATCTTGAATAATTTTATTACAGTATATTGTTATAATTTTTCACCTTTACTGTTAGTCTTCAGCTGAAGTCTAGGCTAGTTAATTATTCAACAATGGAATCGTAGCTGTATATAACGACAATATATCGAGTCCTCAGTCGGAAATCGTATTTGCACATTTTCTCATGCCAAATATAATGATATATATGAGTATATCTAAAAAATGTCGTCCTTACAATCATCTCTGATCAATTTGAAATTGCTATTACGCATGCGCGTTTCGGCTCATTTTGAAATATATTTGTCATAGCTATGGGGAATATTGTTTTTACATTAGTTACATAAAAGAAAATAGATTTAATTTATTTCGGTTACGTTTCCTGTGGTTTCTTTTCAATAATTTCACACCAAGAAAGGCAATATAGCCACTAAAATAATATATATATATATATATATATATATATATATATATATATATATATATATATATATTGCGGTGGAAAATGTCATGATGTCATTTCTAACCTTAGGTCTATTATACTACATATACCCTGATGTTATGCGACTGTTGATCAGAGCAGCTTTTATGACGGTATCAAACATTTCGAACTCCTTACTACCAGTCGGAAGCAACAACCAGAAGATTGCCAAAGCGGTACGCTCATAATGAAAGTTCGCAGTGACTGATCAATCAGATCACCAAAAAGTTGACAGTTAAATCATTATTGCGATGAGAGAAGAATTTACCGGAAAACCGTATCCTAAACAGGAATACAATGGATAAAACCCTTCCTCAGTTCAATAAAGATTGAAGTGGTATTGTCCGGGTGATAGGCAAATCTATCCACTCCTACTAGCCTCTTCCCATAGTCCGGGTTTCCTAAAGTCTTATGAGCGGATAACATAGAATAGTAATTTTAAATTAAAATAAAAATTACGCGCAAAAGATAAATGTAAACAAGCAACGGAGATCTGTTGCGTATACGAAGAAATATTATGCCTGGTTAAGATGTTGAATAAAGGTAAATAATTTATTATATCTAAATTCTTATATCTTTATGTGCATAGAACGCTTAAAGTAAAAGGCAAAATACCCAAAACCTCTCAGCAAGAGACAGCGTAAAGTCCACCCGGATGGCGACTTTTAGGCTAGTGTAAGAATAAATGTTTAATAAAAAATAATCAAGTCTTTCTTTTTAAAATAAGACATCGTTTTCTTTCACACAATATAAATAACACTTGCGGTCACTTCGACATCAGGGAATGTATCAAATAATGTAATGTATCAAATATCTAATATACGCTTACCACGCCTAAAATTTACTCATCTGTGATTGGTTAATAAATAGATACTGTTTTACAACAGAGCAATTTAGTGACAGTCGCAGTCACCACCTTGAATTTTTCGGCCATGAATTTGCTCAAATATATTTTTGTTAGAAAAACATTCATTGGTCGAATTTTATCCAACCATGCATTTCTGTGTTAATTCAACTTTCCAGCGTTGTTGTCTGCAGCCTACCAGCAGTTATATAAAGAGTAGTTGGCTGCACAATAGACAGTAGAGTCCAGCAACTTACGCTTGTCTACACATATCCACGATTTTACTCACAACGCACACACAGACACAGAAATTTGTATCACATTACACTATTCTTCTTCTGACTGTTATGGTCCAAGGTTAGAACTAAGGAAGAACAACACGAAGACAAGAGTAGAAATAACGAAGGTATATTAAACGAAATAATAATACAAGATGTGGAAGGTGTTAGTATGACTGTCAGTCTGGTTTGGAGTGAACTACTATCGGTTCGATTCGATATTTACTTGCCCCAACACGAGGAAAAGATGTCACACAAGGCCGAGTTTTACGTGGGTTTTCCGAGCCCGTATACTCGGCCAAAAAATGCCCGTTGGAACAGTAAAACAGAATCGGGTTGGTCAACCTCCCTGAACGAGACACTACCCTTCGGAGGAGCCTCGTCAGGGTTCCTCTCTGCTCAGAGGCAGAGAGTTCGACCGTCAAGCCGAGATGCTCGGCTTGATATGGTATCTAGTCACCCCCTCCCCACGAAGGTTGCACGTGTCACAAGGCCGAGTTCCAAAAAATGCCCGTAGAAACTGTAAAAACAAAATCGGGTTGGTCAACCTCCCCGAACGAGACTCTGCCCTTCGGCGGAGCCTCGTCCGGGTTCCTCTCTGCTCAGAGACAGATAGTTCGACCGTCAAGCCGAGATTCTCGGCTTGATATGATATCTAGTCCCCCCCTAGTCCCCCCCTAGTTAGTATGACTGTCAGTCTTGTTTGGAGTGAACTACTATCGGTTCGATTCGATATTTACTTGCCCCAACACGAGGAAAAGATGTCACACAAGGCCGAGTTTTACGTGGGTTTTCCGAGCCCGTATACTCGGCCAAAAAATGCCCGTTGGAACTGTAAAACAGAATCGGGTTGGTCAACCTCCCTGAACGAGACACTACCCTTCGGAGGAGCCTCGTCAGGGTTCCTCTCTGCTCAGAGGCAGAGAGTTCGACCGTCAAGCCAAAACAGCTCGACTCGATTCGGTATCTAGCCACCCACACCAAGAGAGTTGCATGTGGCACAAGACCGAGTTTAACTTGGGATTCCCGAGCCCGTATGCTCGGCCAAAAAATGCCCGTAGAAACTGTAAAAACAAAATCGGGTTGGTCAACCTCCCCGAACGAGACTCTGCCCTTCGGCGGAGCCTCGTCCGGGTTCCTCTCTGCTCAGAGACATATAGTTCGACCGTCAAGCCGAGATGCTCGGCTTGATATGGTATCTAGTCCCCCCCTCCCCACGAGGGTTGCACGTGTCACAAGGCCGAGTTTAACGTGGGTTTCCCGAGCCCGTAGGCCCGGCCCCTAAATGCCTGTAGAACCCGTATAAACTTGATTCTTCCCTCTCTCTTAAGAGGCGTAGTATACATAGTGTTAGGAATAGTTCATTATGTAGTTGTAGGTAAGTTACAACTACATAATGAACTATTCCTGGCTTAGTAACTGTCAATTTTACACACCAGCACTCTGTTAACTACACAAACAACACATATCTAAATTGACTGTATTCATTTCTTCATCAGACGTTCTATTTTCAACATAGATCATTCTTATCCAGGAAGTATTCTTAATAGCATATTATCTTATTCATGATACAGTTAAAGCGCAGCTATTTTTTCTTACTTCATTTCCACACATCATTGCACAATTGTTTTGTACTTGTTGTTTTAATATATATATATATATTATTGTTGATGCACAATTGGAGTCTCGTTGTATTTTTATATCTTGAATCGTTAAATATATAGTAGATGCATGCTTCTAGAACGCTTATATTTGATAACCTCAACTCATAAAGTCTAGCAGCATTTACAATAGCATATTCTTTACAAATAATACACTCTTGATTCATTGCGGTAAATTTGTTTCTATTCCAGAGATAATATATTTTACCAAAGTATTTTATTGCAGTCTGATCTCTACATCTCAAATAAATAATATACACGGTTGGATTCTATGCTGAAAATAAATATCAAATATCTCATGTAAATACATCGTATAAATAAATATATCATGTAATAAAGCATCTAAATAAATAATACACGTTTTGATTCCTTGCCGAAATGTAGTTTGTAAACCAGGAATAAATGATTTCTATTTCATTTATCGAAGTCTGGTTCCTCCATTTTATTTACTCAATGTAATAGAAAATACCCTCTTCATATAGATTGCATCCTTGTATATATCATCAGCTAGGAAATAATGTTTTGCTTCTTTTTCAGTTGTGTCATATAAACAATGTTTTTCGAGCGTGCAACTCTTGAGAATTCTGAAGAAATTGTCGCAAAACAAACCAGGATTCCTCAATATCTAATCCAACATCCGTAAATGTTCGCCCAAGGAATTTATTGATGAACATATTAATGTTTAAGTATACAGGTATAAGAAGTTTCCTCATTTTAAGTTTTACATATGTTGGCACGAGTGGATTCCTTCCTATATCTGCGTCGTATACATTGGCGAACTTCAAAAGAATTTTAGCCTCGACAAAACGGCGTCATATTCTTTTTAACATGTGCAGGTCAATTATTGTAGTGTTAGCCATGGATATTATTCAGGAAAATGGGATCGATGCAATAGGTTCGAATTCTAGGCTATTTTCATATAACCACTTTTTAAAAGGCATGGATCTTTATATTCTGTTCACCCTATGATAATAGCAAGGGAGACAGTTCCCTGTGTATTTTGGCCGACACACTGTCTAAGAGAGCGTAACATTTGAATGCCAATCCGTGGATAATGCAGCATGAAATAACTCCACAATTTTCTCCAGGAGTGTATTGCAATTTACAGGTAATGGAAGAAAAACACCAAAGAATATTTAAGGAAGATAGTGTTTTCTTTTTTTTTTTTTACCTTTAGACTAAAGCCAAAGACCGTCAGTGAATTCTTGGTATCATTAGAGCTTGCTAAAATTGCTAAATAGTG
>OZ010601.1:20514271-20519271 GCA_963932145.1 Acanthosepion lycidas
GCTTACATAAGAAGATAATTAGGGCCTTCAAATACTTAGGCCTTAAAATTGAAATATCTTCCAACATGAAAATAGTCAACTTTTTGGATATTACACAAAATCTATCTAATGATACCTTTAAACCCTTCCATAAAGTTGATCAAACACCCCTATATATCAACGTCCACTCTAACCACCCTAAACATGTGATAGACCACATCCCTAAAACTGTGAATACTAGAATAAATAAGCTATCTTCTAGCCAAAAAGTCTTTGATGATAATAAATTTATATACAATCAGGCCCTCAAAAATAGTGGTTTTAGACAGGAATTAAACTATAACGGAGAACTTGGAAATCAGAACAATAACAGATCTAAAAATAGAAAGAGGAAGGTAATATGGTTCAACCCACCATATTGCAAGCTCTCTAATATTGACATAGGAAGTTTTTTTCTGAAATTAATTGATAAGCATTTTCACAGTAAACATCCATTAAGTAAAATTTTCAATAGGAAGACTCTGAAAATTAGTTACTCATGCGTTAGAAATATGGAGAAAATCATATCTTCCCATAATTGCAGAATACTTAGAAACTACCATTGTAATGTGACTCAATCAAGTAACCCTACCTGCAATTGTAGGAATAAAGATCATTGCCCAATCGGGGGTAAATGTAACTACAAAAATGTAATATACGAGGCAACTATCTTTCCCGAGGAAAATATAAACGAGAAAAAAAGATATATAGGTATATCCGCCGGTAATTGGAAGCAGCGTCTATACAACCATAGACACTCTTTTAGATATAGATGCCTTAGAAGTCAAACTTCCTTATCCAAACACTACTGGGATCTGGTGGATAATGGGTTAACCCCACTTTTGAAATGGAGATACCTATCAAGAGCCAAAACACCTAATAACTTCCGCGATCGGTGTGATCTGTGCTTGGCGGAAAAAAATTTTATTATCAAAGATAAAAATCAAGATGAACTGTTGAATCTTCGTAATGAGATATTTTCTAAATGTAGACATAAGAAGAGATTCAAAACATAAACACCGTTTTGTAACTTTCTGTCACTTATGTCAGTTCCATCTTGGTTCAAAACATCGGGCATGACATTTTAACGGAATGACTATTATGTTTATTTTGTTTATCTCTATATAGATCATTGTGTGTTTTTGTGATGCGCTATGGTTTTTTTTTTTTTTTTTTTTTTTTTTTTTACGCCCAAATTGTTGAAATTTTACTTACTTAGTTCTTAAATTCTAATTTATATGTATGTATTTGTACGTATTTGTATGAATGTGGGTATATGTGTATATATAAATTGTTGAAATTTTACGTATTTAGTTTTTAAATTCTAATTTATATGTATGTATTTGTATGTATGTGGGTATATATATATATATATATATATATATATATGTGTGTGTGTATGTGTGTGTATGTATGTATGTATGTACTTGACTACGGGTATATGTAGGTATATATTTAGGGGTGTGTGTATTTGTATATATGTGTATGTATATGTATGGATATGTGTGTGTATGTGTATATATTCATGTATACGTATGTGGGTGTAGGTATATATAGGAGAATATATAGGCAGGGATGTGTGTATATGTATATATATATATATGTATATATATGTATGTATATGTATGTGTGTGGGTGTGCGTATGTGTTGGTGTATATATGTACCCATATGTATGTATGTGTATATATATATGTGTGTATGTGGGTATAGATGTGCGTGTATATGTGTATGTATGTATAGCTAAACGGATAGATATAGGGATACATTGTTTTTTTTGTTTTTTTTTGTTTAATTGTATAGAAATGTAAGGTTTTAGGTATATATGTTTATGCGCATGTATGCGTATGTTCATATGTACAAGTGTGTGTAAATGGGTAAGGAGTGGATGCCTATGGATGTATGTGTGTATATGTAGGTATATGTGTGTACATTTTTGTATGTATATATATGTATATATATATATACATATATATATATATATATGTGTGTGTGTGCGTATATATATCTGGTTTTTGTATGTGTGTGTATGTATATATGTGTATGTGGGTGCATGTGTATTTATGTATTTGTATGTGGAAAATGTGTATATAGGGTATAGGTGGATATACGTGTATATATGTGTGCGTATGTATATATATGTATATGTATGTGTATGTGTGTATGTATTTATATGTGTTTGTGTGTGTACATGTATATGTATGTGTGTATGTGTATATATATGTATATATGTGTGTGTGTGTGTGTGTGTAGTATATACTTGTATGTATGGTTTTGCATGCGTTTTGAACATAAAAATATAGGTCCTCGCTAGATTAGATAATCGTCATATTTATTGTTTATAATATTTGATTTGTAACCTGCAGTCGATATTATTTTTGTCAAATTTTCTCAATTACACAGCGTCCCTTGCAATTTTAATTTCACCCGCCCCATCTTTCTTCCCCACCACTTCCTTCCTTACCTCTCCCTCCTTCTTTAAGATTTGATCGGCCATGGTGTGTGTATTGTCACCTCGATGTGTATCCTTATACTGTTTTAGACATCCGTCAACAGTCTTTTTCCCCCTTCCACTCACACCTAATTTTAAATAAAACTCTCTCTGTTAAACCCCTCTCTTATAAACTAACATTCGTCCCACACTCTCATAATTACTCTCTCTCTAAATTCTATTTTTATTTCCGGAGTAGGTTTTTTTCTGTTTTCTTTTTGAATTTGTAGGTCTGATGAATTGGATCGTATTTACGATTCCAATGGAATAAATTATGACCATGGAATATTAGTGTTTAAGCCTTTTTATTATATCCTTACTCTGTCCTGGACATTGAGTTCTACCTGGATTTTATCCTCTCGGAAATTTTTTATTCTAAAATATACATGTGTATATATGCACCTGTGGATTTTGCATATATATGTATATTTACCACTAATATTATCTATATATGTATGTATGTATGTATGTATGTATGTGTGTAAAGTTTTCACATATATTATATCTGTAAAATGAAAATATGCCTAAAGACAAAAGGAAAACTTATATTAGACAAGGCGTTTCGTCGTCGAAGATTTATCGAGGCAAATGTAAGGAATTTTTTAATCATTTTTAGGTTTAGGACCTGTCATGAATATTTATCAGGATTACGGAAAAGTAACGTTCATGAATTTACCTGACATTTACGCTAAACAGTTGAATACTCATGAGCACTTCTACACCAACAAATTCTGAATATGTTGGTATAGTTATTATATATATATATATATATATATATATATATATATATATATATATATATATATATATATATATATATATATATATATATATTGGAGGAGACGCGGAGGAGTAATGGAGATCTTTTCGGATTGAGGAATCGTAAAACCGAGATCGAATTTCTGTCGAATCCATTAGATTCACTTACGTGCCAATACCTTTGGGAAAGGTATGAATCCTCTATTTTGTCCCTCTAGCTATGGATAATAGCGGGACAGACTGCGTTCTATCTAAATTCAAAAATCTGGGGAGGTTCGTTTGGGGACCTTGTGTCACGTAGTGCACCAGGTCTCTGTCTTCGGGCCGTCAGAAAGTGTGGATGGTCCTGCACAGAAACTTCACCACTAGAATCAAATCTCATCTGCTCGTGTCGTGCTGTCGGCTTTTAGGAACTGACCTGCTTGACCCTCATACGTCGAATTCGACGGGAGAGTCGACTATATATATATATATATATATATATATATATATATATATATATATATATATATATATATATATAGCTTGGTGCATAATTATCAGTCGTTTTTAAACAATATTTCTTATGTAAAATAAACATAACAATTCAACAATAAAAATTTTAAATGATTATTCCCAAGCGTAGTTACAATCTATTTCAATAACTGCCTCACATTTTCTTGGACGAAGGTCGATTCCACGGACAAAGATGTCACGATTCTTGGAGGCAATCCAGGCATTGACATCAGCCACCAAGTTATCCAAATCGGCAGAAACTTTGATCATCTGCCATTTATTCAGCGATCGATTGACGTGTTAGTCCTTAGGCGCTTCTCGGGTAGATTATGGTGGATATGGAAACATCCCCTGCTCTTATTGGCGATACATTTCAACAACAGGACACTCAATATGTGGACGCGCGTTATCGTGGTGCAAATCGATATGGTTATTTTTGCGCGGTCTTTTCGTCGTGATTGCAACGTGAAGGCGGTCAAGCTGAGCCAGATAGACATCTCTTGAAATGCTGCTTGACTTCTTTGTCTGGAATCCGCGACTCCTGACGTTCATCGTCGTCATTCCACCTACAACAAATCCGGTTTAGAGGAATTTCCAATGGATGATTGCACTCAGTCCCACCAATAACACCATATTGTCATCATACAGTGCCCTTTTTTTCGGTATTCCATTTGGTGAAAGTCCTGGCGAAACGCAGACCTTCTTTCTTTTGAGGGTTCTCAAGAGAAGCCATTATTCATCCCCAGTGAAAAGATTCTTCAGAAACGGAGATTGCCTTTTTTCGTTGCCGCCAATCAGTGAAAATTCACAGACGTTCGGATTAAATGTTGTCGCAGAGATAGTGAGGGAAGAATCCAGCCAATTTCCATATTTTTCCGGGCTTTTTTTAGACCGCGAAGAATGGTCAATAGTCCAGATTGAAGGCTTCGGCCAGCATTAGAGTTGTCAAGTTTCGTTTTCTTCCACGGATTCTAAAATTACCTGGTCTTCTAAATCTAATGGTTGAACACTTCCTGGATCATTTTCCAAGCTAGTGTCAGCAGATTTAAACGGGCAAACCATTCACTGCATCGACATTCACTGATTGTTCCTTCGCCATAAAGTTCGTTGAGATCATGACGTGACAGCGCGGATTTCCATCCTTTTTCGAAGTGTTAAACCATAATAAGCATTTTTATAAATATCTATATATAAAAAATGTAAACAAAACAGTAATTTTTCTATAAAAAATAACTCTCC
>OZ010601.1:20521771-20531771 GCA_963932145.1 Acanthosepion lycidas
ATATATATATATATATATATATATATATATATAAGGTGAACCTTTGTCTACTTCTGAAATTCGTGTACAGAAACAGTTTAATTTAGAAACGCCATTCAATAATTGAAATTAATTTCGATTGTCGAACAAAGTAATTTGCGAACGTGTAGAGAGTCGCTGAGAAAAATTATTTGCTCGAAATTGGAATGCAAGCAGGTAATGTAATATATTCTACTCACAGAACAGCTTTATGATTTTCGTAGAAATATTTCTATACATGTTTGTATAGAGTGCTTGTTTTATTTGTATTTCTTTTTTTTTTTTACAAAATATTCACTGAATAAAAAGACCAAGAAACGGTAAAGCTAGAATCTTAGAGAATGGGTTTGATTTATACATTTAGGAGAAAGAAGTAAGTTCAGATTATGAAAATATGTAACCTATTTACATTATTCGTATTATTGTCCTCATCATTGATGCCATATTTATCACAACGTTTCGACCGTTATACGCTCTGGCCTTCTTCAGGCGGTTGGAATAATACCTGTTAATTCCCCTCTCCAAGATATTCCACTGGCTTAACAAGATATTGAACTCACACTCTTTGAGCCCTGTCACGTGATCTAACTAACACCTTTGTCAACTGTGTCATGTGTCCCCAAGGACGTTAGTTACATCAAGTGACAGGACACAATGTGTTGTGAGTTCAATACCTAAACTGATAATTTACACACCGTTGGATCATATCTTTCCCACTCTAGGTCTGTAGCTAATAATAGTCAAAATATATGTTCAACGCAATGACACTCATTGACAGCACAGAAGTCATAATGGCTGCGGAAAATTAAATAGTGATGATGAAGCGTGATTAGTTTCTTTTTGGGCCTATTCTTTGGTACAACACTTTACTTTGCCCACTGACGATTCTCGCACAATCCCCAAACTTAAGCAACGGTGACCTGACCTCTTGGAAATTGCAGGTGCCTTAAGGTTGGTGGTATGTAATTGATAACGACACACAAGTGTTAACTGGAGAGCCGAGTTCCAATCCTGGCCAGGTTCGTTTTATACACTTACTCGCAAATAACATTGGGAACGATATGAATCTAACACTTCTTCGACCAGCTATAAGTTAATTTCTAAAAATAAAGTCACTAAACCGTCATTATTGCCAAAATATTTATTACAATCTATTTTCTGGCTTTAAGTAAACTGCAAGTGAATCAATGTTTTATACATTACGCTTAGAGAGAGACGCTTACGGCTACATCACATTAAAACTACAGACAATTAATCCAACATCGTTAGCGATGGATTAAGGTATATCCCTTAAGCTTGAAATCTGTTACTTTCTTGGAAAAACGAATAGACGGATCGTTTCTCTTGAATTCTGAACACCACGATTTATACTAATGTTTGTTTAACAAGTCGAATACACGTGAAAGTTGATTAACTAATACAAATTAACAACGCAAATCATACAGATTTTTCTCAAAATCTGATTCACTGAAAATGCTTTAATAAAATTTAAACATGTCAGATGTATAAACGTTGCCTATTCTTTACCTTGTATGTATATAGACTGAGGTAAAAAGTTTGTTCACGAAGCAAGTAATAATTTTTGAAAAATGAGTTATTCAATACAAGTGTATTTTAAACGTATCTATCCAAATAGAGCCAGGAACATGCTTGGAAAAATATTTATATGACAACTAGTCGAAATTACAAACAAAAAACACGACAGAAAATGAATATAAACATGTGTATTATTCTAGTGGAGAAAACCTTACCCAAAAATTTAAATGATACAAGAAACAAACAGATGTCGTTGTTTAAACGTAATGTCATTTTATTCTCTGTCTGTCTGTCTTTCTGTCTGTCTCTTTCACTCTCTCTCTCTCTCTCACGATATATATATATATATATATATATATATATATATATATATATTATATATATATATATATATATATATACACACTATCTCTCATATTGAGCACTTTACCCCATAAATATGACACACCTTAAATCTATATTTCTTCATATATATATATATATATATATATATATATATATATATATATATATATATATATATATATATAAAACCACTTTAATGTACCATTACGATAATTTATTTCACCTAAATCCTTTTTTAAGGATTCAGGATCATCAGGTAAATCTTCCAACAACGAATTGAGAATTGAGAATTTTTTTCTCAATTCGTTGTTGGAAGATTTACCTGATGATCCTGAATCCTTAAAAAAGGATTTAGGTGAAATAAATTATCGTAATGGTACATTAAAGTGGTTTGTTTTTCATCACATATTAGCTCTGTCCTAACATTGAGCTCCCAGGATTTCATCCTCTTTGGATTTACCAATTCGGTTTGCCAAGTTCCTTATAACTTAATTTATATATATATATATATATATATATATATATATATATATATATATATATATATATATATAATAACAGGGTGTAATCAACTAAAGAAGGATAAAAGTACATACAAACATATACCCGCAAATGCTACGTTTTTAGAGTTATTAAAATTAAAGAAATTTTACGGTAGATGGCGCTCTGATTACTCACTACGGGGGAACTTTTGCCGATGGTTTATTTCACTAAATACCGATTGATTTGTCTGTTTAACCTTGTCTACGGATGAGGCAAAATATGAAGAGGCGGAATTACAAATTTATACAAACAGCATTTGTAGTCGAATTGGATTCCCCATGTTACAAGAATACCTAAAGTAGCCAGCTTTACATTTGATAAAGGATTATAGGACGCCCATTGCTCAAGTATAAAGACAAGCTAAACAGTGACAACTTAGATATCAGTGTGCGTCACATTACCTTGGAGATATTTGTCTCGGAATGGTAAGAGGAATTTTGAAATCAGTTGTATCGACCGGTTAAAAGATAAAAGACAATGGCGAAATCATCAGCAAATATTCTTTTTGCATGTCCCGAGATCCTTACAGTTTAAAAATATGTCGACTTACGACATAACAAGAACTGGTGGCATTAGGATAGGTTGATTTTCAAATTTTGTTTTAATATCAAAATGTATCACCCGAGGAAATGATAAGTACTGACACCAAAATGTAGATTTGTAACTTGCACCAATTTTTGAGAATTTAGTTTAAAAGATCGCCTAAGATGAAGCACCAGACAATCTTTGTTTTTGATACGTTTAGATATGAAATGGCTTAAAATATTTATAATTTAAATCCAGAAAAGTTTGTCAATTTATATTATTCAAATGAATTGAATACAATATATCAAAAAGTAGCAATTAAATTGAAATTATAAATCCCCACCGCACCAGATCAGATAAGCTGCGTTTTCCCTCATTAATTGAGAGATGTCAGCAATAACATTGCAAGATATTGTAAAACAGTTATCTATTTTTTTTTTTTGTTATCAATGAAACAAAAGCAAACAAGTATGAATTCTGCTAGGAAAAAATTAAAGGATGATGATTTTAATATAAACTACCTTTGTAATTTGAACACTCGTCTAAAAATCTACTGGTTATTAATAGAGGGTCTTTTAAGTTTCTATTTTATATAATAATTGTAAGGCATAAAGTTGTAAAAGACATGACAAAAAACATGAATGTTGTGAGAATAATAGCAATTTTTATTATTGCATCATATTAAACTGGTCTACATAAGAGCCCTTTGAAGCAAAGGAAGGCCTCATGTCATGTCATAAAAGTTTTGTAATGATTTACCTATGCCTTGCTTCGATTCCATAGACTGATTTGGGAAGATGTAGTTGTTAATTTTACTGCACTTTCAACACTTTATGAGTGTGAAGGCAAATCAGAAAACTCTGATTTTGTCCCACTCATCGATGACTCCAGAAGTTCATAATCAGAAAATTCCTCTGTGAATCCAGGCTCACAAACTCTATTTTGGGACAGGCCGATCAACTGAGACCAATGTATTGCATCAAAATTTATCTTTGATATTTTTTAACCTCTTTCTGGTTGGCTGTGCACTTCTGAAAAAATAAAAAAGATTAAGTGAAAATAAAAAATGAACCCTACTAATTGCATTATAATAATTAAGACAATTGTTATAATGCAATTATAAATAGTACTTTAAAATGAAACTATAAATCGATGAAATCATTTCAATCAATATTATGTGAATTACATACCTAATGGATACAATTTTATTTATAGCTTCTTCCCTCGCTTCCAGTTCATCTGATTTCAGCATTGGATACAAAATATTTTCTGGTAGGAGACCAAAATCATTATGCTGAATATTTTCAAACGCAATCTCCTGAAAATCAGGTGGTAGTTCCTTAATTCTTTGAAACATATTGAAAATATACAATTGCTGGTTATGAAATTTATTGTCACTTTTAATTTCAAACCAGCTAACTGCAAACACTCCAATAATAAACTGAATAAGGCTGTGATGTCTGGAAAATGTTTGTAGGATAAATGCTTCGAGCCCACAAACACATTAGTCTGGTTGCTAATGTCAACCATCTTGCTTGATTTAAGGCCCCAATTTTCCAGGCAGCATATCTAGGGTAGACTTTCCCTAGTGAAATCCCTACAGCATACTCTAAAAGAAGTACAGTGTAACCCGGATATAAGAGACCCGGATATAAGCGAAACCAGGATATAAGAGAGATTTTCTCTGGTCCCAAATTAAAGCTATACTTACCTAAACAAAATAGACCAAACTCGGATATAAGAGAAACCCGGATATAAGAGGCTTCTTCTCCGGACCCGACAACTCTCTTATATCCGGGTTACACTGTATCTGATTACTACTCAAATGAACCGTCTGTTTGATGCGAGAATGTTGGCTATCTAGAGGATTAACTATTGATACAAATTTGACCTGGGGCAAATTATGATAGTCATTTGCACACAGTCTCCCAAATAGACCAGTAAACATCTTGTGTTGCCATCAATGTGCTTAAAAACATCTCTGAAAAGAAGCTCATTTTTGTGTAGAGAGCAACCAATGGTGTGTAATTTTCTTTTTATTTGTTTCTCTAGAACTGTAACTAGCCCAGCTTCACAGCCAGTAGTTTTATGGGTGTTGTCCAGTAAAACGGCCTTTGAGGTATCAACACTGTTATACTCCTATGAAAACACTAGCAACCTCCTTTGCTAGAACAACATTAGTCGTTCCAGTAGTAGTGATAACACTGTGAGTGAAGTATTTTCCACTTTGCTCACAACCCATCTCCTTTATGAATGTCAAATGGTGTTCTGTTCCCTTTGTTTTCTGTAATTTTTTATTTCCATCTGCCGCCTCAGTATCTTTATCATGTCTTCTGTCAACAAAAATACACATCATTTTTTCTGCTTTATCAATGTGTATTTGATGGGCATTTTGTTTTGTTCTTTCTTTTTGCACGGCGTATTTTAGATTTATCCAAAATGATGTCTTCAATATTAACACTTTGTTTAAGAAGGCCCATAGTATTCAAATCTAAAAGAAAGGCATCTGCAAGGCTTGCTCCTAAGTTTGATGAACCATCACCGCTGATCAACTCAATATCATACCGATGAAATTTTAAAATCTGTAAACACCCTTGGAATGTCTGGCAGGCTCATATTCTTCATATATTTCATCGCTATTTGATGACTGAAAAGAATAACGCCCTGATCATAAGATGTGGAGGCAACAGGAAATTAATAAATGTGTTTTTGTCTTTCTCCTTACACTACGCTCTTTTTGGGTTTCTTAATGGCAGTTTTATCAACAGGTCCAAGTTGGAAACTACCCTTGGGTCTTATTTTGGCCCTCTGCTCTTTTAAATATTCTCTGTCTTCCACTTGTTCTTGAAATGTTAAATTTTGATATAGCAAAGTTCGTTAAGTTTGAATAAGTATTTTTTTAGAAAATAACTATACTGGTTGATTTGTCGAAAAGTAGGCAGCTCTGTTTTATCTAATGGACAAGGTGGTCCTCCAAATTTTGTAGCAGTGAAAATTCCAGTAGAAAGTACTGTTCGTTTTCCAACTATTTTTTATAAAAATATCTGAAAAAAAATGTTTATTCTCTTATTATAAAAATTAAACAAAATTTATTAATTATAAATTCTAAAGTAAAATAAAAATCTGGAAAAATATAATAAAAGATGAAATAATAAGTACAGTGTAACCCGGATATAAGAGAGTTGTCGGGGCCGGGGAAATTATCTTATATCCGGGTTTCTCTTATATCCGGGTTTCTCTTATATCAGGGTTTTGTCTATTTTGTTTAGGTAAGTATGGCTCTAATTTGGGACCAGATAAAATCCCTCTTATATCCGAGTTTCTCTTATATCAGGGTCCCATATCCGGGTCTCTTATATCCGGGTTACACTGTATATATTTACTTACCTTACGAAATAAATGTAAATCCCTTCTTATGCTCATGCAAAAAAAAAAACAAGCTCGCGAATGAAAAATAATGTCTTCAAAAATAAAAATTAAAATTAAATATCACAGTTAATATAAAGTTCTTTTTTTCTTTCTTTTAATAATTAAGTTTATTAAAATAAAAATAGGAACACACTTAATTATTTTTGTTTTAACTCAGCTCAATAATCTTGAAACAGATGTAAAAAGCAAAAAAAACGTGGAATGCTAACGATATTTCCGGTGCAGACTGAAAAAATAACCCCCTAAACAAGCTCGAATTTGTTTATTGTTTATAGAATCTTAAATGAAATATTTTTGTAGTGTTTGCTTTTTAATTTAGTTTTCTTTAATTTAACCAGAACTGCGCGATTTTGAAAAAAAATAAAACCTTTTTTAAGGCTATTTTCTACATTTTTTTTCTTCTTCAAAACCCGGTGTTAATTTGACCTACTAATCTTTCCGATAGCACCGGGCAAAATTCAGAATATTCCATTATGTTACTATTTAAATACATTTGCGAAAAAAATGGTAAATTTTCAGAGAAAAATTATTTGTGGAGTTATTATTTATTTTAATTAGCAACTTTCTCTGGGTAGAGTGAGTTGTGGTTTCAAAATCGACCTACACTATTAAGCATAACCTACGAGACAGAATGCATTGTTATCAGTAAAAAGATGATCCCGAATTGCAATTTGCAGGTCGGGAACAGTAGAATCAAGCAGACGCAGAAGTTTAAACATCTGGGAAACGTTTTGACAGAGGACGGGATGGCCGAGGATGCATTCAAAAAGCTGCGTCGAGTATTGCAAGGTAGGAGGATTTCTTGGATTACGAAGAAAGGAATACTGAGCTGTTACATGACTGACATCTGTCCTTCTTTACGGCAGCGAATGTTGAACGATTTCCTCAAAGATGAAGAAGAGACTCGAGGCGACGGAGATGTGGTTCTACAGAAGGATGATAAGGATATCACAGAACGATTCTTTGAGTAACTATGAAGTCTTGGAGCGGATGAAAACAAGGAGGCTTATGCTTAACATCAGGAAGAGGCAGCTAAAGTTTCTGGAACACTAGGGCGCAGGGCCTGGAGAATCTGATACACCCGGGTCGAATAGGGCATTCCGAGGCGGTGTAATGGTTAGAAAGCTTGTTTCGCTAGCACAATTACGAATGAGTAGTGAGTTCGATCCTCACTGGGTCCCCCATACTTTCGGCCTTGTGCCACATCTAAGCTACACTTGGAAAATCGCTACTCACGGGTCGAATAGATGGAAAGAGAGATAATTTAAAACAACGCATGACATATCTAGCGGTTTAAAGAAGTATTTGACAGAGCGTGGTCTAGGGAAGATAGTAGCGGGAAGGAACTTGTTCAGAGCTGCAAGTGATAGAAGTGGTGGTGAGTCATGATCGCCTACGTTCTGAAAGGACATGGCAAATAAAAAAAGAATGAGAAAAGGTTGTCGGATTCTCATACGTCGAAATTAATAGGGAAGTCTATGATCAATTATAGGGTGTTGAAAAAGTAGTCACTCGGTATACGTTATACCAGAACTGTGATAGTCGTTCTACAATTCATTTATTACTAGAATTGATTTTAATTCGTTAAATTCATTTTTAATATTTTATTTTCATTATTTTTATTGAAATATATTTATTATGACTTTTACTTTTTAATAAATACTAATAAATATTAGGAAGTTAATTACGGGGGCAAATAGTTTGAACATTTTAGGGATTGATGTGTTTAAAATTGATAGCTTATTAATGATATGTTTTATTTATATACACTATAATGCGTTCTGTGAGCATTTTCATTACTATACATCTATTAGGTTGGTGCAAAAATAATGACGTAATAATGTCGTTTTTTGACATATTTTTAACGTCAAAAAACGACATTATTACGTCATTATTTTTGCACCAACCTAATACTTACACTCCCCCTATATATATATATATATATATATATATATATATATATATATAAAAGTGAACATAGAAGTCAACACTTAGAGGCGACAGTCTGTTTCATGCTATATGCAATCGTCAGGCCTGACGATTGCATATAGCATGAAACAGACTGTCGCCTCTAAGTGTTGACTTCTATGTTCACTTTTATATTTACACACGCTCTATCTCTGATATTGAGCACTTTATTCCATAAATATAGCACACCTTAAGACTATATTTCTTTATATATATATATATATATATATATATATATATATATATATATATATATATATACGGTGTAACCAGTATATAAGAGACACGGATATAAGAGAAACTCGGATATAAGAGAGATTTTCACTGGTCCCAAATTAGAGCCTGTGTTAATGTATATATAATAGACCAAACCCGGATATAAGAGAAACGCGGATATAAGATACTTCTTATCCGGTCCCGACAACTCTCTTATATCCGGGTTACACAGTATATATATATATATATATATGCAGAGAGGGAGAGTGAGAGAGATAGTAATCCGTTGGTATAATCCAGGCGAGTCCTATTAACACAACATAGAATTTGTAATATGTTAGAACTGACTCACAAAAGAGCGCTCCATCTTTGTTCTCACTAAATCGATACATAATAGATTACGGGTTGACGAAGTGACCTAGGAATATATATCTAGGGAAGTAAGTAGTGATTATACATCATGGTAATTCCGTCTAATTATGACTAAGTTAATGCCTGGGTTTTTCTAACTTGACTAAACTCCTGTTATTACCTTTCGAAAATGTTTAATCTTAAAATAGGGTTTTTGTAGCTATATTGCCAGCTAGAGTAACAACGTATGTGCCTGAATGTAGCTATCTAGGTTTATGTTAGTGCAGACATAAACTATATTGTTAAGCATACATACATACATACATATATATATATATATATATATATATATATACAGGGTGTCCATAAAGTTCGTGCGCACTTTAAAAACTTTAAGACTTTATTTGTATATGCGATAGAGATAATCTGTAAAAAATTTTATAGAGTTTAATGTACCTAATTTTAAGTATAGCTAAAATAACTAATTTAGGCATTACTGTAAATCAGTTGGCAAATGTTTTCCGTGAAATACAACATCGTATTACCCTTTTTATTGCTAATGATGGAGGACATAATGAAACTTAAATAAAATTTCAATAAAACCTTAAAAAATACAGACTTCTTTCTTAATCCTGTTTACAGATTATTTCTATCACAAATACAAAAAAAGTTATAATTTTTTTAAGTCCACACGAACTTTATGGATACCCTATACACACACACACACACGCATACATATATATATATATATATATATATATATATATATATATATATATATATATAATTATTTATTTAAAAATATGATTCCAACTCGCTACATAAGAGGTCTCATGTTTCAAAATAAGAGCCGAAAACTTCAAAATAATATTTGAATTAACTTGAGTTTAAGTAGGCTCTGTTCCATCTTCAAGCGAAATTTTTTTGGGAATGACTTATTTCTGAAATTTACGAGTTTTAATAGTATGGTCAGAAATGAAATCAAAAATTTCCATGGTAACATCAAGGGCGGATTGTTTAGAATCGGCAGGGGAGGGGTGTTATAATTTGTATCAGTATAGAGTTCCTT
>OZ010601.1:20536771-20539271 GCA_963932145.1 Acanthosepion lycidas
TATACATATATATTTTACATAGACATAGTCCTTCGTAAGGTGTGGGCTGTACTCGTGAGAACAATTTTTTGTATTTCTTTAAGGTATGGGCTTCAAGGAATTCATTCAATTAGTCTACTGGAATATTTTCCAATTAATCCGAGGGCTCCAACAACAACGGATATTGTTACCGTTCCCATGAGCCATATTTTTGAGATTTCGATTTCAAGGTCCTTATTATTATTATTATTATTATTATTATTATTATTATTATTGACATTTATCAAAATACTCTGGGTTCGCATATTTTCATTATTTCATTATTACTATTGTATTATTAACCGTTTTACCCTCTCCTAGAGGTACTGCTTTTAATGCCAACAATTTGATCTTTATTATACTATTATTTTATTACTAGTTTTACTGCATCTAATTATTGCTCATTTTTATCACAAGATATAAAAAATATCAGAATATAGGAAGATAAACCCGAAAACCAATACCTGATTTCCTGAACCTAATTATACACGAACCTCTCCATAATGTACGTTGCCACAATCAGTTCAATCACGGAAACTTTAATCAAGGCCCAAATGTCTGTTACATGTACCATTGAATACGATATGTCTTTTCTTGGTATTACTTGGTACACAATGTTATGGAAATTTGCAATAGATTTTATATTAAACATTTCTCCCTCTTGATTTCTTTACTGATCTTACACATTTAACTTTCGGTTTTATCAAAGATACTCCAGAACGCTAAATATTTCACACATCAGAGATTTGTGATTAAAATAAAAACAAAAAAATTAAGAAAAAAAGGGAACAAAATGTACGATAAAATTTCGAAGACGGTTTTCTTATCCCTCGAATATCTGCTTATCGATGTGAAAAAAATCCATTATCGCGAAAACTATACTACAAGATAATCGATTTTGTAACATAGATAAGTTAAGCGAAATAATTTATAGTAGACAATTAGATAATTATACTAGATATAATCACCTATTTATGTATGATAGGTAAATAATATAGGCAATTATTTAAAGAGTCTGTTATTAGATATAAAAACATACGAATAAGATAAAATATAATTGAAATAATAAAGTAATGAATAAGATATCAGAATGATTTATATAAAGTTCGAGACGGAATTATGTCCCTACGTGTATGTTGAAATCTCGTCGTGGTCAATAAATGTGATAGATTTGGCATCCAATTATCTTTTTGTCATATCACCCAATGCAAAGCAATAAAACCACAATGACGCAAGGGGTTACTGAATGTGAGAGAATATGAGAGAAAGACACATTATTAAATATAGAGAACAATAAAAGAAGATGATGCCGATTGACATTGCATTTAAATTTTTGAAGAGGAAAGTTGAGCGAAGAGCAAAAGACAAGAAGTGAGTTCCACAAACGAAAAGAGCCTGAAAAAAAACAGTTAGCATAAAACTTAAGTTTACATCTAGCTATTTCAAATGTAAAATGATGAGACCTATGAGAAGAATCGCCACGAGAATATTTATAGAAAGACCTCAGGAAAGTTAGATCACGGGCTTGGAAATATGAGATTGAAATCTAGTAACCTTGTCAGGTAAAAATGCAAGGTGCCCCCACCAAAAAAAATTGACATCATTTCGTAAGCCAATAATGTTGGTAATTTTTGTTGAATTAACCTCAAATTTACAAAGAATGTGTGGTAATACATCAAGATTTTTTATTTAAAAAATTTGCTTATCTCAGTGAGAATCTGCCAGAGAGATGGAACGGATATTGTGGGGATGAAGAGTGTTTTCTGATGAAATGACCGCCGGGGGTCACCGGATCTGACTTTGTATGATTTCTTTTTATGGGGATATGTGAAGGGACAGGTCTATGTCCCCCACTCTTCCTGCTAGTATTAATTCAAGCAGAGAATCACGTCCGCACTGGATAATGTTACCGGAGACATGCTACAGCGTGTTTCGCGAGAGTTTAACTACCGACTTGACGTGTGCCGTCTCACAGGCTGTACATATATTGAACATTTATGTAATCGGTCCCATAATAAACTGTTCAATTTCATTATTAGTTTTCAAAATGATGTCAAATGTTTAGGGAAAACCTGTACTATTGCAGCCTCTTTGAAGTTAGACTAAAATTAGTGTCAGCAATATTGAAAAAAAATTGAATGAGTGTAAATGCGAACGTCAACGAAGCGATATCTCTATCTGTAAAAGACAGGATATGTGTGTGCGTGTGCAACAAATGAACAGCCGCAATTTTCGACGGATTTGCACCAAAATCGACATGCACATGCTCCAAGTAAGTGGGAAGGCCAAGACCTACTTTGCATTTCCAAGCTCCCATCGATAGTGGAAATAATCGATTTTTTCATGCTTCTACGGCAGTTTTCATGTAGTTTGCGGTCATTTTCTACTGGCCAGAGTGAGAGCCTATAGCTGGCTGCCACGAATAGACAGGAAGATTTTACTGGCCAGCGTGAGAGCCAACAGCTGACTGACACGAATGTTA
>OZ010601.1:20544271-20566771 GCA_963932145.1 Acanthosepion lycidas
ATTTTGCACCAACCTTACATACATTAGGTTGGTGCAAAAATAATGACGTAATAATGTCGTTTTTTGACGTATTTTTTAACGTCAAAAACAACATTATTACGTCATTATTATTGCACCAACCTAATATATATATATATATATATATATATATATATATATATATATATATATATATATATATATATAATCAGTATTCCAATCCCTTATTTTAACGCGTGCGCCCTAGATGCCAAAGTTTTAAACATTATAATATAAGGCAAATCTTAGATGTGACTCAGTTCACACAACTTTTGACTTCTTGTGTAATCACTAAAATGCATGTGTTGGCGCAATAACATCAAATGTAACGCTTATCTATTTACAATAATTACATCATTCTGACTGTTATCCTCATCTTTATTGCCATATTCACAACATATCGGACTTTGAACGCTCCGGCCTTCTTCAGGAGTTTTGAATTTCGAACCAAACCATTTTTTCGTCCACCGGGATAGATTGTTCTAGTTCAACGTGCCGTGCCTCTTCCGGATATTATTTCCATTTAATTTTACATGATTTTTGGTTAACTGCTGCTGGTCGCAACAATTTGGGTTTATTCACTGGATCTAAGCAACGCCTTATCCACTGGGATTTTCATCTGAAGAACGCCGGAGCGTACAACGGCCGAAACGTTGTGAATATGGGCATGAAAATGAGGATAACAGTCTGAATTATGTGTATAATGTAAATAATGTAAATGATAATAATACCTAATATAGACAGGTAACGTTTCTTGTTCGACCCCCGAAGTTAAACAGATTGGAATCTGGTCAGTACTCATTTTGGGGACAGTTTGCAAAGTGGAAACTTTTAATAATGCAAGAATAAGTACCGGCAGATAATCCCACATTTTGAGAAGCTTTTTTTTATGTGCCATGTCCTTTGAGGACGTACGCGATCATGGTTCTCCACTTCTCCTTTTCCTTTGTAGCTCTCAATAGGTTTCGGCCTTCTGCCACCTCCCGTAGACCACGTTCTGTGATCTACTTACTTAAGCCCTGCAGGTATGTCATGCTTTGCTTTCCCTTGACTTTCTTATCTTCTATTCGACCTGCGAACATCAGATTTTCCAGGCTCTCTTTTCTCATTACGTGTCCCAGAAATTTCAGCTCCTTCTTCCCGATGTTAATATAAGATTCCGCCTTGTTTGCATCCTCGCTAAGACTTCATCGTTGCTCCCACGCTAGGTCCATGATATCCTAAGCATCTTTCTGTAGAAAAAAAACATCTGCGTCGCCTCCAATCTCTTCTTCTTCTTTGAGGAGAGCGTCCAACATTCGCTGCCCTAAAGGGGAACAGATGTCATTTAACAGAAAAACAGTCTTTTCTTTGTTACCAAATAAATTTGTGAGAAGCTAATAGTTCATTAAAAAAATCCCTGTTCTTTCGGGTCACGCCGTATATCTGTGTGTCCGAGATAATTCAGCGGCAACGGTAATGGGATATTGCCATTAAAATTATTAGCTAGAGATAAGCACGTTAATTTCACCAAAATCACATGCAATGCAAGCAAAAAAAAAAAACGTTAGGATTATCGGTCTTAACAATTAATGTTCGCTTGCTCTTATCGGCCTGGAAAGCAGAATCAACGAACCGATTTGAAATAGACGCCTATTTTCATGGTGGGAAAGACATGGATCCACATCGATTATCAAGAAGCTATGGGCTTAATACAAGTGTGCGATGGATAAATTATCGTCTAAATTACGTAAAAGTATCAAAGAAAAACAAAAAACACAAAAAAATATCACTATCTTATTTTAACGGATATATTTTCCAAAATTGGTTTCAACCACGGCCAACAGACGATTTTATTTTCTCTTGCTTCTCTTCTTTTCACGAATGCTACCATAATACTTGCCTTAGGTTCATCTTTGGTGACACAAGTAGTTTTGTTGGTCTCTCGCTCAACTGCTCTCCACACATAATAATCAAACGGGTTGCACTCTGAGGATATGGGTGAATAGATGTAAGGTGTGATGTGGTCGCAGAATTTATCGGACAGCGATGACTGGGTTCTGCTGCATATCTGGCTTGATACAGAGTCCTGTTGGCAGATGTAGGGATTTCCAGCAGCCGTCCGAAATTAAGCAATGTCGAGCCTGTTCAATGTCTCGGTGGGTGACTGCTTGTTAATACCATGAGCTGTAAATCTAGCTGTGCAGGTGATGTAATGGATATTCGTCTAGAATTGTTAATCGGAGTGCTGAGATCCAATGACTCTGCTTTCATTATATTCATTTTCGCGAAACGTACTGGAAGATATGAATCCACTTCTTTTGCACCCCCATCAATGGGTTACTTAGTAACATTGTATCATTAAAATCATTATTATATAAAGCAGTAAAAAAACGAATCACTCAATCAATCGTCCTGCTTCTCGTTTTCAAGTCAACTGTGTTACAAAGAAATTTAAATTCAATGGCAATCATTATCTTCTGTCTTCGTAACTAATGTTCTTTATTGTTCTGGATATGACTATAAAATACCTCCGTTAGCAATATCGCTGATTGGATGTTTCGAGGGACAGGGAACCGCCTCTTAATTGCTGCTACTCCCAACTTCCTACCTGACCAGAGGTGGGCAAATAGCGAAATCCAAACCAAACCAAACCAAACCAAAACGCTATGTAAATATAACAATAATTTATATGAAAAAATGCCATCAATACGCACAAACACACACACACATATTACACACACACGCACACGCACACACATATTGTACACGCACACACACATATTACGCGCGCAACACACACACACACACACACACACACACACACATATATATATATATATATATATATATATATATATATATATATATATATATATATATATATATATATGAAGATATACGAGCAATACATTTTATATGAAAAATAGCAACAATATACATTTATAAGAACTACAACAATAAATATTTTTATCAAAAAATCCCACCAATACATATGAAGGTATATCAGTATTACATATTTATATGAAAAATGACAACAATACACACACAAACATACACACATACCCCCCATATATATATATATATATATATATATATATATATATATATATATATATATATATATATATATATATATGTATGTATGTATGTATATATTTATGTATACGAGTAATACTTTTATATGAAAAATAGCAACAATATACATTTATAAGAAAAAAAAACAATATATATTTTTATTAAAAAATGCCAATACATATTTATGTGAAGATATACCAGCATTAGATGTGTATATGAAAAATAGCAACAATACATATTATATGAAAAATAGCAACAAAACATAGTCATTGTAAAAGTACCTACAATTTTAATTCAAACTGACCGACAATATATTTTATCAGTTATTGAAGACAACGACTGTGTTCAAAATATTTTTAATTAATGCCATAAAATTTTGTTCAAATTATTTCAATTAAATTTCGGCATTAAATTGCGCATAAGGAGTCAGTATGTCGTTCAAGGAACAAAGCAATCGTGTTCTCTTTTTAGTAGTTTTCTTCTTTTCATACGCCGGAGCCCACTGCATCTTAGTGGATGTATTGCCTTACTTGGGATGAAATGATTAAAAAAAGACGTTATAATTTATTTTACTTAAAGAATTAAATGACACATTCGCATACGTTTATTAAACCATGAATGTGATGCTAAAATGTACATTTTATTCATTCTATATTATTTAAGTCGTGGCAATTATATGTGAAAAATATTTTCGCCCAAATATCCGCCAAGGCTTTGACAGCACATCTCCACTCGATGGTCAATATTTTTGTATGACGTCACTGCATATTTTCTCCTCGATCTCACCAATATGCCTTATTATCTCATCCTTCTGCTGTTGAATTGTTGGCTTGTTGGCATAGACCTTACTTTTTAGATGACCCGAAAGAAAGAAATCTAAAGGCGTCAAGTCGCCCGATCGTCGTGGCCAATTTACTTAACTCTTTCAAGATATGACGCGACTTGTGAACTTCTCATTTCTGTTTGAACGTCCATTTTCGTAATAGGCTTCGATAACTTTAACACATTGTTTGATTGTTAATCTTTCCATGGTTGAAATTGCTAAAGACTTAAGTTGTTAAATCTGAAAGAAAAAGAAAATAATTATTAGACAATTAAACTTTATTTAAATTTAAAATCGGTCCAAGTTTTTGAAACAGTCTGTATCATTAGTGCTGGTTGTATTTTTTGTCGGTACTGGCATGAGATATACACATGCGTCCATTCTGTAGAACAGACATACATTTTGTGTCAGACGCAATACGCAATACGCCAAAATTCCATATGTGCAGCCCTTGA
This sequence comes from Acanthosepion lycidas, assembly GCA_963932145.1. Classification (NCBI taxonomy): domain Eukaryota; kingdom Metazoa; phylum Mollusca; class Cephalopoda; order Sepiida; family Sepiidae; genus Acanthosepion; species Acanthosepion lycidas. The sequence goes on from OZ010601.1 coordinate 20,548,625, forward strand.
TTTCGAAAGTGTCAAAATCGAATGCTTTTTGCTTTTCTTTTTTGCTCAAGCACAGAAAATGTCAGATTTTTAAAAGGTACTAACTTGCGACTAAAATGTCATTTATTACAAGAAAACAAAACAAAGAACATATTAACAAGATTCAAGAAGTCTGACTTGGAACGAAATCTCATGAGAAATAAAGATGATGTATATGTTCGGGTCGAGCATGTGAGTAGTGACGAAGTTTTGGAGGAAAATAAAAACAAATACTTAACATCGGGAAGAAACAGTTGATGTTTCCTGAGAACATAATGAGGAAAGAGGGCTTGGAAATTCTGATACACACAGGATAGATAGAGAACATGTGGGACAGCAGTAAAACGCATAACGTAAATAGTGAATTTGACTAAATGGAATTAGGGGACAGGGAAAATAACTGAAAGACGTTTGCAGGGTATTCAACAGGAGAAATAATTGAAAGACAAAGTATATTAGGAGCTACAAGGTGTTCAACATTGTGGGGAGCTACGATCTTTTACTCGGGATCCCCTGTACATAAAAACGTATATTAACATAAAGAATTGATGCACATATGAAATATAGCTGCATTAGACGCATTAATTAAACGTGTAGGGAATGTTGCTGAAATTAACGTGTTAATTAAATTGATAGGCTTGACTGATTTGTATTTTACGGTTTATCGACCTTTTCATGCTACTAGATTGGCAACTAGGTCTCACAGTTTTACTGTTCTGCTAGCTAGAATCAACCGTATGTTCTATTGTAACAGGTTATTTTGTCGCACTTCTCACCTGTCAAATAACTTTCCAATTTATTTCTTCACGGCCATCTAAAATCTTCAAAAATTAAAATGCAGCGCCAAATTCTATCTTCCGTGTTTTTTCAAACCTGTTCTTTTATAGTCCTTGCTCGTCATTTCTCATCTCTAATGTCTTCTCATTCATTTTCACTTGTAACAGTGCATTGTATCTTAATGGCATCATCGCTTAGCCTTAGCTGAAAGGATAGAAAATATTAAAGATAATAATTTACTGATACAATTCAAACTAATTAACCCATAGCTGGAGGGGAGAATAATTGGGTTCTTGCCTTCTCCACTGGCATTTACTCGTAAATTGATATAATAAACCAAAGTGGAATTGGAACTAGCACCTCCGATCAAAAATTCCGACATATTATCCATTGCACAATGCGCACATCCACGATCACAGCAAATAATATTTGTATTTCAGGTAACATGCGACCTTTGAAAACCTAATTTTGAAACTATTTTGACAACATAAAATACATATGTAATTTGGTCAACGGCGTAGCCAGCGCCATTAGTATATATGCTATTTTATATTTAGTGTATTATGCGACCCCCTTAAAATTAGCTACAAAATCCTCAATAGTCGCATGATATGCGAGTATATACTGTAATTCCATACGATAAACCATCTACATAATGACCAGGTTCGAATATAGCAGGCTTAAACCACCGTAATTCCCCATGTATATTACGCATTCATCCATAATACGTACCCTAAGATTTGTGTGAAAGTGTGTGAAAATGATTCTAATCACGTATAATACCCACTCCTTGTTTAGTAATCAAATCCTATAAATTGTACCCCTCCAAATTCATTACAGCAAGCGTTTTCTACTCTTATTTTAAAAAAATAGTTTAAACATAGAATAATTCTAATTCTAATTTAGTTTTATGATAATTCTTCTTTTAATTAACATTTGTAAGTTTTGTTAGGTACATATGATTTTATTTGATACAGTTATGGAGTCGGAATTGACGACAGTTAGTGTAAAATTGACGCATGTTTGTGGTGAGTAATCATTTCGCAACCGAAATCAACATATGAAACAGCCAGTCGCCGAAGCATTTCAGCATTTATACTTAAATGTTAAGCAATGAATAATTCATTTTACACATAGTACTTTTCTCCGTTTTATAATGAAAAATATAAAACTCATTTTTTATCACTGTCCTACCTTTTCTCGTTTAATCACATCAAAAGAAAAGCTTCCTAATTTTGTAAAATACAGACAGAGGGAAACAGCAGGTCATCTACCTTGTGAGGTTGTCCACGTGGATGGTAAAATGGTGAAGGGATGGGATTTTAAAATAAGTAAGGGCTAAAATGAGTTGTGAAGTGCAATTATTACCAAAGCTCTGAAATGACGCTGTGAGTAGACGAAGACCTGCTGCTAGTTTCGAGATACCTTCATGAATTCTATCCTGGTCAACTGTTTTCTTCCAGAGAACAGATTTATAAGTATTTTGTAAAGACAATAAATACTATCAAGGATTATCAAATGAAAGACAAATAAAAATGCAGGATGGATTTACGATGACAGACATATTAGAGAAAAAAAGAAAAAAAAACTTCTTCAACCCGCGAGCGATTATATTGGAGAACTTTTCCATGACCAAAGAGTAAAACCAGCAACACTCAGAACTACTGACGGACCTGAAATTCTAAAAATCGAACTAGAAACTACACGGGCCAATTTCAACAGAAACAAGGTGGCAGGGCCAGACGGAATTTTAACTGAAATGCTGACAGCCTTAGATGACTTTGGCATAGACATGATCCCAGAAATAATAAATAAAATCTACAACAGTGGAGATATACCAGAAGATCCCAGCAGGCCTATTTTCACAGCACTGCCTCAGAAACCAGGTACAAACGAATGTGAACATCACTGAACAATCACCCTATTGAGCCACAGAACAAAACTCAGTATCCGTATTCTGATGAATAGAGCACGCAGCAGAATCAGGGAAGAGATAGGACAAGAACAGTGGGGCGTCGTTAAAGACAACGAAACAAGGAACGCGATATTCATGCTCAGAATGTTATCAGGAAGAGCACTACAAATGCAGAAGTACGTGCATCTATATTTTATAGATTACGCAAAGGCATTCGACAAATTACTCCACAAGGATCTATTGGAACTTCTCAGAAAACCTTGATATATTTGGGAAAATATTAGAATAATCAAGAACCTATACTGGCATGGATGCGCACAGAGAACGAGTTCAGCGGATATACAAAAATTTAAAGGGGCGTAAGGCAAGGATGTGTCTTCTCACCGGACTTATTCAAACTATACAGAGACGTAATTCTGAGAGAATTGGAAATCTTAAAATCCTACCAGGACGCCTACAATCTTAACAACATAAGAAACGCATATGACAGAGTAATGATAGCGGACAAAGAAAAGAAATTACAAAACCACCTACCGAAGGTAGCGAAGGAGAGCGAGAAGAAGGGACTAAGTGTAAACTATAAGAATACAGAATGCATGTCCATCAGTAAAAGGATGAACCCAAAATGCGATTTGCAAGTCGGGAACACTAGAATCAAGCAGACTCAGAAGTTTAAATATCTGAGAATGTTTTTTGAACTGAGGACGGTAAGTGCCACACTGAGATCCCAAGACATACTTGGATGGCGAAGGACGCATTTCAAAAAGTGGGCAATGTCTTGCGAGACAGGAGGATTTCTTTAGTAACAACGAAAAGAGTACTGAGCTGATACGTGATATATTTCCTTCTTTACGGTAGAGAATGGTGGACGAAAGAGACAAGGTAACAGGGATATGGTTCTACAAAAGGATGCTGAGTATATCATGAACCGAGAGTGTGTGCAACAATAAGGTTTTGTAGAGGATCCAAACAAGGAGGAGGCTTATCCTTAACATCAGGAAGAGGCAGATTATATTCCTGGGACACGTAATGTGAAGGGAGGGGTTGGAGAATCTGATACAGATCAAATAGAGAGAATGAGAGACGACGGAAATCAATGCATGTCATACCTGGCGGGCTTAAGCAAGTGGATGAGAGAATATGGTCTGGAGGACGTGGCAGACAATCGGAACTTACTGAGAGCTACAAGAGATAGCGGAAGTGGAGAGTCATGTTCGCCTACATCCTGAAGAGAGACGGTAGATAAAAAGAAAAAAGAATACTATTATACCCGTTCTCTTAAATAAATGTCGAATAATTTAGCCAGTTGCTGAGTTTTTTCATCTATTAGGTTGGTACAAAAACAATGACGTAATAATGTCGTTTTTTGACGTTAAAAAATAACGTCAAAAAACGACATTATTACGTCATTATTTTTGCACCAACCTAATAATTAGGGCCACTATTTATCGAATCGATCGTTTAGTCCGTAAATCCATGACGACACGTTTCTTTTCATGACAGACAAATAACAATTTCTTTAAATATATTTTATCAGATGAGGGTTGATTCATTTGTTTGTTTAACGGCACATCATCATCTTATGGGTCATTTAATGCCGAAATTTACTTTTCTTCGGAGCTTTAATTTGATTTGTCTGGTTAACGATATATCAACTCTTTATGAGTCATTTAAATTTAATTTTCTTGGGAACTTTCAAATAATAAAATTATGATATATGTTATTCTGATTTCACAATTGAATACTTGGTAGATAATACTCAGCTTTACTGTTTGCACATGTTTGTGAAGAAATAACTATTAAAGGCGTGGATATATCTTTTATGCTGCAGTTTTCTTGAAATTATATTTTGGAATACAGTTAGATTTATCAAATTGTCGGATATTATATGGCTTAATATCATGAATGTGTTTTTCATGTTGCATTTTTGGGTGATTAATTGATTTTGTTTAGCGACAAATGTAGAACTCAATGTCCAGGACAGAGTAGGGATATAATGGGTATATGTATGTGTGTATGTGGGTACACGCCTATGTGTATGTATATACGTGTATATGTTATTGTGTATGTGTGTATTCGCATGTGTCTTTGAACATCAAAATATAGGTCCTTGCTAGATTAGATAATCGTTATATTTATTTTTTATATGTTTATATTTGATTTGTAACCTGTAGTCGATATTAATTTTGTCAAATTTTCTCAATTACACAGCGGCCCTTTCAGTAAATGTCTTTCAATTTTAGTTTCCATCGCCCCATCTTTCTCCCGCACCTCTTCTTTTCTTTTCTCGCCGTCCCTCTTATTCTGATCTTTAAAATTAGATCGTCTATGGTGTGTGTATGTCACCACGAAATGTATCTTTAATGTATTAGACATCCGACAACATTCATATTTTTCTTGCTTAAACCCCTTCACTCACCCCTCCTAAAATTCTCTCTGTTAACGTTTAATCTCCGTCCTTCTCTCGTCTGTTACCCCTCTCTTTAGCTCTAAGATATATATCAAAATGTCGGATATTATATGGCTTAATATCATGAATGTGTTTTTCATGTTGCATTTTTGGGTGATTAATTGATTTTGTTTAGCGACATCAACCTCTATAGTAATGTAATTAAGTTGACCAATATTATGGTTTGAACTAAATATATTATGAACGCAATTGTATGCGTTCAACTACAGATAAAATACATTAATGTTTATCTTGCTTGGAAAATGCATTGTTGATATTTCTTTTTACATAAAAATGTATTGCTGATATTTTTACTATATAAATTTACTTTTATATTTTTATAGTGTCTTGTTTTTGTTTGCGGGCTCACTGTTTGCCCAAATCTGGGACCCTATCTGGTGCTACCACTAAGTAAGCTAAAAATATAAAGGGCATGTGGTATGCGTTGAAATATAATTAATCTAGGTTTGATTTTAAAACTTTTTTAAATTCTATTTTTTCTAAAGTCTTCTGAAATGCTTGATGATTTTTTTATTTCTTTAGGGGTTATTTTAAAATTTTCATCATGAGCTAAGGACTTGGCTTTATCAACATAGATAAAGTCGTGTCCTTAGCTATAAAGAAATCTAATTGTCTTTCCTTTTATCTGAGATGATGTAACGCCAAGTAAAGAGGGCAGATGAATTGTGTGTTACGAACAGATCAATAGGCTTCACATGATCAAAGCCATTTTTATGTTTTGCTTTTAGAAATCAGTTGTATACAGGGTGCGATGGGTAAATTGCCAACTTTTAGTTTTGCGCATGCCCATTGTTTATTTTCAAGTTTATACATTGCACAGTATAGTAGGGTCAGTTGGGCACCGTGTGTTAGAAAAAGAGAACTATGACGCAATTCACTCCGCCAGAAATTTAGAATGCATGCGTTTCTGCTTTGCAATCGCACCGGAAGCTACAATGCAAAACTTTTAGAATGGTTGGGAGTCAATCTGAGGGCAGTGCAGCGGATTCGGAAAAAGATGTACACTTCGTGCCAAATTATTATCGAGATAATTTTTTCTAATATTTCAAAACCGTCCAGTGATTTCACACAAAATGTTCACACAACGTTGGCAATACTGACCTGCGCAATCACTGAGTTTTTCGTACTGATCTGCGCAATGTAAACAAACTGGCGTCATATTTGTTATCAGCACGGTGATATGACAGTGCCAAATTATTAGAAAAGTTTAGCAAAATTCCCAGAATTGAGCAAACAAAACGTTTATTAATGTTGCCCGTGAATGTTTATGATCAAAAGAACCTAATAAATAAGATAATCAAACAAATAATAAGAGATAAAAACAAAGGCGTTGAGTTAGTAATGCTACCCTGGCTTAAGAGTGTGTTTAGAGCGTGTCTGCTGAAAGGCCGTATATCTAGCAACATGATTCTACACTATGCCACACAAGCAAGAGAACTAGTCTTGGTAGTCAGACAATTTCTGCGACCACATCACACCTTATATCTGTCCACATAACTCCCCAGACAGACAGACCCTTGATTATTATGTTTAGGGCGCAGTTGTGCGAGTGAACAACATAACTCATTTTAATACCGAAGATCAACTGCAGGTAGAGATTATGGCAGCAAATAAAACAAGGAAACAGTCCAGAAGTGTTCAAGCAAATTCCGAAGTCGTCTGGAGTTTGTGCTTTGAAACTAATGGCGATCTTATGGAATAAATTTACGCTTTCCTATCTCAAGATATTTTTGTGTATCTTCTGGTAAATGTATCTGTTAAAATGAGATTCCAGTGTCATTTTCAGGTTTTCGTAATTCAGGCGACAATTTACCCATCGTACCCTGAAGAGCTGGCAGCTTAGATATTTTTGAACGAGTTTAGCACGATGCCTGATACCCATTTGAACGTCTCAATATAACGTGACTATTATGAAGCCTGTTTTTACGTTCATCTCTTGCGTATTTGCCGAAGCTGACCCTCATTAGAAATGATCAATATGCCGAGGTATTTGAAGTGTTTAGTATTTATTAATTATACATTCAAATTATTTTTTAAGGATTTATGCTCCCCGCCATTATTGCTATCATTCCAGTTCCGATCTCCGGTTAAAGTCATATTTCTTGGAACACTTGGTAGATTTAATTCTTCAAATTATCCGTCTTTTGACCCAAATAAACGTTTAATATTTTAGAAGCAATTACCTGTCGTTCGCTAATAATAATGTCCATGTTCGTCATTGTCAAATCATGTGGTTACATAGACATTTGTCTCTAATGATGAGTGTGGCTTTCTGAACCCGGGAATCAGTGAGGAAATGAGAAAAAGGGTCTGCGGATCAGATTTGGAGTTGTGGATATTGAATCGGTTCGTTTTGGAGTAGATTCTAATATTAATATAAAACAGGCGAAATGATTTTTTGATTTTCTTCTTAGTTGATATTTGGGATTGCAGAATCTAAAAATTGCCTAGACATCAAGCGGATGGGGAGAGAAAAGAAAGTGAGGTGCGAGAGGAAGAGAGAAAAAAAACGATAAAACACAGAAAAGAGAAACAGAATAAGAAAAGATAGAAAATAGAAAGTGAGGCAAAGATAGAAAAGAGAAAGATAGAAAAGCGAGAGCGTGGATAAGAAAGAAAAGGAAAAGTGAGGCAAAAATAGAAAAGGAAAGACTGCCAAGATAGAAAGGGTAAGAGGGGAAAAGATAAAAAATAGAAAGAGTGTCAAAGAGAGAAAAAAATGAAAGAGGGAGGATATAGAGAGGAGGAAGAGATTAATAAAAAAAGAAAGGTGTAGTGAGGCAAGGACATAAGAGAGACAGGCAGGCAAAGATAGAAAATGGAAATTGAGAGAAAAATAGAGAAGAGAAAGTAAGACCTAGATAGAAATGAGAGAGGGTGGAAAAGATAGAAAAGGATAAGAGAAAAAATAGAAAAGGAAAGAGAGCAAAGATAAAAAAGGGAAAGAGTGGAAGAGAGAAAGAGAAAGAGTGATAATGGTAGAAAAGGGAAAGAGAGGGAAATATAAAAAAAGAAAAAAGAGGAGAAGATAGAAACGGTAAGATTGGAAGATAGAAAAGAGAAAGAGTGATAATGGTAGAAAAGGGAAAGAGAGGGTAATATAGAAAAAAGAAAAAAGAGGAGAAGATAGAAAGGGTAAGATTGGAAGATAGAAAAGAGAAATAGCGATAATGGTAAAAAAGGAAAAGAGAGGGTAATATAGAAAAAAGAAAAAAGAGAAGAAGATAGAAAGGGTAAGATTGGAAGATAGAAAAGAGAAATAGCGATAATGGTAGAAAAGGGAAAGAGAGGGAAATATAGAAAAAAAGAGAAAGACAACAAGATAGAAAGGGAAAGTGTGGCAAAGGTAGAAAGTGATAATAGGGCAAGGATAGAAAAAAGAACGTGAGACAAAAACTGAAAACGGAAAGGAAAAAAAAAGATAGACAGTGAAAAGAGAAGCAAAGATAGAAAAGAGAACGAAAGACAAGGATACTAAAGAGAAAAAGAGACAAACAGAAAAAAGAGAATGCTAACTAAAGGTACAAAAGGGAAAGCAATAGAGAGAAAGGAATGTTGGACTCAGTAAAAAAAAAAGAATGATAGGAATATAATGAAAAAAAACTTTAAAAAACGCCAAAGACAAAAAATAAAGAGAAATAACAGTGACAATGGCAAGAGGGTCAACGATAAAACACAGAAGTGTTACAAATATAGGAAAAGAAAAGTGAAACATAGGTCAAAAAGATTGATGAGAAGATTATCGAAAAATATAGGGAAATAAAGAGAGAGAAAGAGAAAGAGAAAGATGCATTGTGAAGCGAAAAAAGAGTCAGTGATATATATATATATATATATATATATATATATATATATATATATATATATATATATATATATATAGAGAGAGAGAGAGAGAGAGAGAGAGATGCAGAAATTACAAAAACTAAATGATTCAAAAATGGAAAAGAGAAAGAGAGAAGACGATTTAGGCGGGAAGAAATGATTGAATGTAGTTGAAAAAAATCCGCCATATTGTAGTTTGACCTGTTGGGAGCTAAACTAATATAAATGATTATGAATATATTGCATTTTGTTATATCAGATTTTATTATTCAAATCAAATTTACTCACAATAAAATGGGTATGATCTTACCAATATTGGCAATATCTAACGATATAGCTGTATCAAAAATATATCATTGAATTTCATCTTAAAATACCTATCATTATTAAAAATATTCATATTAAATTGACGGTGTGATAAGTTTTATTATCCACATAAATTAAGTGAAACATGATGTTAATTTATACATGAATCCCAGAGATGTGTCACAGTCATATATATATATATATATATATATATATATATATATATAATGTCATCATTATAATTTTTTTATTTTTTTAAATTTCCATCTTAATATGGACGACATGACATTCTATAAATTCCATTAGACGTTTCAATTTTTTTTTTTTAAATTCTACTGATTCAAATTTAATAATGCTTACAGTAATTTTATTGCTTTTTAGATATCTTTGTTTGAAGATTTTTTGCTATTCTCATATACATCTTTTTATTGATGGATAACAAGTTTTCTATTGGATTAATATCTGAACAAGCTGCCGGCAATTCTACTAAATTGTTATCATTTTTTGAGCACCATTTGCAATAGCCAACTTCAGACAATGTAACTGTACACTGTCTTTCACCAATCTAAAGTTTACCTTAAAAATTTTAGATTCAGACATTTACAGCTGTAACAAAATAGATGTAATAAAACATATATGTATATCTAATGTGTAAAAATAAAAGAATTTTCAAAATAGATCAATTAAGTTTTAAATTACGCAATTAAAATTCAGAATAATGAGATTATATATATATATATATAGAGAGAGAGAGATAGATAGATAGATAGATAGATAGATAGATAATATTAGTAGTAAATATACACATACATATGCAATATATAAATATATGTACATAGGTACATACACATACATGTATATTTTTTGAATAAAAAATTCCAAGAGGATGGAATCCAGGTAGAACTCAATGTCCAGGACAGAGTAGGGATATAATGGGTATATGTATGTTTTTATGTGGGTACACGCCTATGTGTATGTATATACGTGTATATGTTATTGTGTATGTGTGTATTCGCATGTGTCTTTGAACATCAAAATATAGGTCCTTGCTAGATTAGATAATCGTTATATTTATTTTTTATATGTTTATATTTGATTTGTAACCTGTAGTCGATATTAATTTTGTCAAATTTTCTCAATTACACAGCGGCCCTTTCAGTAAATATCTTTCAATTTTAGTTTCCCCCGCCCCATCTTTCTCCCCCAACTCTTCTTTCCTTTTCTCTCCGTCCCTCTTATTCTGATCTTTAAAATTAGATCGTCTATGGTGTGTGTATGTCACCGCGAAATGTATCTTTAATGTATTAGACATCCGACAACATTCATATTTTTCTTGCTTAAACCCCTTCCACTCAACCCCTCCTAAAATTATCTCTGTTATGGTTTAATCCCCCTCCTTCTCTCGTCTGTTACCCCTCTCTTTAGCTCTAAGATTCGTGCCACACTCTCATACTTACACACTCTCTAAATTCTATTTTTTATTTCCGGTGTTCTTTTCTTTTTTTCTTTTTGAATTTGTAGTTCTGATGAATTGGATCGTATTTACGATTCCAATGGAATAAGTTATGAGCATGGAATATTAGTGTTTAAGTCTTTTTATTATATATATATATATATATATGTGTGTGTGTGTGTGTGTGTGTGTGTGTGTGTGTGTGTGTGTGTGTGTGTGTGTGTGTGTGTGTGTGAAAATATATATAGAAAATCTCGTTAGGGAAATGAATAAATATGCTTATAAAACACGTAAATTTCAAAAATAAGTTATTCCAAAAAAAAAAAAATTCACTTGAAGATGGAAGAGAGCTTAGTACTTTAATTCAATATAATTCAAATAATTATGTTGAAGTTTTTGACTCCTGTTTTGAAACACGAGAACTCTTATGTAGCGTGCTGGAATCATATTTTTAACTAAATATCTGTGTGTGTGTGTGTGTGTGTGTGTGTGTGTGTGTGTGCATGTTTCATTTAAAATGACAGACAAGGTACTACGGTTAAGCTTCTCATTTAATTTTTCTTGTGCTCTAAAAAGAGCTTTCTTTTCTGGACAAAGACTGTGTAAAACTGTTCAAATGTTTTATAGTTCCGAGCCCTTTCGGCTATACATTTATCTATTATCAAGGATGATTCGATTTTTCAGCTTAATTGTGTGTGTGCATTATGTGTATGTTTTAGTGTGTAGCAGGGATGTTTTTAATTTCCGAATAGTAGTACATTGTCTGCCGTTTTAAATTTTCTTAGGGAATTTTTTTTTTTTTTTTCGAGTTAAAAACTTTTTCTTTATTAGTATTGTGGGGTAGCCTCATTTAATTAGAGTTTTATGTAGTTCTTCTAGGCGGGTTTTTCGGAGTTATTTATCAGCCACTATAGTACAAACCCTATCTATCTATCTATCTATCTATCTATCAATATATATATATATATATATATATATATATATATATATATATATATATATATATATATATATATATATACATATATGTTTGTGTGTGTGTGTGGACATAATTATTAGAGTCGTTACTTAATACAGCTTCCCATGACAAACAAACAAACACACACAAACACACACACATATATATATATATAAACACCGGAACGACTCACGAGCACGCACACAAACCCCACACAACTTAGAAGGTAGTACGTGTATATGTAAATACGTATATATATATGTGTGTGTGTGTGTGTGTGTGTGTATAGTGGTTTCATTTAAATTGGGAAGCATGTGTATGTATGTGTGTGTATGTATGTGTGTGTATATACTGATTCCTTGTGGTGGGACGGTGTGTATGTACGTGTGTATGTGTACAAATGAATTTAGTAATTCCTCGTAGTGAGACAGTATATGTATGGAAGTGGCATATACGCACACATATATACACGCATGCTGACAGAAACACACGAAAATGGAAACAAATCCAAGAACACATAGGGGTCAGTAAAACATTAAAAGATAAAATGCCGATAAGTAATTCATCATTTCTCTTGGACCAACCTTAATTGTTTTATGACCATTCGCGCAGAACTTTTCATTGCCAATTCAAGAAAGACATTCGGATTACTAACACAAAAACAGAGAATGTCTCATATCGAGAAGATTTAACATTGAAAAACATAAGGAAAAAATTAATTATTTTTAATAATATGTGGAAATCTCCGCCTTTTACCTGAAAACGGACGCGAGACCAGAAAAACGTGGAGTAAAATTATGGAAAACAAAACATAATACAGTGTAACCCGGATATCAGAGAGTTGCCGGGACTGGAGAAGAAGTCTCTTATATCAGGGTTTTTCTTATATCAGGGTTTGGTCTATTTGGTTTAGGTAAGTATGCCTCTAATTTGGGACCAGAGAAAATCTCTCTTATATACGGGTTAAACTGTATTTAAAAAAAAAAAAAATCCACATTACAACCAAAAATGTTTGCGACACCTCTCTTCTCTTCTTTTTAATATACATACTTTTCTCTCGTTGGAACCACTACAACCTCTTTCTTATATATATATATATATATATATATATATATGTAAGTGTGTAATTATGTCCACACACGCACGCACACACACACATATATATATATATATACTGAAAGGTCAAAAATTAAAAACGAACAAGTATAAATAAAAACGAATAAAAATAAGATAAAAACAAATAGATGATTAAAATAAATCAAATAATTATCATTAAATTAACAAGCTCCGAAAAAACACAACGATATTAATATAATAGTAGTAAACAACAATAAAATAACAAAATAATGAATAAAAAAAGTTAACAAACAAATATATATACAATAGCCACAAACTGCATCCGGATCTAATAATAATTCCGAACATATCTCTTACCGCCCACCCGAATTATCTTTAAGACAAAATAGGCGTACTACCATATTTATGAATCACTAACATGTATCTATGTATATAAATTATTCTTGATTAGAATTAAGATTTTAATCCATAGACATAACCGCCTACTTTAATACGTGTCTGTCTGCCTAACTACCTATTTATCTCTCAAAGTTAAACAGTGGATGAAATTAGAAATGGGAATATATGTAATGACAGTCAGTTCACATCTATCTTTCTATTCATCTTTGTTCATTTCCCATCTATCTATCTATCTATCTATCTATCTATCTGCGGGTCATCACTATCTATCTATCTGAAGGTGTTCACTATCTATCTATCTATCTATCTATCTATCTATCTATCTATCTATCTATCTATCTATCTATCTGCATGTGCTCAATATCTATCTGAGGGTGTTGACTATCTATCTATCTATCTATCTATCTATCTATCCGCGGATGCTTACTATCTATCTATCTGTGGGTGCTCACTATCTATCTATCTGAGTCTGTTCAGTGTCTATCTATCTATCTATCTATCTATCTATCTATCTATCTATCTATCTATCTATCTATCTATCTATCTTAGGGTGTTCACTATCTATCTATCCATCTATCTGAAGGGTGTTCACTATCTATCTATCTATCTATCTATCTGAGTTTGTTCATTATCTATCTATCTATCTATCTATCTATCTATCTATATATATATATATATATATATATATATATATATATCTGAGTTTGTTCATTATCTATCTATCTATCTATCTATCTATCTATCTGAGTTTGTTCATTATCTATCTATCTATCTATCTATATATATATATATATATATATATATATATATATATATATATATATCTGAGTTTGTTCATTATCTATCTATCTATCTATCTATCTATCTAACTATCTGTAGGTCTGTCCGTATTTTATATAAATTTCGGAATACTTGATTTGTATGTGGATATAAAATACAAAGAACAACCGACAAAGAATAAAGTAAGATTTTATCAAATGTACTTCATTCCTAGAAAGAAAATAATAGAACCAGCCCCAAATAGTACAAGTGAATTAATACTTTGATCAACTCATAGTCAGTTATGTAGAATGGCTGACCATAGGTCATATGCGTATAGAATGGATTGACAAAAAAACAAAATAATAAGTGCAAATAAAAAAGTGTTCGTCTAAAGTTGATCGGATTATAAAAATGTCTGACTACAGGATATGTGAATTCAGAATGGATTGATTGAAAGCAGAAAAGAATTAGATGTGAAAAGAAAGTTATATACATTAGAGATTTTATGGCTTTCTTCTTACTTCAAAACTTCGACGCCGTCAGAATATTTTAACAAGCAACCGTACTTTTAGTAATGTATTCCTTGCTACACTTTCATTTTGGTAATGTTTCCTTATATGTGAACATTCGGTTGTCATTGATCATGGAACCAGAACTACCGTCGGTTGAAGTTCATAAAATCCTTTTATTAAAATAATGTTTCATGGAAATAATCCACTGTTTGTTATCACTCTTTCGCATACTAATGGGAATTTTCCTTCCTAACTTGAAGCACTGTGGAACGTCAACATCTAGATTATATAATTATTTTTTTCTTTCGGGTCATATGTAACATCAATTTTATCTTCAATCCTTTGAGTCTTTAAGTGATTTGGATTCTTCTATGTGTTAGGGTTTTTGTTCATTTGTGATTATGTAGCGCCAGACACCAATTATCAAGGTGACGGATATTCAATGTGATAGTCCTGATCTGACATCTCGTATACTTCACTTTCTCACAGACTTGCTGTGGCTTCCCTCTGTCTTTTCTACAAATATTTTCATGGAAACTGCTCTGACGAGCTACTTTCATTAGTACACCTAATATATGAATTGAAGCGCGCTAATAGGTTGGCATCTCGGTCCCACACTTTCAACTGAATGTAACCGCATCTTCTCGTCAAACGTCATCTTCTATCGCACTTCTCGACAGTGGATCTCCTTTCCTCTTACTCGATTCATTGATAGCTATAATCTTCATATATTTAAATGTAATGTCAATCCTTTATATCCTTTCCTCAGTTTCCCCTTTTTACACTTGCCCCTACTCTGTGTAACTGCTTACATGCTAATGGTACTCCCACCTTGTTGGGGGTGAAATATTACGGTTTCTAAATTTATGAACGAGTTTGGTGCCTCAATCTGACCAAGGTATTTAACAATATGACTGATCTATATATATATATATATATATATTTCTGAGATGAGGTATTGTAATCGTTTGCAATATTTACATTGTGCAGGAGGTTGTCCTCATCTTTCTTGCCATATTTAAGTTTCGGCTGTTTTACGCTCCGGCTTTCTTCAAGTGATTGAACTTTACAACCGAACTCATTATTTCGTCCACCAGTCTATTCTAGTCGGCTGGGTCCAGTTACATGGCCCAAAGGATTAGGAGTTCAATACCTGGCTACAGCGGAGGTAAGCAAAACAAGATTGGAGTTAAAGAGAGATAACTGAAGCTGAGAGATCCGGAAGTGACGTCACTTGCAGCTAGAAGTAGCTACCCAACTAGACGAAATAAATGGTTCGATTCTCAATTCAATCATCTGAAGAAGACTTTTTGCTAATCTTTAATTTTATATGAATTTGTGATGTTTGGAAAAAAATATCCAAACCAAAGTCTATTTCTATATTCGAATTCTTTATCTTAAGTAAATTTGTTATAACTCTTTCTTACGCGGAATTATTTGATATCTGTGAAGTTTGAAATACATTTTTTGGTACAACATTAAGACTTGTTCGTCCATATCTTTGTATTTTTCTATATCACATTGAGTTAAGAGGAAACCAACTTTCCAACTTGACTGTTTAATACAAATAGAATATTCATAGTCAACACTGCTTGAAACGTTTTAGTGTCTCGCTGCTAATTTAAGTTCAATTTTCTTAACTGTGCCATAAATAAGTCTTGTATCTCGCGGATGGAAGAGAATTAGATTAACATTAAAAAAAATAAAAATAAAAAAAATAAGTCACCATATCTTTAAGTTTCATACAATGCCGCCCACCACAAAAGCATTTCGTTATTTTTTAGACTAAACGAATATCGAGCTATAAGACAGAAAAAAGTTCTAATAAAAAGCTCTTGATAATTTTAATAATAAAAAAAAAATATTTGCCCCAATTTAAATAATTATTGTTTCAACTTAATACTGAAATTTAATATTTTTTACAATTAAAATTAAAATAAAATTTTATGCAATTATTTCATTAATAACACTGTCCAACAAAAGTTAACTTTTTGCCAACTAAAATTAAGACAATGCCATTTTCCAGGGTTGTTTCGTATGAAATTAACATTCATTTATTTTGAAATAACGTCAATTACTTGTAAGTTGCAAATTAACACTTCTTTCAACTGTTTAAGTTTTCGCAGAATTTAACACATTTGTTTCTTATTTCCAGATTATACAAAAAAAAAATAAAATAAAATAAAAAATGCCAAGAGGAAATTGTAAAACCCGTTCAAATAAATTCTTCTACATATATGGTTGTGTAACGTTCAAAAAAAAAATAGCATAAATATTACCCTCTTGTTAAAAAACATGCAGGTTTCAGCGATCGGACAGCTTTCGACACACGACTGACTAGGCAGAATTTTCACGCAGTAGGTTGCCGATACTTTCTGTCGTAGGCTGATTGTCCAATCTCTCCTGCTATTTAACCCATAGATAGGGGAACTTGCGCGGAAGTGAATATAGCGAAGCCGACTGTAAATGGAACTCGGCTGGCTGATTTTATAGATCTACATTACGCCACAAAGTTAATCTGCTGCACAACAAGCTTCAATGATTTCCACATTTAAGGATTGTAGGTTTATTACTAAAATTATTTTGTTTAGTTTCATGTAAATAATTTACATTCATGTTGTAAATCGTCATTGGTGCTAGAGTTTAAATTGTTGTTTTATCCCTCTCCACAAAGACAATGATTTGTACATATGGGGTATATTTAGGATTTTCATAGTAATATATTATGGTGGATATAGTAAGAAAGATAAGTAAGAATTAGTTGTTTTGGTGTTAGGAATATTGTTTATATTTAGTATGTCTTTATTTAGTATTTATAATACTAATAGAACATTTCTAGTCACAACTGCTTGAAACGATTTACTGTTTCGCTATCAATTTAACTTCAATTTTGCTAACTTTCTTATATGATTGTATATCGCGAATGTGAAACATTGGATTAATAATATTTTAAGTATGCCAACATCAGCTTACAATACGTCCTCCAAAACAGAAGTCATTATTCTTTATCCGAGTTACATGTTTTATACATTTTATTTGATGTTGTTGTCGAATATAGGTATCAGAAACAGGCAAGCCTAGAGAACACAAGAAAAAGTGCATTATGTATGTCGGGATTTTAAAATTATGTAAAAATAAGTTGCTTTCGAGTCAAACAAATATGAGCTATTGTCCTTAGTGAACGTATAGAAAAACGCTGAGAGCTAGATTTGGTGAGTTCTGGGAAGTACGCAAAACAAAAATGGCGCTCTACAGGAAAATTCAAATATGAAAGGAAGGTCGTTTTGAACTCGCTGGCTTCCAGATTAATTCACGCGAACACAGGTATCCCCAGGGCTCTTTTCTGGGTCCTACTCTGTTTCTGATCTTCATCAATGATCTTCCTGATATCATCCCAAGTAAGTATTTATGCGGATGATATTACCGTTGAATCCTGTCTCAGTAGCCAAACTGTCAGAGCTGATAAAGTAAATCTAAATGCTGCACATGAAAATGACTTCAAATCAAGGGTTAATAGAGGCAGAAAATCGCTTGTAAATTTTAATGGCACCAAAACTGTTCTCATTTAAACACCATAATAAAACATTTCTGTCTGACACCGCCATGACTGTCGTCAGACACCTGGAAAATAATACACTGCTACTTCTTGGCCCCGCGTTTTCGACTGATTTGAAA
>OZ010601.1:20571771-20611771 GCA_963932145.1 Acanthosepion lycidas
TAAATGAGTGAGATACAGATAAATATGAATTATTTTCCGATGCATTATTCATTACTGAATGACTGACCTAAATTAAAAACCATCATCGGAAATGGGTTTATACATATGTGGTGACCCTACACAAAATAAAAGATGATATAATCTAAACTTAAAAATCAGAAGATGAGAGAAAAGAAAAAAAGGCGAATATATATATGATATTTTGGTAATCAGTATGGATAATTCCAATGAGGATACAAATACAGAGAGAGAGAGAGAGAGATGTCAAATACAGAGCAAATAATAATTAATATTATGAACATGAAGACTTATAAGAATATGGTGATAATTATTTCGTTAGAATCGAAAATACCATTTCAAATCATGAGACCAAACCGTTAGGGGTGTAATGATATTTGGTCTGTACATTTCCTGTATATGATGATGCAATTGATATAAAGTAGATATGTATTCATCACCTATAACGCGCATGCCTAACGTGTGCAAAGTAGAGCATTCCTTAAAACAATATTTTTTATCATATATATATATATATATTGTGTGTGTATTTAGGCAGCATCTTTTCATTCATACACGTTTCATTAAATGATATAGACAAGTGTTGTCTATTTATTTTATGCAATGTTTTTTCGTAACTTCTGATAAGTTTAATAACATTATCGTTGAAAGAAGAAAGAAATTCTCAGTAGTGATCCATATTTTTTTAATACAATCTAAGCTTTCGGCTTACTTAAGCCATTATCAAAGATGTCAATTACAACATATTTAACAATATACGGACACGACAGTGATGATAGTCTGTCAATGTTTACATAGAAGATTTCTAAGCAACGATAAACACGTGCATATAAGACGATTTTCGCTTCTACTAAAAAAAAACTATGAGGAGAATATATTTCTTTCGATTATCATGTGTGACGTAATAGTTATGCCTTATTTAATTAAATTTAAAAATAATAATATGCTTAAGCTCTCAAAATGTCGTTATGCATGCGTGTTATAGATGATGAATAAATATCTACTACTTATCTCTATCAATTACATCGAAAGTATGACTATATGTAAGGTATACCTAGAGTCGAAAAAACAATGTATTACAAAAGCTTTCTGTCACAAAACAGAATCTGCATTTATTTAAAAATTATTTACATTTCGGTCTTCACTGCTATTTGTTCAAAAGATATCATGAGAGTCACTTTATTAATTCAATTTATATAAGATGATATATTTTGGAATGCAAAACCATGTCCGTTGAGATAAGAAAATTATCGTATAGGGATTCGTAACAGTGATTTGGGAAATAAAAAAATCTATACAAAGAAATATTTTGCAAAAACTGATACACTAGTGTATACTGACAGATTGCCTTTACTCATTCCCAGACATGCAGAACTGAAGTCAGGCGGAGCGTAACATTTTTAGAGCTTTTACTTCCAAAGGTGAAATAAAGTAAGTATAATTGAATGGAGTCTGTCGGAAGGGAAAAAAATCGTGTTTTAATATTTTGATCTGATTAGAAGTTTATATTTGAATAGCATTGTGCAATGCTTCCATCAATGTTTCCATTCGCGTATTCGTTTCTCGGTTGGAGAGAGAAAGATCTGAATTTTGCTAATAGTAAAACTAATAATCTATCGGGACATGCATTTAAGCTGATACAGCTCTCACTATTCTGAAAAAATAATGTCGTTTTTCTTTTGAAGTTGAACGTCAAAAAACAACATTATTTTTGCACCAACCTAATATCAGGCTGGAACGACCGTACTGACCGATTCTATCGTTTATACTACAAATTTAATATATTAATCTTTACAGAATTACTTAATGATCAATATAACCTCAATTGCTTCCTCGAATCATATTTCCATCTCTCAAGAATTATTATATATGCCGCGTTTTTAAAATTCCTTTAGGTCTTGACGTAAAATAAGAGACCAACTTATGGTCAAATCTGAACATAAGTTGGTCTCGTATTTTAAATCAAAAGCTAAAGGATTTTACAAACGTGAGATTTATCATTTTCTTTTGATGCCATCTTTAGGATGGGCAAATTATTCTTCAAGCCCCGATACCAGTGATAATCAAAATGAACAAGGTCGTTTGAATATGTAGTATAAAGCAATTCTTCCTAACCGAACTTATCTAAGACTTTCGGAACCCTGTTAAAGAATTGTAGTTAGAAGCAATGGATTTTACTGATATCATTAAATACTGCGATTCTGTTCCAACACCGGCTCGCAATGAATATGTGATACATTTTTTGTGCATTTGTAAGCACTTTTTTAAATACATATAAGTTAACCAATAAGCGACATCATGTAGAACGCGCTGTAGTCTTTGCATTTTTAACAATACTATTTAAATGAAATCTAATTGAGCTATGTTCAAAAAGATGTTAGTGCGACATTATATATATATATATATATATATATATATATATATATATATATATATATATATATATATATATATATCTCAGATATGTGGTGCAGTTCAATTTATATTACAATGAATCATTTATACAAAAAGTAGATTAGTATAGTTAATTATATAAAATGGCGACTTCCTTTCGCAAACAAAAAATTAAAGTAGCATTAACCTACGAACCACTCGATAAATGTTGATATCCTTGTTTTTAATAATTATAAGCTGCATAAGGTTTTTTTCTATGCCTGGGTATGACTGAATGTACAATTGAAAGTACTCTGAGATTAAAAGAAAGACCTTATACAACGTGTACAACATCGACTGGTTTGTGGGTTAATGCAATTTTGTTTGCGAAAGGATTTTGCCATTTTATATCATTAACTTTACTAATTTACTTTTTGTATGAATGATTCATTGTAATATATATATATATATATATATATATATATATATATATATATATCCAAGTAAATAAATAAACAAACCAATCCCGATAAAGTTACCGTCAGAAAAAAACAAATAAAAATAATCAACCAAAATAAACACAAATTAAAAACTGTTCCTGCCAAAATAATAGTTAGAACAAACTACAACAATCAACCCCCAAATCGAATAAATAGCTTTATTAAATTCTCAAACCAAAACAAAACTATTAAATAAGTGACATAAACAAATTTTTACTACGTTAATAAAAACATCGATTAAAATAAAAATAATAATAAAAATAAATAAATAAAATAAGAAACAAAAAATAAAAACATGCAAAATAATTTAACCCAACATGCAAAATAATTTAACCCAAATATTGTTTTATCGGAAGTCATTTATTTATTATAAACGACTTCCGATAAAACAACCACCATAATAGACTTCATTCCCACAATGCACCACTGACCCGTATATATATAAATAGCCGAGAAAAATAACAGCACACGTGGCCTGGCGATTGCATATAGCATGAAACAGACTGTCGCCTCTAAGTGTTGACTTCTATTTTCACTTTTATATTTACACACGCTCTATCTCTGATATTGAGCACTTTATCCCATAAATATAGCACACCTTAAGACTATATTTCTTCATATATATATATATATATATATATAAATAATGTGTGCGTGTGTGTCACCCGATATCTTTCTGACCATAGCTCCATTAGGTCACATTTTAATACACATGGATACCTATTGGACACTGTTCGTAACTACTTCTTGATAACAAATATAATGACACCCTCTACATGTAATAAAAAAGGCTAAAAAGAGAGGAAATCTTAAAAAAATCAACACCCACTAATATCAACTATGAAGATGGACACAATATCCTGACCGTGTTTTTTAAAATTAAACATTATAGAAATAGATATATACAACAATCTATTTCTAGTTAACAGTTAATATATTTTAACCTTGAATGGCTATGACATACTAAGCCAAGCTACAATTAGCTTAGACAAGCTCTCACTAACAAGCTATGACCAGATAAAACAAGCAGCCCGATTAAAAATACTTCGTTCCCCCCGTTAAAAACTGACCTTGTGTCAAAACTGATTCAGCAGTGGGTTACAAGTAAATGTCTAAAAAAACCGCCATCGACTACTCTACACGGATGCTCTGTTCGTACAAGTATTAGGTTGGTACAAAAATAATGACGTAATAATGTCGTTTTTTGACGTATTTTTAACGTCAAAAAACGACAATATTTTCGCCATTATTTTTGCACCAACGTAATAATTTTTTCTTGATTTAAATGGTATTTATGCAGTTATTGTAGATTTTACATAACTACATAAATGCCATTTAAATCAATAAAAAATATTAGGTTGGGGTAAAGATAATGACGTAATAATGTCGTTTTTTAACGTTAAAAATACATCAAAAACGACATTATTACGTCATTATTTTTGCACCAACCTAATAATTGTTTTCTTGATTTAAATGGTATTTATGCAGTTATTTAAAATGTACAATAACTTTTGAATACATCTATTCACTATCACATCTTCCCAACCTTCCTTTCCAGTTTTGTAAGTTCAAAAGAATACTTTTTTCCCAGCGTTTGAATTATTTTGGGGTATCGGATTTTTTTCTTGTTTTTCGACCTTTTACCCATGCGAACATTACTTCTGCTAGGGGCATAGCTGGTGCCATGTTAGGATTATGTATCACCCGATATACACGTAAAAACTGCTGTAATAACATATCCTTAGTTTCACCTCTGATTTTTTTTTAAATACCTTCTTTCATTCTGCTTGATCTTGGGTCGCAGGGGGAGTTTTGATATATTGTATCGTAGAGGATTTATTAGAGTTCCCAATCTCTTTAGCAGTGAATTTAGTGACGTTATTCTAAAGAATGGTGTCCACGCTAACGTATCTAGCAATTCATGCAAGTTTATTATAATTGGAGAAGTTGTATTCTTGCATTTTAAAATTTCCGGCCGTTTGGGAAAACAGTCGACCACGATTAAGTAGTAGACACCATTTATAAGTCCGGCGAACTCGATCTTTATTCTCGACTACATCGTAGTCTGTCTTTGACTAAGAGTTGAATTTAACTAGTGGTGATTTTCTACCATGGCACACACTTTGCACGTCTCTCTGTCTTTGTCCATATTTGGCCGGTAAACATATCTGTATATGGGCGATTTCCTTCGAATAATAATTGGATCACCCGTATGAAATTCTTTCAATATCCTTTTATGAAGGGATTCAGAGATTACCACTCTTTCACCGGACATTAAAATATACCGCGGGTTGATAAAATATTGTAACCATCAGTTTTCGATTTAGTCTTTTTTTTTGTCATTCAATTTCCACCTAACTTGCTTCTTCTATTTTTTCTTTAGTAAAATTATACACCTGAGTTTTATTTTAATTTCATGCAGCATTACAGATCACGTAAGATATTGCAGAGAACGCTATGTATCTCATTCTTAGCTTTGAGCGCTGCAGCTACCGAATCTTACATAATTAGGTGTGAGTCGCTACAAACCATCTGAGTGACTTAGCTTTTTTGATCGCAGCAAATCAGTTTTAAAATTGTAATTCAACAGAATTGCTTTACTCCCGCCATTGCCGTAGTCGATTCGCTGTATATGTCCGGATACGCTTTTTTAAAACCCGAAAATAGATATCAAAGGACGGTGGTCCGTTTGTAGGGGTGAACCTTCTTACATGGATTAACTTGTGAAATTTTATGGGAGCAAAAAATATTCCCAACACGTCTTTCTCTGTCTGGCTATAAATCTTCTCAGTCGTTAAAAATATTCTTGGTTTATGTGATGTCGCTTATACATAATCTTCTTTATACTTATGGAAAATTACAGCAAAGATACCGTAGCTAATAGCGTCCCTTACCCCGATTATTTCTAATTTTGGATCAAAATGCGAGAGAAATAAGTCCCGCGTTAGAATCGTTTTAATATTTTCGAATGCTTTTTTTTTGGCATTCGGCGGTCCATTTCCGCTTATAGTCTTTTTAAGTAAATTATTTTATAATGGCTGAGTGGCTGAACGTTCGCAGTCTATGAGGTCCGGGTTCGAATCTTACCATGGTCATTTTTTCAGGAAGGCGACTTCCTGGTGTTTTTAGCAGTGGAGGAGTCTATTGCAGCTTGCGTCACCTTTTGAAAAGTGTTTGAAAACTATACCCCGGTTTGATCCAAGCCTTGAAAGTGAAATTGGAAAGACGGAACCACTGGGGGGGGGCATCGATAGCTGCGTTAGCATGAAGTCACAAATCATAGTGACCGATGGTTTGAGCGTGCTGTCATTATTCAAATCGTTGATTACGCTAGATAACTAACTCTTTCTTAGAAACTGTAATTAAGGTCTACTAAGAATAGTTAACCACAGTTAGGTCTTGTGGGTGTCTGGGCGAGCGACTGCAAAAGGGATGAGCTAGCCTAGTAGACTAGTAACCTTGAACACGAACGGCCAGATATACATTTTCTAATGCGTGATCCGAATAAAAACATAATTTCCGAAATCTAAAAATGATTGTAAACATGACATAGTTGTTTGATGGGGGTATTTTAAACAGCACATACTGGTTTGGCCAGCGTTCTTAAAGTTTTCGTGGGTGAAATATTGCCAAATATTTACTTTCGTCATGGAAAATCTGCATTTCTCATCACTCAGATTAAACTGCTATTACTCTATTTTTTTTCTGGATATCTCTTTTATGTACTGAATATATTGCAATCGGTTTTCACTTTTTATTAAAAGGACATCTACATAGGTGATGGCGAAGTTTAGATCGTTCAACATTGTGTTAATTACTTACTGAAGAATTTCAGTGCCTACCTTAATCCCGAAAGATAATCTGTTAATCGTATATAATCACTTGTGGGTATTGATTGCTATCAGATTTGAACATTCTTCGTCATCCTGGATTTGCAAATATGCAACTTCCAAGACCAACTTTGGAAAGTACTTTCCGCACTTTCACATGGCGAACATTTTTGCTGGCCTTGGCGGGGGGGGGGGCAATTTTTCGCTTATTGTTAATCATTCAGTTTCCTGGAGAAACCGGAACATACACGTTATTTTTCTTTTTCACGTGGGTAATCTCGGAGGCCCAATCGCTTTAATCCAATTTGGAGATCACTCCCATATTTTCCAAGGGGCCTAATTCGTTGTTTATCGTATCCAAAGCTGCAAAAGCGTCTTTCGTCTAAAAGTTCATACATTTTCTTTGGCGTTAGTTTTTGTGCATCTTCCTAATCATTGTAAAAAAAAATTCTCCCGGAAATTGATTTTTAATTTTATTTATTTATTTTTGTTAGCCTTCCAGATTTGCTAGAAGAGACATTGACATTATTACAAAAAGAGTTTATAGGCAAATCCCATAAATAGAACAGTTGCATCAAATCCTGTTCTGAACGAGTTAAAATTTTCTGACTATACCTCTGAGATAAATTATTAGGATTTTAGATCGTTCTAGTTCCACGGGCCATGTCTCGTCATCACGTTTCACTTATTTCACGACACATGAGCCAGTGGATGAAGACGTTGGTTAGATCCAGGCCACAGCAGTGGGTAACCAAAAGTTGGAAAGTTGATTTAAAGAGAAATAGCTGAGACAACAGAAAGAGACACGGCACATGGAACTAGAACAATCTACAGAATTGGACGAAATAGAGAGTTCGGTTCGAAACTGTAGTATGCCGGAGTGTACAACGAATGTGACTTTGCGAATATGAAAATGAAGATGAGAATAACAGTCCGAATAATGAAAATAATGTAAGTAATCATAATATACCATCTCACAGATATAGGCAGATATTGAAAGCCGTAGCGTACAACGGCTGAAACGTTGTAAATGTGGAAATGAAGATGAGGACAACAGTCCATATAATGTAAATAATGCAAGTAATCATAATACGTCATATCAGAGATATAGACAGATAATGAAGGCCAGAGTGTACAACGGCCGAAACGTTGTTAATATGGCAACGACGATGAGGATAACAGACCATATAATGTAAATAATGCAAGTAATCATAATACGTCATATCAGAGATATAGACAGATAATGAAGGCCAGAGCGTACAACGGCCGAAATGTTGTTAATATGGCAACGACGATGAGGATAACAGTCTGCATAGTGTAAATAATGCAAGTTATAAATTCTTCCCATCATGAATTCTCTAGTGTTCACTGTTTACCCATAAAAAATGTAAATTTCTGCCCAGTAACGCACCGAACATTTTATTTTATTTCATTTTATTTTTGGTAACGATAATATGGGGTTTACCGATTCGTACCAATGTTTCTTTGTTTATAATAATCAAATCTGACCCTGTGGCTACCTGTAACTTTATATATCTTCTAAATATTTTCACGGTTATAAATTTCCTTTTTTGACCTTTGTCTGCGTTGTCTGTTGTCGAAGCTACGTTTACTCTTGAATTTTTGACATTTGTTCTGTTTTTTTTTTTTAATCTTGCGAATTTTTGCGTCCCACATTTCCAATATCGAAACATTTCTTTTTTGTTCTTAAAAGGAAATTTTCTCTTGAAATATAGATCGTCGAATCCGTAACATGGATTTGATTTTGTAAATTATTTAGTTTTCTTATATGCTTTGGAAGGAACCGAATGTATATGAGATACATCTCTTTCCTATACTTCTAAACCGACCGTGTCGTAAGTTCACTATAATTTGAAATTCTTTATCTACAGCTTGCGAGTTTAATTTTGAGTTCTGTTCAAGTTTTATCGAAATCCTAGAACGGCTTCTCCTCGCTATTTCCTGTCAACCTTTGTACAGAGATCAATAACTTAAATATATATCGCGTTTTAATTCACTAACCTCGAAATTTTGACATTCCCTGTTTAAGTTATTAACATAAGAGTTATAAACTTTTTATTCTTTTCTTTACAAGATTTATGCATTTTCATCGTGTATTAAGCAATGGAATTGGAGGAACGGTGGAATAATGGATAGCAGCTCAGATTACGGAATCTGAGAGCCGGGTTCGAATTCCAGTCGAATCCATTACATTTACTTACGTGCTGATTCCCTTGGGAAACGTATGAATCGTTTTCTACTCCCCCTTAGCTATGGATACGTAGTAAAACAGAGCGGGTTCTATAGCATTGGATGACAACTGGTCTACCGTAGAAAACTACTGCGGGAAAGAATCTGTCTCGCATCGAAAGATACATTATCACCTAAGCTTGTATCGCCCATGGCTGTCTGATTGAACAATGAAATTTGTCCATTTTACTTACAAATATCATAGTTTCTTCAACCGACATTTCACTCGAATTTTCGACAGGATGTAATTCACGTATTTGTTTTATTTTTATCTTTGGTTTACATTTTGATTTTGTTTTTTGGGTTCATCTCCTATCTCCACTCAATTCCTGAATCATGGGATATATATATATATATATATATATATATATATATATATATATATATATATTATACACATACATACACACACATATATATATATATATATATATATATATATATATATATATATAGAGAGAGAGAGAGAGAGAGAGAGAGATGGGAACATTGACATTTTTATGATATGTGGTGTTTTGTAGGTCTGTGAATATGCCGTATTTTCTTGTACGTAGAATTGTGAGGTGATGGGTAAGTTCTTGTGGTAAATGAGTAAACCGTAATGAAGGAATGGGTCGCGAGTAGGATTAACTAGGATTAGGACAGCTAAGGAAGACCAGGATCTCCCTCGCACGCCACCGTCTATGTGCCACACTTTTTGTACAGTCATAAATATCTGTAAATCACATATTTTTCGTGTTTCGTGGACCCTAACTCTCTTAGTAACAGGCGAACTTTTTTTCTCGTTAGACCAGCTTATACAATCTTCTTAAAAAGATTTTTTTCGTAGCTTCTGTAGTATGCTACAAATTTAACCTCTTCAGCAGGGTTATATTTAAATTCGTCACTAGCATTTATTACTGAGTCCCGAGTAAAAACAGTAAACGTTTTTGTTACTTTTACTCTTCATAAAATCTTATATTTTTGATGTTGTTCATGGTGCCTCAAGAATGTTTGCTGTTCTTGTTGTCGTTATTCTTATTGTTGTTTCCTACAGTACTGCTTTCACATCCTCCATTTTTAATTGTTTGAGTTGAAAATTTCCTTCGAATGTATATTTAAGATGTTTTGATGTCCTGCAACATTTTTCTCCGACGAAATGATTTCACAAGTTGAGAGACAAACGAATCTATTTCCATCACTATTATAATAAATAGTGAATCATCCTTGTCGCCAGCTTTTGCGATATGGGGTCTGATAAGACACAACACTTAGCTCGACAAATTCGGCCATGATAGCAGCATTCAGTACGCAGCAAAACAAATCACATCCTGTGTATATAAATATATGAATTGGGATCAAAAACAGATCCAATATGGATTGACAATCAACAGGATAATAAAAAAAAAGAACAAATAGGAAAGGTTAATCAATCTAACATGTTTAACTTATATGAAAGCTACGTCAGAGAAAAATTCTGGTATTTTTACTTATGGGATTGATTTTTGTTTGTTCGGCATGTTAAATAAACATTAATATAATTTATGGAGTTCCGAATTCAAGCAGAGACGACACGACCATTCAATGCTTCAAGAAGTTAATGGATTTCACCTCACACCACTAAAAAAAACATACGTTGCTTTATATGTGTAAATGTATAATTCTCGTTTGGTTATGTGGGATGATAAAAGATATTAGTAAGTGTGTTTGTGTGAATGTCAATTAGAAAATATGTTTGGCGGTTTTTCGTAAGATGATTTGGTAAGTTTTTTACGTACATTTTTTATGTTAGATAAACATATGCTAGATTCTTTAAGAATGTTGATAATAAACGCTGGTGATGTAATTTAATGGCATGTATTCATGATTGGTAATATATTTAATATATTATTATATATAACAATACACATTTCAATATATCAAACATACTTAATATTTCTCGTTTGACGTCACGAGTTGCGACGCTATTTTTGCTTCCGTGTCTCTTATACACGAGTTTGTCATGGCTTTGAAATTTTTCATGCAACAAAAAGCGATTATCATTATTGTTTTGTCCATGTATTTTACTAATATATTGAAATGTAATTGTCATCTTTGATAATGGCTTATGTAAGCCGAAAGCTTAGATAGTATTAAAACATGTATCAATATGGTAATTTCCTTTCGTCTTTCAATGATAATGTTATTAAGCTTATCAGACAATATGAAAGGAACTTACTTAAAATAAATTGTCAAAATTTGTCTATAATTTTTAATGAAACATGCATCAATGAAAAATTGCTGATAAATACACACACAATATATCTATATATCTATATATCTATATATCTATCTATCTATCTATCTATCTATATATATATATATATATATATATATATATATATATATATATATATATTATTGTTATTATTATTTTTATTATTATTATTATTATTATTATTATTATTATATTTTCAATTAGATTGAGATCCAAAGAAAATATAAGCATCCTTTCATATATAATTACCACTACAAATTCAGATGCGCACACGCGCTCTATCACCACATAACTCTCGAGATCGACATGAAAAAACAAAGTATAATTTCAAGATACTGCCACATGTTGCTACATGACTCATTTCAAAAAATCTTCTGAGGAAGCTAAAAAACAAATCAACAAACGAAACATGTTAAATTTATCACTCGTTTGTTATTTAAACATGAATAAATATATAAATGCAATAATAAATTAAATTTTTTATTATTTTTGTTTCAATTCTCAATGACAATTAGACTGTATGGAATTCATTTTTATACGTATATTTTTTTTTTTGCAATAATAATCATCGTTTTTAAAACATTGCCTAAGAATTAAGGTGTTTCAGGCATTCTGCTTCTGTTTTGTTAGCAAACATGTATCTCCTGGGATATTCTTCCCACAAAATCTATTGCGGACTTGAATGTAAGCCTAAGCGATAAATGAATAAAAAACGAAACCGTATACAATGAAATAACATATTTACATTACAAAACGTATACATAGACAATAAAGAAGAAAACATTTAAACTAGAGAATGTGTTTACATCTTGTTTTTTTGGGAGAATAGCGAAAAAAGATGATGACAGAATATGTTATTTACTATTTATTACTATTTATAGGCTTAAGGAATATCCACAAGCGACGGTAATTTTAGGAAAGTCAAGCCAGATAACCCGCAATGCTTGTTAAAATAATAACGGTGTCGGAAGAAGAAAATCATTTTGGCACTAAGTTTGTTTTTGTTTTTTTACGAAGGCCCAATTTGTGCAAATTTTTTTTTGAAAATTCAAAAAAACGATATTCAATAGAGCACACTAATAGCAAGCAGTATACTGAAGAGAAGAGAATGAATTGAAAACTCGTTAAATTTAAGTCTGTTGATCGAGATATGATAGTGTACAAGTACATAGGAAGCCAATGAACATTCCTGGACAAGACCCAGAAACTTATAATCATATGTAGATTACAGGCTTCAGTTTGAAGATAGTCCAATCCAAAGAAAAAACAAAGGGAGAAGTGTTATTGTATTTACGTTTGTTAGGAGTTATAAATTATTTTGCGCTCTTCCTTATGGATGTCAAAAATGGCGCCAAACTCGTTTAGAAATGTCAATAATGTCAGCTGTGTAAAACCTCCTAACATATCAATCATTAAGAATGGTTTCCAGAATAGGAAGACTGTATGCCTTAAAGGGGACCATCCTAATTCAAACCTCATGGACTGGTGATATAGAACCACAAATACAGAACTCCAGCAAATGACAGAAAGCACATCACTTCGGGGTTATCAACAGTAGCAACAAATGAAATGGACAGTACATGTAAGTCGAATAGACAATAATGTCATAATTCATATGTAGATATTTCACATTGCTTTATGTTATGGTCCGGTTCCTTGTATCACGGTGATAGTCCCAGTTAGAACCAATAAAGAAGAACTCGAATACGGATATGGAATAACACAGATATAATAAAAACAGGAATATATACAGAGAAGTAGAAAGTGCTAGTACGAACAATCAAGTTTAGTAGTAATTGTCCGAACGTGACTCTGTTTCGGACTTTGAAACCTTATAAACGGGTTCAGGGTCGGTTTAACTCCCCGAAAGAAACTCCGCCCTTCGGCGTAGCCTCGATCGGGTTCCTCCCTGTCCGAAGGCAGAGAGTTCAACCGATCAGCCGGTCGCCCCACTTCAGACTGACCGGTATTTAGTCACCCCCGCACAAGGGCATCATATGGCACAAGGCCGGTTTAACGTGGGATCTCCGCGCCCGTGGGGTCGGCCAAAAATATGCCCCTTGAACCCGTCTTCGACTTCGGACTGAACTCCCTGCTTCCTTTTGAGGCGCAGTATTTATTACGGATGGAATAGTCTGTTATGTTATTATGGGTAAGGTCCCATAACACTTTAAAACAAAAGGGAAGGATTGGTGCCATCATCAATAATGGAAAGAGCGAAAAAAATTAATGGACTTAAGAAAACTATGAAATATAAAGATTTTAAAAATGTCCGAATGACAAGGCTCTTCGTAAATCACAAGAAATAGACAAGCAGGGGGCAAGTGATATAACAGAAAAATTCGAACTAGGAACCCGCAACAAACGAGGAGAAAAAAATGGATCCAATGATGTACAGCCAATGACCAGGTAATAGCCAAACGCATGCTTCCAAGTGCACCCGAGAGGATTATGGACACGGAGGAGAATCTAAAAACCAAATTGATTACATAACTATTCGGTTGGTGCAAAATAATGTCGTTTTCTCACATACGTTACTATGTGAAAAACGACATTATTTTTGCACCAACCTATTACCAAGAAAAGATTCATGGATGCAATGGTTCACTGCAAAAATTAGTCTCGATTGCGGAAGCGTTCATCACCCTGTTATATGTAAATTAAGAGTGGAACTACGGAAAAGAGAGTAAACTATGCAGAACCCAAATTGCAATGCAACAAACTCCTGATCGACCCAAACCTGAAAAGAAAAGTATATGAACAATGTGAAAAGAAGATAGGAGGAATAAAAGGAAACCTCGAAACGGAACGCATTAAGAGACTC
Organism: Acanthosepion lycidas; assembly: GCA_963932145.1. Lineage (NCBI taxonomy): Eukaryota > Metazoa > Mollusca > Cephalopoda > Sepiida > Sepiidae > Acanthosepion > Acanthosepion lycidas. Next base: position 20,585,803 of record OZ010601.1, read on the forward strand.
TTTAGTGACATCATTCCAAAGGTTATTAGACAAAAAAGAAAACGAATGGATAACTAAAGAGATTATGGATATAATGCAAAGGAGAGAGAAATCTGTTAAGATACGGAACGGAATACAGAAATTTACACAATGAAATAAGAACCCAATGCAGGCAGGCTTAAAAGGCGTGGCTAAACAAAAAAAAATGTACAAAAGTACAGATTCAGTACCACCAACAAAAGAGATATGCATAAGAAAATAATGCAACTAACAGGACAGAATACATGCTCATCAGCAGACCGCTTAAAATCCAACGATGAAACACTCATATTAAAGAAGGAAAAAAACATTCTTCAACTCTAGAGCGAGTATATTGGAGGACTATTCCACGACGAAAGAGAACAACCAGTAATACACAGAACTGCCGACGGACCTGAAATGCTAAAAACCGAAGTAGAAGCTGCACTGTCCGGAAACAAGGCGGCAGGGCCAGACGGAATTGTGACGGAAATGCTGACAGCCTTATATTACTTGTGCATAGACAAGTTCACAGAAATAATTCTACAACAGCGGGGATATACCAGAAGATATAAGCAGGTCCATTTTTACAGCACTTCTTAAGAATCCAGGCGCGAAAGAATGAGAACTCCGCCGAACAATCAGCCAAATGAGCCACGAAAGAAAACTCATAATCCGTATTCTTATGAATAGAGCACGCAGCAGAATGAGACCAGAGATAGGACAAGATCATTGAGGGTTCATTAAAGACACCTGAACAAGGAAACCGATATTTATGCTCAGAACATTATCAGAAAGAGCAATGAAGAAGGACGTATATGTATGTTTTATAGACCACGCAAAGTTGTTCGAGAAAGTAGGCCACAATGACCTGTTGGAACTGCTTAGCAACCTTGATATTTTTCGGAAAGACATTAGAATAATCAAGAAACAATACTGGCAGCAAACGTCATGAAGGCGAATAGAGAATGAGTTCAGCGGAACAAAAATAGAAAGGGGGTATGAGGCAGTAATGTGTCTTCTCACTAGAATTATTTTACCTATACAGCGAGGCAATTCAAGGATAATTGTAAATCCTACCAGGAATCAGCATTGGCGACCACAATCTTAACAACCTAAGATACTCAGATGACACAGTATTGATATTGGGCACGGAAAATTAATTACAAAAACTCCTACAGAATGTAGCGAAGGAGAGCGAAAAAGATGGTGCATAAACTACAATCAAGCAGATGCTGAAATGTAAATAACTGGGAAGTGTTTTGACGGAGTACAGTAATTGCGACGCTGTGATACGAAGACGTATTATGATGGCGAAGGACGCATTCCAAAAGCTGGGCAGAGTATTACGAGACAGGATGATTTCTTTGGTAACAAAGAAAAATGTACTGAGCTGCTACGTGATATTTGTTCACCTTTATGCATCGAATGTTGTACGGTCTCCTCAAAGATGAAGAAGTTACTCAATGCAACGGAGATATGGTTCTACAGAATGATGCTAATGATATCATAATAATAATTATATGATGGCTATAAATTTGTAATACGGAATTGATTTTATAAAAAAAACAACTATATTTCAAGGCAAACTATAGACTGTGTCGGCAACTCACTACTAATTCAATTTGGTGTAACAGAATTTTTTGTTAACAAACTTGATATGGAACTTTTCCTATAAACGCAGGAATCAGATCGGATAAAGATTTACATGTTCTAGTTTTTTTGTTAATATTTTTCCATTTTACATCATTTAAGTACCAAATGTATTTAGAAAGGCACGTCCCATTTATTTACGCTTTGTTGTCTAAAGTTAATATGCTTTGAAGAAATTCATGGTACTGCCTATATATATATATATATATATATATATATATATATATATATATATATATATATATATATGGCTGTTGGATTTTCTATAGTATAAAAACAAGGGAATCAGTTTGACACCTATTTTGTAATGAAAATTCTTTAGAATTTCTACTATTACATATGTTTATATAATTAATCGTTCGCTGCAATGGGATGGTAATTGTTACTTAGGTCATTTTATTGATTTGAAATATTATTATGTTTTGCTTTTTTATAATAATTTATCACTACAGCTATAACTTAATTTATGTGTATTTGTATTAAAAATTTAATAAGTGGGTTATTTCTGGGGAAGTGTCTCTCAATTAAGAGACTTCGACCCTAACTAAATAGTGATGGTGCCAAATGAATTTTCATTTTTATTTTTTCCTTACTATCGCTGTTATGTTTAATATATTTGATGTCTGGGCACTTATAGACACTATTTTCAAGGCAGTCTTATAAACTTTACTATATTTGTAAAAAGCATCATACCTGAAAGAGTTATTGCTAATTCTATATTCTATGTATGTGGGTTTGGGCTTGATTAAGGACGGTGGTGATTAGAATGTTGGAGCAAATACATTTGATTTGCGTTTGTTTTCACGTAGGTTGATATGTATTATTAACTAGGTGTGACACTATTTACGTCGCTAGAAATAAAGAAGAAAAAAAGATAGAAGAAAAAAAGAAGGACGAGAATTAAATTTAGGTGATAAGAAGCTATCACGAAAAGGGCACTAAGCGGTGTTATTTTTCTGACAAAGAAAAAGTGTTAAGATTTTTATTTACATTGTCGAGAAAGTAAAACACGGAATTTAATATGATTTATGTTACGAGGCGGAGAGTAAGATATGTCCAATCTGTCCATGGCAATGGTAAAGGGAATTTTCAAGTTGGACAAGTTACCCCCCGCAGAATTCTAAAGAGATAAAAATAAAAATTAATTATGCAGGCACTGTCCGAGAAAAACAAAGTGTCCCGCTAACCAACATGAACGAAAGGTTAAGCCTTTGTCTATATGCAGAATATCATTGAGAGGAGCATCTGTTTATCGTCAAGGCTGGCTATGATAGCGAAACGATTTTATCGGATCAGTAATTGGAACCAAGAATGCAATTACGTCTAAATGGCCACCCACTTGATGCTGGCGAAAATCTGATTGACAAATTCCAGGTGATTCAGTTAAGATAAGAGTCTAGGGTGTGAGGTCTCCTCGATGAAAAGGCAGAAAAGAAAAAAAAAAGGGAAGGTAATTTTTTTTCTTTTCTTTGAGCATGATTTTTTAAACCGAGGCTAGTCTGGCCACACCCTGCTTCTGGCTGAATGGTGGATGAGCGTTAGGCGGAGGTAATCATGTGAAGAAAGAGGGGAGGCCTGTTGAGCTCCCCTGAAGGGATTGGTGTTAGATGCCTCTGTAAGAGAGAGGGGAAACCCGTTGACACCCTCTGAGGGCATGGTGAGATACCAATATAACAACAGAAGAAGGTGGGAAAACGAAAGACTTCCAAAAATGGAAAATAATAAAATTTTCCTGACCGAAAACAAAAAAGTGGATTGTGGGTTTAGAATCATCAAGAAACCTCAAACCCCGAAAAACCCACCCCGGTTTTAGTCGGCGTCCATATAAGCAGAGTCGCAGCGAGTTCAGTACCAGTTCGAGTCCAGTTGAGAGGCAGTTGAGTGAAATTCGCAGTTGGAGTTGCACCCGCCTCGCGGATAGCTGACTTGAAAGATTCCAGGCATGACGACCTCAACTTCTAACCAAGAACAATTTATATTTGAAGAACGACTTAGACTCATACGTTTTACGAATATCACCTGAAGATACACCAAGAACCAGTTTCTTAAAAAACAAACAACTTAAGATGTTAAGACTCGCCTAACAAACACAAAGTGTCACGAATCCATATAGCGGGGTTGGGAAGAAGACGAAGTCCTGTATTCAGCAACCAGATATAAAATAGTGTTATCCTGTTTTAACACATTTGAACTTGTCGAGTTATTATTTTATTTTCTTTTACATATACTTGTGCGGTGTTAGCCTTGATCGAACTCGGCTTGCATTACGGCCCGGCGACTGATTGATCTTGTCTGCCTAAGATCAATTCACAACTTGGGTAGGTTAGACTGGAAATCAAAACAGTTACTTCGGTAACCAGACGTTGGAAGCGAGCTGGGAACGACAAGACTGATATTGAATCTAGCTAGATTCCCATCCGAATCAGCAAAAGGTTAGAACGTCACATATGGTGCCGCGACCAATACCAAGCCAGTTGCTCGTCACAGGACAGGATAGCACGACGGACGCGGCTAGGCAGACGTCACATTTGGCGCAGCGACACCCGGGGGACGTCACATAGGTCTATAGTATCATCGAGAAAATATACTTTTTTAAAATTTGTGATGACCTTGACTTTAAGGTTGAGATTTTTAATTTTATTATGTACTAATTTCCTGATTTTTTCAGCTTTAATTTTTGAATAATTTTTCACCAGCATAAGGCCGTTATCTCTATATAACCCTATATCATCAATACTGTTATCTTGGTGGATAATATTATTATATAAAATGAATAAACCAACAGGATCTGAAGACTCAGCAGAGTTTAACGATCTCATGGCAATATCAAAATGGTTAACCGAATTGTTCTTAATCCACTTTTTTATGGATAAGGACAAATCTTCTAGAGTTCAAAATAATGTGCATTTCGTAGTTGGAATGATCCGAGTATTCGGTGGCGAATTCCAAAGCCGAACTAAAAGATCACTGGAAATGTATGGGTAATAATCCACAATATCAAAGTGGATCCTGACCAATTAGTTTTATCGTTAATATGATTAAATCAATTGATGGCATCTGTGGCATTAATCCAATGTACCAGTACAAGGCACTTTCTAATCAGCTTGTTGACTCAATCGAGCATAATCTTTCTCATTCTAAAATTAAACTACAATGTGTTCAGAAATAGGACGTCACTTTCTAATTATTTTGGTATTTTAAACAGATCAACAAAAGCTCTACGATAAAATAGAAAATATCAAAAAAAAAATCTTTACATGATCTATGTTTCCATTGTTTACAGGAAAATTCCATATAATCTAGGGTGCTAACAAAAAAGCTCTGTTAAACCAAAGAAGTGAACTGGTTGTGAGTTGTCGACACAGTGTATATTTTACCTTAAAATATAGTTATTTACTTTTTTAGAAATTTAGAAAAACAAAAATTCACTCTTTGTGTGTAATTACTTTCTTTGCTTTATTCAACTTTAATATTGCTCAGTTTTGCCGTCTATTCAGGTTTGTTAGCATCGTGTATAGATGTTTCACATTTTAAATTTATCTCGTGACCCCTTTAAGAGTCTTCCTGAAATTAAACGAAATTGGTAAAAAATTAGTTTCTGATGATTTTATGTCTGATTAACTTCCACCACCACTTCAACAAATAGAACGTCATATTTTCTACATCTACGATACACTTGTCGCTGTCATATTCTCCACAATAGTCAAAGATGACATGTCTAAGCGCCTGTTTAATGTGTCATTAAAAAAATCTGACTTTATTTTTTGTATTTTGCTTCGACCTGACCTTCAATTCGTTGAAATTCAACTGAAATTCAGATGTGTTAGTCTAAAATTCAGATTCTGTGAGAACTATCCAGAAGCAATTGACCATCTTGTATGAGGTTGATCAGGATTGGCACCCACTGAATAAAAAACACGACGCAAAAGCTTGGGCCAGTATACGCACTGGATAATCTGCAAAACTTACGGAAAGGAAATTGCAATAAATTGGTATGAACACAACCCAGTTACGGAGATAGGACCTGTAAGAATTTTGTGGGTATGTACAACACACGTAGACAGAACAATCAAAGCTAATCGCCCTGAACCTCGTGATTAGAGACCACAAAGACATGTGTCTATTGATATGGCACTCCCTGCAGATTGCAGTGTATCTTTGAAGCTCTTCAAAAATCTATCAAAATATAAGGACTTTGAAATCGAAAGCTCAAAAATGTGGTGTCATGAGAACATAATGTCGTTTTTTGACGTTAAAAATACGTCAAAAAATGACATTATTACGTCATTGTTTTTGCACCAACCTAATAGTTGGAGCACATGTATTGATTGGAAAAGATTCCAATAGACTGATTGACGGAAATCCTGATAGTTCATGACTTACAGAAATAAAAAAAGAAATTACACACAAGTACAGCCCACACTTAAGAACGACTTTATGCATGTAAAATATGTAATTTCTTTTTTCAAAACGTCTCAGGGGAAAAAGTCATAATGCCATTTCTGACGTTAGGTCTCTGGTTGAAACCCGGAAAATACTGGGTATACATCAAAAACAAAACAAAAAAAAACAAAACAAAGAAAAATAATAATAATAGTACATATAACAATTTTATAGGACGTTACAGTACACACATACAGAACAATGAAAATTAATCGCCTAGACATCATGATTAGAGACCGAAAAAAATATGCCTTCTTATTGACATGACAGTCTCTGAAGACTGCAATATATCTTTGAAGATCTTAAAAAAAACTATCAAATACAGGGACCTTGAAATCGAAATGACAAAAATGTAGCACATGGGGAGAACAAAAATTCCACTTTTTCTGCAGTGATTGGAAAAGATTTCCCTAGACGCATTGAATGGATTCCTGGTAGACTAAGCCTTAAAGAATGCAAAAATTGTAATTACTAGTACAGACCCCACATTATAAAGGTCTTTAATAACATAAAATATGTGTGTTCTTGTTTATGTTTTCTTCATTCATTTTTCTCTCGAAAAATGCTCAGTGAAAAATGTAATGATGTCATATTGGACCAAAGGTCTCTGGTAGGGACCCAGGAAGAATTGAGCATACACCAGAAATCTAAGGAAATAATTGTCGTGGTCGTCCGACTCTAGAAACGATGGAGTAGCGCGGTGTTTCACGAGCCTGAGCGGGATATATGGAGAACTAGGGCTTCCCAGACGTCTAGTTCCCCCTCTCGGCATTGCTAGTCCAAATGAGAGAATAAACCAATAGTTTTTGGTACCAACGCAGCTGCAGTAGTTGTCGGAATGTAGTACAAAGTGCCGTCTATCCGCCTTATGGGTTCCACTATGGGTTTGAATTCAGAGTTGCTCTTATTCTAGACCAGTTGTCATCCAAGGCTATAGAACCCAGTCTGTCCTGCTATTTACTCGTAGCTGGAGGGGGAAGAAGAGGATCCACACCTTTCCCAAAAGTATTAGCACTTAAGTGAATGTAATGGATTCGACTGGAAATTCGAACTCCGCTCTCCGATTCCTCGATCCAAGCCGCTATCCATTAATCCGCCGTGCCTCCTAAATAATAATAATGTCTTCATTTATATTGATTGCATGAAGGCAAAATGAAATAAAAGATTGAATGGTGACAGCTATACTGTCAAAAACAACAATGCGTCATCAACTGCTTGATAAGCAAACACTGATTACATTATTTACATTATTCTGACTATTACCCTCATCTTTGTCGCCATATTTATCACAACGTTTCTTCTGGTGGTTGGAATGTCGAACTGAACCCTTTATTTCTCTCACTGCGGTAGACTGTTCTAGTTCCACGTGCCATGTTTAATGGATGTCAGTTATCTCCTGTTAATTTTCCCTCTGAATGTTCTCCACTGCCTTAACCGGGTATTGAACTCACACTCTTTGGGTCCTGTCACTGGATCTAACCAACACCTTTATCCCCTGTGCCATGGCAGTGGATAAAGACGTTGGGGAAATTAGCAGGAGATAACTGATAACTGATATCCATCAAGCATGGTACGTGGAACTAGATCAGTCTACCCCAGAAAGCGAAATAAATGGTTTAGTTTGACTTTCCAATCACCTGAAGAAGGCCGGAGCATACAACGGCCGAAACGTTGTAATAAATATGGCGACAATGGATGAGGATAATAGTCAGAATAATGTAAATAATGTAGATAATACCTCACCTCAGAAATATTGACAAAAACTGATTAATACAAATACTAATACAAATTGTGTGAATGGCCTTCAATCAGGCTTTTTAAGGAGAGGCGTATTTGTTTTTTATGAAATATCACTACACAAGTAACACCATGGATGCTGGACAATGTTCCCATGAATGACGAACAGACACCAGGCGAGAGAAAAGCGGTCCTGCAGAAAGATAAGGGGAGCCACTTAATTTTAGAGAAAATAGAAACATAATAACCACGTATACGTAAAATGCGAAAGAGAGAGTTCAAATTTTAAGGTAAGTAATGAGGAAAGAAAGGTTGGAAAATTTGACAGTCACAGGGCAGATGAGAGCAGCGCACAATCTACCTAACGAGCTTATATAAAAGGTTGGGTAAACAAGAAATTATATATATATATATATATATATATATATATATGTGTGTGTGTGTGTGTGTGTGTGTGTGTGTGTGTGTGTGTGGTATAAATAAAATGACAATTGGAAAAAAGATCTTAGATTTTGCCGACGCGTTTCGTCTTCCGACTTTTTCAAGGCAAAAATGAAATCGAAATGTTCTTGTTGTTATAGTTACATTAAAAAAAAATCCAAATTTAAAAAGATATACGCTTCTGTCTAAGCCTTTTTATATATATATATATATATATATATATATATATATGCAAATTTAGAAAAGCGAAGAATAAAATTACGTTTAAAACATTAATTTAAATCAGGGCTCAATAAAAAAAATAGAGCAATATATATATATATATATATATATATATATATTGTCATCCACAGATAGACTGTGTTGCTGTATCACAGCTCATCACTGTGGATAGACGCCCGGTTGAATTTAGATAGGATCGAAACCAGACTGAATTGGTTTCAGTCGGAGAATCTACCATTAAGCCATTGGATGGGATGAAGATGAATTTTAGCGTATTTATTTTTGGATAAACCCGGAACTAACTGAGAAATATCGATTCGTTTTATCGAAGAGTATTGCATTAGTAGCAGTAATAGTCACTGTTTACAAATTCACACTTTCTCCCCAGAGTGCATATCTGAAAATTTTTTTTCAGGAGAATATATATTGTCATCGACAGAAAGATTGTATCGCTGAATCACAGTTCATCAGTAGGGCTACAAATCCGGCTGCCTCTAGTCAGGATGGAAACCTGACTAAATATAGGAAAATAAAAAGACAAGGTTTATTTACAGCTAAAAAAGACCCGAAGTTGTGGTGAGCAAATAATCAGAAAACAGAACGTAAGTGAGTAATGTATAAGAAAACGCGAGTAAAAAAATTAAACCCTGAAGATAATAGTCGTAGTTATAAATAATGAAGATATCGAAAGAGCGCAAATATCGCTTCAGAGTAACTTGACGATGTAGAAATGAATGGAAACGAGACTCAAAGAGACGCAGTAGACATAATGGGACTTATTGTCACTTGGATCACCACGGAGATAATCTTAAACCTCTCTAGTAAAGTTAAAATAATGTTGATTTAAAGAATTTAGCAGACAGGAGATTTAGCGATAAATTACTTACACATAATTGATTCAAGAAATCGATAGTTGGTTCACTTCATAGAAAAATGTCCGCGGGCACTAACGAATTTAGAAAGAGAAAAACGTACGCACATATATTTGCATAAATTTGAAAGTAGGTTTGCCAAGTGGAGGTGTATGAGCACAAAAGACATTATAATTTTGAGAGGTCACGCTTTGAAAATCTACATATAAGAAAATAGAACAATAAACACACTCTAACTTACCTGTAGCATTAGGAAGGAGTGCAGATCATTGTCCTTTATGTGGAATATCGCCGTCTAAATTACGCAAAAATGAATATAGCACTGATACCTCATTTTAACAGACATATTTACCAAAATTTCACAAAAATATCTTGAAATAGTAAAGAGTAAATTACTCCAGTGAAACCGCCATTGGCTTCAACCACAGCCTCCAGACGACATCGAAATATCCTGCATATCTTCTTGACGGTATTCTTGTTTAACATTGTGAATGCTACCATAATCCTTGCATTGCGGTCACATTTGGTGCTAAAGGATTTTGTTGATCTCTCGCTCAACTGAGTCAGACACGTATTAATCAAAAATGTTGCAGCGTGGGGAGTTAGGTGACCAAATGTAAGGAGTGACTTGTCACAGAAATTGTCTGACAGACATGACAGTTTTTTTTCTGCTTGTTCGGCATTGTGAAGAGTCTTGTTGTCAGATAGCAGCCACCCTCTTGACCCATGACAGGACTTCCTTTTCACTCACTCGATGTAGGCCTCTGTGTTGAGAGTGACGTGCACTACCATTATAGGTCATCTGTCTAACTTACTCTCTCCCAGCCTCTGTGTGTGTATATATATATATATATATGTATATATATATATATATATATATATATATATATATATATATATATATATATATATATTCATTTAAAAGGTGAAATTATAATTTATAAATTCATGAATCATTCTATATTTGTTTTTTGTATGAATGATTCATGAATATATATATATATATATATATATATATGTATATATGTATATATATATATATATATATATATATATATATATATATATATATATATATATATATTGGGCAGCAATAACACTTTTTACAACTTTCATTAAAAATAACTCACAAGGTAGTGCGGGTAGACCTTTTACCTTGAGACGGTCAAATTTGGATCGAATTTTATTATTTATCAGACTTCATTTTAGGTAATGACTGGTGTAGAATTTCATTTTCGGTCCTCTTTGCTAGTAGTTCAAATTTAAGCTGGAGATGACAATTTGATCCATATATTCAGGAATACTTACTTGTCATTTGTTAACTCATGATTAGATAGGCTTTGATATTTATTACTCTTGTTGGTAAGTAGAATATTTCTCTGGTATAAATTGCAAAGCTTTTTCACAATTATTTGGCTTTGATTCAATTTCGACATTATTAATACTTTGATTGATATGGTAATGTTTTCCTTATTGTGCTTTTTAATATCGGATTTTGTTTCTGTATTCTATTATTTAAATACTGACACTAACACATACCTAAGCACACATTCACACACATATACATGCGTAGGAAATAGTTCATAATAAGTATATATATATATATATATATATATATATATATATATATATATATATATAGTGATGACTATATATATATATATATATATATATATATATATATATATATGAAACTGGATATATATATTTTATATCTGTATATTTATTATAAACTATATATTATATATTATAATATATATATATATATATATATATATATATATATATATATATATATATATATCATAATAAAAAAGTAAAAATTAAACGTGTTGTTTTATTCTAACATCCAGCCTTTTTGCTTAGAATAAAGCAACACGTTCCAGCGAAAATCAGAAACCTTAAGTATATTCCCTCGGATATTTTGACCAATACATACGGGTCTTCCCTCGCAGAACAACTTATAAATAGCCATAATTGTGCTGTTAGATTGATTGCGAAGGCTTTTACCATCCTTAGCAAGTCCCACTCAAATTACCTCCTAAAAGAGTTGGAGGCCATCTATATTCTATCATTAAAGCCTGCTCTATGTAAACAGAAGGACCTTGTATTAGGCCTGCAACTAATTACCATTTAAATATATATTTTTTCTCTCCTCCCAATACACAGTACATTGTTCTTTTTTATATAATTTACCTTATTTACCTCGATTTAGCTCAGTTGAGCGAGGTACGAAACCGGTTAGCTAGCCTGTTTTTCATTTTTACTTTTTATTATCATAAGTTTTGTCTGTTTATGGCATTGACAAAATTTTCTACCACTGAACATATCTTTAAATATATATATATATATATATATATATATATATATATATATATATATATATATATATATATATATATATATAAACATCTTTATTATACGATATTTTCTTAATATTTTCTATAATAAGGGCGATTTTCATGCTTGCTTTCCATTGAAAATTGCAATATTCAATTTTCATAACACTGTGCCTCATGCTACTGTTAGTAAAATGTTGTGCGAAATATACTATGACAATACTCGTCAGTTTTTGTTGCTTCGTAATTTGTTGTTTTCTCGTTGGAAAATATATTATGTATGGATGTTCCAAATTGAAATAAAATATATTATTGTTATTTGGTTTTTCTATTATTTTTATGCCCACTGCTTCTTATTTAAGTGCTTTTTTTTACTGTTAATAGATATATTAATGAAGGATCAACGACATAATTATCATCTATGTGCAACTTTTTTTTAACTGAAATAGAATATCTATTTAAAAAAAAACAAAACATGAGAACGCCTTTAAAGAAAACAGCCTGTATAATATAAGTATGATTTAAAAAGTAAATAATTATGTGAAATATTCATCTCAAAGAAATAGTATGACTAACCTTTATAATTCAGAGATACGAAACCACAACATGCTTTCACCGAAGCCTGGCGATTTAAAATTGATAAAGATTAATTTCCACAACGCTTCAATTGTTGCGCTAGATCAAAGTCACAAGTGTCCGTGACGTAAGGGTTGAGCATATAGACCTTGTTCAAACACTAATAATAATGTCGTTTTTTGACGTATTTTTAACGTCAAAAAACGACATTATTATGTCATTATTTTTGCACCAACCTAATATATATATATATATATATATATATATATATATATATATATATATATATATATATATATATATATATATATATATATGTTTCTAAGTACAAAATTTAATTACAGAAATAAAAGTGTGAAGCTTGATATTACCAGACATATTAAAAACAGGCGAGCAACCGGTTTCGCTCCCCCTCTTCAGGCATCCAAGGAAGATTTTATTTAAATTAAAAACACAGAAAATGTACATGAAAAGGATATGTGGAGGAGGGAAAAATCTGAAGACAAGGAGCTAGAGGCAAATGACAGCGAGTTCCAACAAACATTGACGCTGTTTACACAAGGAAGGCGTGCGAGACCCGATGTAAGGGTGGCCCCAGAAACTTTAGATGAAATAAAGAGTGTGACCGTGAACCGGTCGACACTAAAAGAAGGTGTACACTCTCTGCTTTTTAATAGGTGCTCACATATGGCGGGACCATAGGTATTTTGGAAACGTTCATTCAAAGGCATGGTGTGATTCCTGATCGTAGTAGGAACGTTTTGTTTAACTCTCATGTCTAGGCGTTGAGCCGTTCTCTCTATGTTGTCAGCGCCGCAACTACAAACGTATTTATAAATAATAGAATTAATTTGAATGCATATATATATAATATATATAATATATATATATATATATATATATATATATATATATATATATGCATAGATATATATGCATATATATAAATCATATATATATATATATATATATATATATATATATATATACAGGTATACACACATATATATATATATATATATATATATATATATATATATATATATATATATACAGGTATACACACATATATATATATATATATATATATATATATATATATATATATATATATATATATATATACAGGTATACACACGTAGAAGGTCATCAGCTTACGTCGGACCCGATGTATAGCGTTTCGTTGTTACGGCTCCATCTCCCATAATAGAATACATCGTCACGCGGCGCTATATGAGAAAGACGGCTTTGTCTCTTCACAGTTTGTAAGCGACATTGGATTGTGCTACGATCGCTGTCTAATGTTTGTGTCGTATTTGCGAGTGGGAAATGTTGCCTTTCATTATGGTTGGGTGCTTATGTAGGTGAGTTCCTGCCTACATCGAAAATTAGGTAACGTTGCGCGCTAGGAATGGTGGAAATGTTCTCCGGCGTAAGTCGAGTACACTATATATATATATATATATATATATATATATATATATATATATATATATATATATATATATATATACATATATATATATATAAATATCTTTATTATACGATATTTTCTTAATATTTTCTATAATAAGGGCGATTTTCATGCTTGCTTTCCATTGAAAATTGCAATATTCAATTTTCATAACACTGTGCCTCATGCTACTGTTAGTAAAATGTTGTGCGAAATATACTATGACAATACTCGTCAGTTTTTGTTGCTTCGTAATTTGTTGTTTTCTCGTTGGAAAATATATTATGTATGGATGTTCCAAATTGAAATAAAATATATTATTGTTATTTGGTTTTTCTATTATTTTTATGCCCACTGCTTCTTATTTAAGTGCTTTTTTTTACTGTTAATAGATATATTAATGAAGGATCAACGACATAATTATCATCTATGTGCAACTTTTTTTTAACTGAAATAGAATATCTATTTAAAAAAAAACAAAACATGAGAACGCCTTTAAAGAAAACAGCCTGTATAATATAAGTATGATTTAAAAAGTAAATAATTATGTGAAATATTCATCTCAAAGAAATAGTATGACTAACCTTTATAATTCAGAGATACGAAACCACAACATGCTTTCACCGAAGCCTGGCGATTTAAAATTGATAAAGATTAATTTCCACAACGCTTCAATTGTTGCGCTAGATCAAAGTCACAAGTGTCCGTGACGTAAGGGTTGAGCATATAGACCTTGTTCAAACACTAATAATAATGTCGTTTTTTGACGTATTTTTAACGTCAAAAAACGACATTATTATGTCATTATTTTTGCACCAACCTAATATATATATATATATATATATATATATATATATATATATATATATATATATATATATATATATATATATATATGTTTCTAAGTACAAAATTTAATTACAGAAATAAAAGTGTGAAGCTTGATATTACCAGACATATTAAAAACAGGCGAGCAACCGGTTTCGCTCCCCCTCTTCAGGCATCCAAGGAAGATTTTATTTAAATTAAAAACACAGAAAATGTACATGAAAAGGATATGTGGAGGAGGGAAAAATCTGAAGACAAGGAGCTAGAGGCAAATGACAGCGAGTTCCAACAAACATTGACGCTGTTTACACAAGGAAGGCGTGCGAGACCCGATGTAAGGGTGGCCCCAGAAACTTTAGATGAAATAAAGAGTGTGACCGTGAACCGGTCGACACTAAAAGAAGGTGTACACTCTCTGCTTTTTAATAGGTGCTCACATATGGCGGGACCATAGGTATTTTGGAAACGTTCATTCAAAGGCATGGTGTGATTCCTGATCGTAGTAGGAACGTTTTGTTTAACTCTCATGTCTAGGCGTTGAGCCGTTCTCTCTATGTTGTCAGCGCCGCAACTACAAACGTATTTATAAATAATAGAATTAATTTGAATGCATATATATATAATATATATAATATATATATATATATATATATATATATATATATATATATATGCATAGATATATATGCATATATATAAATCATATATATATATATATATATATATATATATATATATATATACAGGTATACACACATATATATATATATATATATATATATATATATATATATATATATATACAGGTATACACACATATATATATATATATATATATATATATATATATATATATATATATATATATATATATATATATATATATACAGGTATACACACGTAGAAGGTCATCAGCTTACGTCGGACCCGATGTATAGCGTTTCGTTGTTACGGCTCCATCTCCCATAATAGAATACATCGTCACGCGGCGCTATATGAGAAAGACGGCTTTGTCTCTTCACAGTTTGTAAGCGACATTGGATTGTGCTACGATCGCTGTCTAATGTTTGTGTCGTATTTGCGAGTGGGAAATGTTGCCTTTCATTATGGTTGGGTGCTTATGTAGGTGAGTTCCTGCCTACATCGAAAATTAGGTAACGTTGCGCGCTAGGAATGGTGGAAATGTTCTCCGGCGTAAGTCGAGTACACTATATATATATATATATATATATATATATATATATATATATATATATATATATATGTGTGTGTGTGTGTGTGTGTGTGTGTGTCTGTGTGTCTGTGTTTATGTGTGTGAGTGTGTGTGTGTGTGTGTGTGTGCGTGAAAATATATAGAAAATAAAAAAGAACTCGTTATGTAAATAAACCAAAGATCTTTAGTATTTTTGTTATAACTTAAAAAAAAATACAAAGATCGATACATAAAATTATTTATTTAAAAATATGATTCCATCGCTACATAAGAGTTCTCATGTTTCAAAGAAGATGAACGGAACCTAGTATTTTAATTCAATTTAATTCAAATAATTATATTGAAGTTTTCGGCTCTTGTTTCTCACTGGGTGTTCCATATTTCCTGTATTGTTCCATATGAATGTTACTCTTATAAATTCATCGGGGCACCTCGGCTTGGGGTAATGGTTAGCAAACATGTCACTGTGACGTCCCTCCGGTGCCGCTGCACCAAATGTGACGTCTGCCTAGCCGCGTCTGTCGTGCTATCCTGTCCTGTGACGATCAACTGGCTTGGTATTGGTCGCGGCAGCAAACGTGACGTTCTAACCTTTAGGTGATTCGGATGGGAATCTGGTTAAATTCGGTATCAGCCTTGTCGTTCCCAGCTCGCCTCCAACTTCTGGTTACCAAAGTAACTCTTTTGGTTTCCAGTCTAATCTACCCACCTTGTGAATTGATCTTAGGCAGACAAAATCAATCAGTTTCCGGGCCGTAATGGAAGCCGAGTTCGATCAAGGCTAACACCGCACAAGTATATGTAAAAGAAAATAAAATAATGACTCGAAATTTCAAATGTGTTAAAAAAAAAAGACAACAATATTTTACATCTGGTTGCTGAATACAGAACTGCGTCTTCTTCCCAACCCGCTATAAGGATTCGTGACACTTTGTGTTTGTTAGGCGAGTCTTAACATCTTAAGTTGTTTGTTATTTAAGAAACCGGTTCTTGGTGTATCTTCAGGTGATATTCGCAAAACTTTTTTTGGTGGTGTGAGTTTAAGTCGTTCTTCAAAAATAAATTGTTCTTGGTTAGAAATTGAGTCGTGATTTGCGTGGAATCTTTTAAGTCGGTTATCTGCAAGGCGGGTGCAACTTCAACTGCGGACTTCACTCGAACTCGAACTGAACTGGTTTTCACTCGTTGCGACTCTGCTTATATGGACGCCGACCAAAACCGGGGTGGGATTGTCGGGGTTTGAGGTTCCTTGATAATTCTAAATCCACTTCTTTGTTTTCGGCCAGGAAAAATTTATTTTCCATTTTTGGAAGACTTTCGTCTCCCACCGTCTTCTGTTCTCATATTGGTATTTCACCATGCCCTCAGAGGGTGTCAACGGGTTTCCCCTCTCTGTCACAGTGGCATCTCACACCTATCCCTTCAGGGGGGCACAACTGGCCTCCCCTCCTTCTTCACATGAATACCTCCGCCTAAAGCTCATGCTACCATCCAGCCAATGGGCGCTCAGCGGCGTGGGTGTGGCCAGACTAGCCTCGGTTTAAAAAATCTTGCTCAAAGAAAAAAAAATTATCTTTCTTTTTTTCTTTTTCCTTTCTTCCTTTTCTTCTGCCCGACAACAAACCTTAGACTCTTATCTTAACCGAATCACCTGGACTTTATCAATCGAGACTTTTCGCCAGCATCAAGTGGGTGGTCATCTGATGAGATCGCATTCTGGCGTTGATTATTCCTGATAAAATAATTTTCTCATCATAGCCAGCTCCTGGCACAAAACAGATGCCTTTTTCAAAGATATTCGTAGATAGCCAATGGCTCACTCTTTTGTTTTTGTAATTCTGCGGTTGATCCAATCGGACATTTTTCTGCGACCCAATTAATTTTTATCTATTTAGAATTCTGCCCTGTAGGTCACCTGAACGACCTGAAATTTTCGCCATTAGGTGCGCCGTCATGAACCAAATCAAATCCGACACATCCGCGACCTTACCTTCCTCGCTAATGAGAATAAAGCCTTTAGCATTTTTCTTTGTTTAAAAAGAATAACATCACTTAGTGTCATTTTCGTGGTGGCTTCGTATCACCTAAATTTAATTATCGCCTTTTTTTTCTTCTTTCCTTCTAGTGACCTAAATAGTGTCACATCACGCTAAATGATTTTGCAACTGATTAGTGAGTAAATTTCTCTTTTGATGTCCAAGACACATGAAAGATAAACGTAGAAAATCATCGGGACACCTCGTCGTGGCCTAATGTAATTTGCAACTGAGTAGTGAGTCCCTTTCTCACTGGATGTCACATATTTCCGCCCTTGAGACACATGTAAGATAAGCTTGAAAAACATTGCAGCAACTTGTTGCAATGGTTAGCAAAGTTGTCTTTCTAGTGAGTTAATTTCTCACTGTGTGCAATATACTTTCGCCTTTGTAACACATTTAAACTGCGCTTAGAATATTTTCATTGAGATTGATATAGTGCAGGTTGAATTCGTTCTTCTCTATTGTAATTCGTTGTTCGAATCGACGTTCCTTTCAGAAGATTTTGGTGTTGATTTCTTTCTCGTCTGATTGGTCTTCTTTCTTGAATTGGGTGTATTTCGACAGCAATTTTTCATTTATAAAATTGGAATTAAAGCCCAATAATAATGCTTTTATAGGATCATTATGTTTATTTTTCCTATATTTTAGATCATTATCTGGTTTCCGGCAAAATTTGAATATAAATTCTCCGGTGTCCATTCTATACATATTAATGGTTTTGAATACTAAAAGCCTTTCAGCAAAACATCAACAAAATGCTTTAAGAATAAACTAGAAAAACGGAAATTACTCAAATCTAGGACCATTTAAATTCAAATTCTTACTGGAAAATATCCGGAAACAGAGAGGAAAAAGAAGAAATAAATGTTTTGTTTGTTTGTAAGCGAAACCCGGGAAAATGAAATATTCTTGCTCAACTGTACCGAATATATAAAGGGTGTTACATTAAGAAGGATTATATATAAGGGTGTTTCATTAACACGGATCAAATTCAGCTGTAAATAAATCCATTTTATTGGTAAAAATTTATTAATTTCCCTATTCGATCAGGTTATTTAAGTCATGGCAATTATGGGTGAAAAATAATATCGTCCAAATGTCCGTCAAATCTGAAAGGAAAAGAAAAAAAATCATTAGACGGTTAGGCTTAACATTTAAAACCGGTCCATCTTATCGGAGCCAACGTTATATATATATATATATATATATATATATATATATATATATACATATATACATATATATATATATATATATATATATATATATATATATATATGCGTGTGTGTTTGTGTGTGTATTTATATATATATATATATATATATATATATATATATATATATATATATATATGCATGATAAAAAGGCTTAAACACTAATATTCCATGATCATAATAGCCACTTTTAACCGAAAGATCCCCAACACAAGAAGACACTTTTTAAAATATGACCATGGATTATTAGTGTTTAAGCGTTTTTATTATATCCTTACTCTGTCCTGGACATTGAGTTCTACCTGGATTCTATCCTCTTGGAGTTATATATATATATATATATATATATATATATATATATATATATATATATATATAATGTAGAAGGGATTTGTGTGTTTGTGATTAAATAAGTTACAGGCATTAAGCTTGTTTTTAATTAAATCTGGCCAGGGATTTAGGTAGTTATGCAAAACAGTGGATATCAAAAAACAGTTTTAATGTGATAATGTGATTTCGGAAAAGATCGAAAGTTCTTGAGAAAGGGAAAATACAAACGATTTTCATACTTATAGGGCATTTCTAAATAAATAAACAGATATAATGCCTTTAATTTATATAATCAGACATGTCTAAATGAGAATTCTCTGCCTAAATACACACACATACACACAGACACACACATATATAATATATATATATATATATATATATATATATATATATATATATATATATATATATATATATATATATATGCAACCTGGGGAAGTGTATAGAATAGAATAATCATACGTAGTTTTTTAATGAACGATAATACCTGGGACAAAAAACACACATATAAGATTCGCCAGCGGCGCGTAAAAGAAGTAGTCAACTGCTAGAGGTGAGTCAAGTGAACTCAACCATTAATCTTCAACTGCGATATATCTACCCATCGCCCAACGCGGTCAGATTCGTGTCCATAGGTTCGGCCCCAAATTCTCCCTAGACCCCGTATGAAAACTGGCTCAGGTAGCTGTTTCCCGAGACGAGACACTATCCTTTGACATAGCCTCATCTGGAGTTCTCTCTGCTCGGATGTAAAAAGTTTGGTCTCTGCAGCTGGAGACGAATCACCAACTACTAACCAATATACAGTATTTATTACTGTACTTATATGAACGACGACGTACCAGTTATCGTCTGTAGGTATGCTACAAAACACACACACACACACACATACATATATATATATATATATATATATATATATATATACTGATGTCAGCGGTGACTGGTGACAGTTTCATGCTGGAGTTAATCTTAAGTCTGAAGATTATATTCAAACATGAAACAATCTGTCGCCAGTGGGTTTGGATCTCAGTGTTCAATGTATCTCTGCTATGGATAAATATTTATCTCGCTAACATATATCAACAGTACATTTTCATAATGAAATGTGCAGCAATTCATATTTATATGTAGTGACAATAAAAGTAACAATAAAAAATATAGGATAGTAAAATTACCAACAATAGATTTTATGAGCTGCAAAATCTAAATTGATCCTCAGCTATTACTTTACTATAGAAATCAGTACATTTTTTTCTAAAATTACTCTACTCTAGAAATCATCCTTTACTCTGAAATTGCTTTAATCTAGAAATCGGCCCTTTACTCTGAAATTACTTTACTCTAATAATCGGCCCTTTACTCTGAAATTACATTAATCTAGAAATCGGCCTTTTACTCTGAAATTAAGCTACTCTAGAAATCGACCCTTTACTCTGAAATTACTTTACTCTAGTAATCGGCCCTTTACTCTGAAATTACTTTACACTAGTAATCGGCCCTGAAATTACTTTACTCTAGTAATCGGCCCTGAAATTACTTTACTCTCGTTATCAGCCATTTACTCTGAAATTATTTTAATCTAGAAATACGCAATTTATTCTGATATTACTTTACTCTAGTAATCAGCCCGTTACTCTGAAGTTACTTAACTCTAGTAATCGTCCCTTTACTCTGAAATTACTTAACTCTAGTAATCAGTCTTTAAATCTGAAATTACTTTAATTTAGAAATCGGCCCTTTACTCTGAAATTACTTTACTCTGGTAATCAGACCTTTACTCTGAAATTACTTTAAACTAGAAATTGCCCCATTACTTTGAAATTACATTAATCTAGAAATCGCCTCTTTACTCTGAAATTACTTTACTCTAAAAATCAGCCATTTACTCTGAAATTACTTTACTACAGTAATCGGCCCTTTACTCTGAAATTACCTTACGCTAGTAATAAGCCCTTTACTCTTAAATTATTTAAACTAGAAATGGGCCCATTTTTTTGATATTGCATTAATCTAGAAATCGCCCCTTTACTCTGAAATTACTTTACTCTAGAAATCAGCCATTTACTCTGAAATTACTTTAATCTAAAAATAGGCCCTTTACCGTGAAATTACTTTACGCTAGTACTCAGCCATTTACTCTGAAATTACTTTAATCTAGAAATCGTCCCTTTTTAATCTGAAATTAATTTACTCTAGATATCAGACCTTTACTCTGACATTACTATAGAATCAGCTCTTTTCTCTGAAATTACTTTACTCTAGTAATCGACCCTTTTCTCTAAAGTTACTTAACTCTAGTAATCAGCCCTTTACTCTGAAATTACTTAACTCTAGTAATCAGCCATTTACTCTGAAATTACTTTACCCTAGAAATCGGGCCATTACTTTGAAATTACATCAATCTAGAAATCGTCATGTTTACTCTGAAATTACTTTACTCTAGAAATTAGTCATTTATTCTGAAATTACTTTACTCTAGTAATCATCCCTTTACTCCGAAATTACTTTAATCTAGAAATGGGCCCATTACTTTGATATTACATTAATCTAGAAATTGCCCCTTTATTCTGCAATTAAATTACTCTAGAATTCAGCCCTTTACTCTGAAATTACTTTAATCTAGAAATCGGCCCTTTACTTTGAAATTAATCTACTATAGAAATATGCCCTTTACTCTGAAATTACTTTACTCTCGTAATCAGCCATATACTCTGAAATTACTTTACTATAGTTATCGGCTCTTTTAATCTGAAATTACTTTATTCTAGAAATCAACCCTTTACACTGAAATTACTTTACCCTAGTAATCGGCCCTTTACTCTGAAATTACTTTAATCGAGAAAACACCCCTTTACTCTGAAATTACTCTAGTAATCGGCCTTTTACTCTGATATTACTTTAATCTAGAAATCCGCCCTTTACTCTGAAAATACTTTAATCTAGAAATCGGCCCTTTACTCTGAAATTACTTTGCTATAGAAATCGGCCCTTTACTCTGAAATTACTTTACTCTAGTAAACTGCCCTTTACTCTGAAATTACTTTAACCTAGAAATCGCACCTTTACTCTGAAAATACTTTAATCAAGAAATCGGCCCTTTACCCAGAAATTAATTTAATCTAGAAATCGGCCCTTTACCCTGAAATTATAAAATTCAAATATCCGAAGTTGCAACCCTAAATTTCGTCCAAAATATTAATTATTCAGAATAAAGACCAGATAATTCTAAGACCTAAGAAACTACTGTGAGTGAGAGAACGTTAGAAGAAACCGAAGAAATCCCAGTCCTAAATAGGGAACAGTCCTGAATAAAAGATAAATTGTCGTTTAAAAAGACCTACTCATAATGCACCCCTGACCAGCATACTGATTACGACAGTTAAATTGTCGTCTAAATCATGTAAAAATGAATATAACACGTACATTTTATTTTAATAGATATATTCACCAAAATTACATAAAAATATCTTGAAATACTAAAGTGAAAATGTATTCAATAAAATATCCATTAGCTTCAAACACGACCTACTTTTCTGGACGGTCTCCTTGTTTAAGTTAGTGAATACTGCCATAATGCTTACCTTTTTCATCTTTAGTGTTACAAGGATTGGTCTCTCGCATAAGTGCGTCCCACACATAATAATCAAGGGGGTCTTTAGTCTAGGGTGATAGATGGTCAGATGTAAGTGGTGATGTGGCTACAGAAATTGTCTATAGCTGGTTTCTCCTGTTGGCTTGACATGGAGTAGAGTCCTCTTTCCAGATATGGGGTCTTCGGGCAAACTCCTATTCAATCTGGGCATTACTGCCTTCTCAAACCACATGGTGTAATCCTTCGTGTTGGGTCTAAGGCATTCACAAACACATTTTAAACTTCTTTACATATCAGAACTATCAGAGTGATTTTTCCGTGTTGCCGTAACTTCGTAGACACCATTAGATTCATCCAACTCTTTCCGAATCCTCTGCACTGTCCGACGATTAACACACGCTCTTAAATGTTCGTATAAGGAGATTTCGGCGCGAATGCCAAGCAGTATAGTATGGCGTTTCCAAATTTCTGGCGGGGTGAATTGCGTTATGGGCCCTACAATAATTTGCAGTCAATAAAATCAAAAAGAAAAACGTGCATGCCTGAAATTACTAATAAAATATGGTAACAATGCATCCTGGACGGAGACACACATACACAAGCATATATAGCATGTAGGTCTGTAAAATCTCGTGTTTTTGAACATAAACGAGATATTCGCCTCGGAAATTTAAACAACTAAAGCAGATCATAATTTCGATTTTGATTCCGTGAAGATTTTAAAATATTTTCATCATAAAAATCTTAGGAGGATTTATGAAGCAGGCATAATATCCATCTCACGCACGGTGAATACTAGACCTGGCTTCTTTAGTACTTCCCCTTTTCTAGCGAGATTAATGCTCGACAAGCGTACATATAAATTTTAGATCAAAATAGAATTATTTTCATTTTTCAATTTTCATTCAAAATACTCAAATTTTAGGAATACGTTTTCACAGCGTTGCCCACGTGACGACAACGTGACCATGTTTAAACGGAACGCTGATCATATAAAACTTTCAGTTATCTGTTTGGATAAGTCTTGTTTTTATGTCCATCGTCTTTGTCATGTTGAATTGATAATGTTAATTATATTTTATGAATATGTCCTGAAGATGGTTTATTAAACCGAAACGTCCGAGGTTGACATTATATTAACATTAAAACAGCATAATTGCATATACAGATTTTTGTTTGTTTTTTCCGTATATTTTTCCTCATATATATATATATATATATATATATATATATATATATATATATAAAGAGACAGACAGACGGACAGAGATGAGTTGGGATCAAATTTGGTTCGGAATTCGACAGAATGTGGAGATTATCTTTATTATACATTTTATTAAGGCTTCATGAAAGAATACACTTTTAATACATATTAAATATTCGCGACCAGAGAAACCCCCCTTGAATTGACGGGCAGTTTTGTTGCCAAAGCTGGGGGAATAAGTTGTAGGTCTCTGCATAGATGTAGGAATTTCGCATTGTTTGAAATTTGTGCCAGCTTGTTGTTGTAATTTTTTTAGTCATCTCCATATTTTTGGTATATTGGCTCCGCACTGATCCTTCAATAGATGCGAATATGACTAAAGACTGTGTACACTATCCCCTGCAGCTGTGATAAGAAATATAAAGGAGAAACAGGCCGTCGTTTTACGGTAAGACTTCAAGTACATCGCAAAGCGCTAACACGAAAGAAAATAGATTAAATCAGGCGTAGCTGACCACATATGTTTGGAAAAGTGGGATCACCGCCCACTATTGGATGAGGTCGAAATAATAGGCAGAGAAAATCACTGGAAAATACGTCAACTTAAGGAATCAGCACATATGCTAGACCACAAAAATCTGACCAAACATAGAAATGAATAAAATATGGGAGCCAGTAATAAGGAATGCTAGAGAAAAGCAATGAATAACAATTCAAAATTGCAATAAATGCGCTGGTAAAAAATATGCAATAATAATAACGGAAAAATTGCAATATAAGCAATGGTAAAAACTTTTTCTGTGACATTGGGTTGATAAGTCCCAGAAATTCATAAACAGATCTTCTCGAGGAAACAGGGACCAGTGGATAAAAGCGTTGGTTAGATTCAGTGACTAGACCTAAAGTGTTGTGAGTTGCTACAGCAGCGGTGAACCAAAAGACATGCAGATTTGTGTTAAAGTAAAATAACTGAGACATGGCACATGGAACTAGAACTATCTACCCCGCTGGACGAAATAAAGAGCTCGGTTCGATATTTCAATCACCGGAAGAAGGCCGGAGCGTACGACGGCCGAAAGTTTGTGAATATGGCAATGAAGATGAGGATAACAGTCCGTATAATGTAAATAACCATAATACCTGATATAGACAGTTGTTGAATTCAATACACAGTTTTGTTTAATTTTTTTTTTTACATTTGTAATCCGTGAGTAAAGACAGATTTCCTTTATTCCTTTTTCATTGAACAATAACTGTTAATGTCTTCGTAAATTCTTGTTTCTGAACATTCGTGTAAATTCAACAGACAATTTCCAATATGTTCCTTTCTGAAAACCATTTAGTGCGTAAGTCGTTTTTACGGGATTTTGCCTCATGGAGGAGCAAGGCACAAAACAAAATGAGTGCCATATTAGAATTTTTAAATTAGTTAAATTCCGAATGCCTTCTACATTAGCGATAAGAGAGCTTCAAATTAGTAGCAGAAGACAACAATGACATTAAAATCTAAAATACATCGTTCTATTTTTCTGACTCTTCGTCTCACTACTGCCGAGTCTTTTCTGTCAGTTTACCCCTCCCCACAAAAAAATTAGATTTAATAAAATTCACACCAAATTTTCCAAGAACGAGGTCCTTCCATTTCACTCTTGTTATGTTCACATTTGCTGTTGCCTCGTATAATGGACGACTCGCGTGCGATCTTTCTAAGGATGGGATCTCCGTCGCCCTCACGCCGATAAACAATTCAAAAACATAATTTTTTTTTTTGTTCTTTAAATTAAAGATGTATGTAAATTTAGAATTTAAA
>OZ010601.1:20616771-20629271 GCA_963932145.1 Acanthosepion lycidas
CTTCATTGCCATATTAACGACATATCGGCCGTTGTACGCTCCGGCCTTCAATATCTGTCTATATCTCTGAGATGAGGTATTATGATTACTTGCATTATTTACATTATGCAGACTGTATTCCTCATCTTCATTGCCATATTAACGACGTATCGGCGTTGTACGCTCCAGCCTTCAATATCTGTCTATATCTCTGAGATGAGGTATTATGATTACTTGCATTATTTACATTATGCAGACTGTTATCCTCATTTTCATTGCCATATTAACGACGTATCGGCCGTTGTACGCTCCAGCCTTCAATATCTGTCTATATCTCTGAGATGAGGTATTATGATTACTTGCATTATTTACATTATGCAGACTGTTATCCTCATCTTCATTGCCATATTAACGACGTATCGGCCGTTGTACGCTCCAGCCTTCAATATCTGTCTATATCTCTGAGATGAGGTATTATGATTACTTGCATTATTTACATTATTCAGACTGTTATCCTCATCTTCATTGCCATATTAACGACGTATCGGCCGTTGTACGCTCCAGCCTTCAATATCTGTCTATATCTCTGAGATGAGGTATTATGATTACTTGCATTATTTACATTATTCAGACTGTTATCCTCATCTTCATTGCCATATTAACGACGTATCGGCCGTTGTACGCTCCAGCCTTCAATATCTGTCTATATCTCTGAGATGAGGTATTATGATTACTTGCATTATTTACATTATTCAGACTGTTATCCTCATCTTCATTGCCATATTATCGACGTATCGGCCGTTGTACGCTCCAGCCTTCAATATCTGTCTATATCTCTGAGATGAGGTATTATGATTACTTGCATTATTTACATTATTCAGACTGTTATCCTCATCTTCATTGCCATATTAACGACGTATCGGCCGTTGTACGCTCCAGCCTTCAATATCTGTCTATATCTCTGAGATGAGGTATTATGATTACTTGCATTATTTACATTATTCAGACTGTTATCCTCATCTTCATTGCCATATTAACGACGTATCGGCCGTTGTACGCTCCAGCCTTCAATATCTGTCTATATCTCTGAGATGAGGTATTATGATTACTTGCATTATTTACATTATTCAGACTGTTATCCTCATCTTCATTGCCATATTAACGACGTATCGGCCGTTGTACGCTCCAGCCTTCAATATCTGTCTATATCTCTGAGATGAGGTATTATGATTACTTGCATTATTTACATTATTCAGACTGTTATCCTCATCTTCATTGCCATATTAACGACGTATCGGCCGTTGTACGCTCCAGCCTTCAATATCTGTCTATATCTCTGAGATGAGGTATTATGATTACTTGCATTATTTACATTATTCAGACTGTTATCCTCATCTTCATTGCCATATTAACGACGTATCGGCCGTTGTACGCTCCAGCCTTCAATATCTGTCTATATCTCTGAGATGAGGTATTATGATTACTTGCATTATTTACATTATTCAGACTGTTATCCTCATCTTCATTGCCATATTAACGACGTATCGGCCGTTGTACGCTCCAGCCTTCAATATCTGTCTATATCTCTGAGATGAGGTATTATGATTACTTGCATTATTTACATTATTCAGACTGTTATCCTCATCTTCATTGCCATATTAACGACGTATCGGCCGTTGTACGCTCCAGCCTTCAATATCTGTCTATATCTCTGAGATGAGGTATTATGATTACTTGCATTATTTACATTATTCAGACTGTTATCCTCATCTTCATTGCCATATTAACGACGTATCGGCCGTTGTACGCTCCAGCCTTCAATATCTGTCTATATCTCTGAGATGAGGTATTATGATTACTTGCATTATTTACATTATTCAGACTGTTATCCTCATCTTCATTGCCATATTAACGACGTATCGGCCGTTGTACGCTCCAGCCTTCAATATCTGTCTATATCTCTGAGATGAGGTATTATGATTACTTGCATTATTTACATTATTCAGACTGTTATCCTCATCTTCATTGCCATATTAACGACGTATCGGCCGTTGTACGCTCCAGCCTTCAATATCTGTCTATATCTCTGAGATGAGGTATTATGATTACTTGCATTATTTACATTATTCAG
Source organism: Acanthosepion lycidas (assembly GCA_963932145.1). Taxonomy (NCBI): domain Eukaryota; kingdom Metazoa; phylum Mollusca; class Cephalopoda; order Sepiida; family Sepiidae; genus Acanthosepion; species Acanthosepion lycidas. Next base: position 20,618,882 of record OZ010601.1, read on the forward strand.
ACTGTTATCCTCATCTTCATTGCCATATTAACGACGTATCGGCCGTTGTACGCTCCAGCCTTCAATATCTGTCTATATCTCTGAGATGAGGTATTATGATTACTTGCATTATTTACATTATTCAGACTGTTATCCTCATCTTCATTGCCATATTAACGACGTATCGGCCGTTGTACGCTCCAGCCTTCAATATCTGTCTATATCTCTGAGATGAGGTATTATGATTACTTGCATTATTTACATTATTCAGACTGTTATCCTCATCTTCATTGCCATATTAACGACGTATCGGCCGTTGTACGCTCCAGCCTTCAATATCTGTCTATATCTCTGAGATGAGGTATTATGATTACTTGCATTATTTACATTATGCAGACTGTTATCCTCATCTTCATTGCCATATTAACGACGTATCGGCCGTTGTACGCTCCAGCCTTCAATATCTGTCTATATCTCTGAGATGAGGTATTATGATTACTTGCATTATTTACATTATGCAGACTGTTATCCTCATCTTCATTGCCATATTAACGACGTATCGGCCGTTGTACGCTCCAGCCTTCAATATCTGTCTATATCTCTGAGATGAGGTATTATGATTACTTGCATTATTTACATTATTCAGACTGTTATCCTCATCTTCATTGCCATATTAACGACGTATCGGCCGTTGTACGCTCCAGCCTTCAATATCTGTCTATATCTCTGAGATGAGGTATTATGATTACTTGCATTATTTACATTATTCAGACTGTTATCCTCATCTTCATTGCCATATTAACGACGTATCGGCCGTTGTACGCTCCAGCCTTCAATATCTGTCTATATCTCTGAGATGAGGTATTATGATTACTTGCATTATTTACATTATGCAGACTGTTATCCTCATCTTCATTGCCATATTAACGACGTATCGGCCGTTGTACGCTCCAGCCTTCAATATCTGTCTATATCTCTGAGATGAGGTATTATGATTACTTGCATTATTTACATTATGCAGACTGTTATCCTCATCTTCATTGCCATATTAACGACGTATCGGCCGTTGTGCGCTCCGGCCTTCAATTTATGTCATTTTATGGCACTTTTTTCAACTTTAGTCCTAGAGCCTGAAGCCCAACATATACCATTTTGCAATCAGACCGACTCTGTACGCAAATTGAAAATATTCCGGGTCGACAATAATCCTGTATTTTGGATTTCTAACTTTTCATTACTGTCATTGTCTTCCGCGATTTTTTACGTGATATTATGCGACGAATTTCTTTGTACGATAACAATTTTTAATTCTTGGAAATAAATTTGACAATAATCGAAATTAATAGCGAAATCCATCGAAAGTCACCCATGAAATTAAAAGAAGAATGTTCGTACGGAAAGTAAGGACCTACGTACATCAAACCATCTTTAAATTAAGTGGCGGAAGAATAATTATCGTCGAACTTTTAAAAGGTAAATTTAAATATTAATACACTACTTAAATGCAGCTATCAATTTTGAGTTCTTCTGTAGTTTATTGTTGCCTATCGCATCTACTCCTCCCTACCAATTGTGATGAAGGACAATCAAGAGCCCTGCACAAGAACTAGCTTAAATGCTGTACAATAGGCATGCTTTTAAACCAGTTTGTAATAAATTCAGTATCTTGAATAGATAAACATTTTAAATTTGAAAATAGATTGATTTAACGCTAGCGAATCGACACGCAGCGAACTAGTTTTACTATAAAGAACTAAAACATTTTTTACTATAGAATACATTCAATATTGTCAGCTCTAAAGTAAAACGCGCATAATAAAGATAGATTTACAGTTTTATTCACTCCTAAGACATTTTAATGAATTAAGTTCGTTTGTCTTTTTGTCGTTTTCTTTATTGTTTAATCCTGTATATTGGACATTTTTTCGTTCATTGTAAGCAGAAGCAACATTGTTGGATGCAATATCTATACAGTGTTCAGCCGGGAATGTACATTAGTTCTATAGAATTTTTCCCAGCTTTTTCGAGACTTCGTTAATTCAGCTTGTATTTAATTTGCGAAAATGAAAGAGCCTTTTCCTCGGATAGATTGGATGGTATTCAATATGGCGTAGATGCGAACACTTGATCCCTGAACCGAATGCAAATTACGTTTCATGCGATCAACACACGACGCTAATTGCCTTAAAGTAGAAACAGGTTCAGCTCAGGAGTTAATTCAACGTAAATATTCGCATTTTGGCCTTTTTATGTATTTGTTATCATTTGTAGAATCTCTTTTCAGATCAGCTTAAAGCGAAACTTTTTGCCGTGGATGTGTGTGTGTGTGTGTTTGCTTGTGTGGAACTTGATCCTGATACAAGTCTCTGTCGAAATACAGGGATGATTATAGCAGCTTCCTTTGGTCTATCTTAAAATTTCATTATTATTGATATTAAATTATTTTTTCCTGGCAAGTCGCCGGCAAAATGTACCAGCACCTTCCCCAGTATACTTCACATATATTTTTACAGGCATTACTCTAACTTACTTTTTATAAAAAGAATAACCAGGGACGAAAGCTCATTAGAACATATGGAGATCCAGTTGTAGTGACTTCCCACTCCTTGGAGGAAACCCTCTCTGATTGACCATGTCTTCAGATGTGTCGCCCTACTCAGCACATTTGGCCAACTGTGGTTTGGTGGAGCTATGAAACCCATATTTTGAGGTTTTCAAATCAAAGTTGCCTTTATTCTTAACCAGTTATCACCCATGACCATAGAATCCATTTAATCTCGCTATTTAACCTATAGTTGACAGTAGAAGAGATGGGTTCATAATTTACCCAAGGATATTTGAACCTAAATAAATGTAAAGAATTCGACTTAAATTCGAGGACACTATGCATTACTCCAGTGTAAAGTGCAAATTAATACTATGTCCATTTTGTGTCCGAAAGGAAAGCTGACAAAGACATCTGCTACGTTGACAATTTAGATGGAATTACCAAGAATAGGATTTTCATATGTTCTGACACGCCTATCTAATCCTTTAAGTATAAATGCCTACCGTTGGTCATTTTATTATATAAAAATGTATTGCTGCTATTTTTGATATAAAACAAATCAATGAATCACTTTTGGACTTCGTCAAATAATGTCGGCGTATGTTTCATTGGCAATGGGAGTTTTCTCTGAGCTTAGTTTTATTCTCACGGCTGGAATATGTAAAATAAATGAGTACTTAGAAAAAGTTCTTTTAAGTGTGTTTTTTGCTTGTATTTTAAGCGGAATAAAATTTCTGCAGATTGTTAGTTTTATTGTAAATGGCTCTAGGCATGTCCCAAATTGTTGACGTGGAAATCAGTGAAGAGGGTTGCAATGTTATTAATATTTATTTGATTATAAATTTGCTTAGCTAAAAAGTACTTCTTTAGATTGATTTAAATTACTTCTTAAGGATTACACCCTTGAGCAAATTGATTGAAACAAAACGAATAACTCCCATGTTATTTACATTTTTCGTATTTTTCCAATAAAACCTGACCCAGTGAACATGTTAATACTTCGTATGTCCATTTTACGAAGTCGTTCCTTGCAGATTGGCCACGGATTCTTGATTGGATTTAAATGACGTGAGTTTCCGGTCAACTCTATAGTACTTTGATTTGCTCACTGGTAAGGCTTGCCAGACTGTTCGTACAGCGTTACAATTTTCGTACGCTTCCTTGGAGTAACGTCTATCGCAGATAATGGCCGTAGGAAATCGGCCTGATTAAAATCTGATGCAATCACAATAGACGCAATTATTTTTCAAGGCCAAATAAATTTCATCATACACCCCGAAAATAGATTCATATTACAGCGTACCACTGTAAATGAACTAATCTGAGGAAAAATATGACATCGATTATACCCTGTCACTCCAGTGAGTCTAAAACTCACTATATATTGACAGAAAAGAAATTGGAGCGGTTGTTTCAGTTAATTTGCACAAGGGTTTAGTTTGTTACGAGGCCTATTATCTTTTTTATAATCACGTCTCCAGAAATAAAGCGAAAATTCCACTAATCCGCAATCATTAACTGACTGCGAAAGAGTGTGACAAGACTTTAAAAAAGGATCCTGAAAACCAATCCTAAAAACGAAACAAGAAATGAAGCCCTACTCGGGATCAAAAGGCGGTGGAGAAGTGTGAACAAGGCGATAAGCGAACGTAATACTTTCAATCAAATCATCACGATTATTGCGACGTGATTGGATGGAAAACAACGTTTTTCATTTTGTTCTTACGTATAAAGTTCACTTTTCTATTTTAGACTGGAGAAAAGCATATATTATACAAGAATAAATATATGCTACTGTATATTGACTATACAAATTTCTACATTGTCATGAAAGATTGTAAAATAAACATTAATTATATATTTTCATTGATGTCCCTTTTCTCTAAAATATTAAGAGAATCGAAAATAATTGCACTTCATTATATTATCGCAAGCAGTCTTCTTTTCTTACATCTATATAGCGTGTTACTTTAGGGTGTGAGCATCAATGCTATCCAGAACTTCCTACCATTTGTAGCTCTTAGGAAGGGTTGTTGTTGTTTTGTTTTTTGTTGTTTTTTTTTTTTCCAATTCCGCCATGTCATTATACAAGCTTTTTAGGTAGGTTACTCTTTGCTTTTCTCTGTTCCATTGGCCTTCAATATAACCTGAGTGTTCCAATTTTTCCAAGCCCGTTGTCCGTATTATGCACCCAAGAAATTTTACTGAGGATAGGTATTTATACTTAAATGATTAGGTAGGCCTGGCAGAACATATGGAAATTCTATCTAAACAATGAACTGTTGATAATTAAAATATCTACAGGAGAATGGCACCAGAAACGTCAAACTAGAAGAGAAGAAGTGATTATGTCCAGGCTCAATATTTGATAGAATACCATAATCGATTTTTATATACTAAAAAAGGAAGATCCTTCTCTATGTGTGGCATGCAAAGAGCCATTTACTATAAAACTTAGACTGTCAATTTGCAGAAAATTTTAATCGTTTTAAAATACTACCACACAACACACTTAAAAGAAATGTTTCAAAATACTGATTCATTTTACATATTCCATAATATAATTATATGACATAATTTACATATTTTAATAGAAATTAAACTGATTTCAAAAATGTAATTAAAAGTGGAAAAATAACAGCAGTTTTATTATGTTAGATAATTTTACTGTTTAAATACAATATTTTATTTAGAAAAGTATCAAATTTTGGCATTCAATGACCAATTGAGTTGATATACCGTAAACCGAACCAAACCAAATCTTTAATATCTACGACGTTATTGTCTGAAGTATTTTTCTTTAGGGTTGAGTAGAAGATTTAACGGAACCCATTACATATTTTCCATTTTTTTAAGAATCCATAATTTACTATTAAAATTTATTATTATTTAATCATATATTATTTTTAGATTTATTAACATTTCGAAATCATCTACACAAAAAACAAACAAAGACATTCACCTTCTTTCAATTAAAAATGTCTACTTTCAGGAATACACTTTTCACTAACATTGTAAACCTATATCGAATTCCATTCCACTATAACTACTACGGCATCATCATTAGTACGAATTTAATGAAATGGAAGATAACCCTTTAGCGAGAATAGCATTACGTTAAACATTATTTGCCGATTATTTACAAGAGTAATGCCATTAACTTCACGCCAGCTATCCAGCATTTTATTCACGGCCATCCAACCCTGTGATTAACATATACAGCGACTTTGATCACGTGTTATTAGCATTTTGTCGGGAAACGTCGTTTAGGCAAAAATACATTGTTTAATTCAGAGAAGAATGTTTTCCACTGTCCACTTATCGGAAGGTAAATTGTAAATTTCTGTTGGTAATGTGTTTGCCTTTTGTGCTTGGGAAAGATAACGGTCTTTATCGATAGTTGCTCGACCTGTCATCGAATTACTGGTCACAGTAATTAGAAAATGATACAAAAGGGATAATAGAATAAAGCGATAAGAATCAAGCGTGAAAGTTTACCGAAATAACAAAAGTTCTGAACAAAAGAATTCAAATATAAAAAAATATTCTTGAGACTGTATTTTAGAGAAAATTGTGGCTGAATGGTTTAAGCGTCGTTCATATTAGGTGGGTTTTCAGATATATTAAGTTTTTACATAGATCGGGATTTTTTATCATTTAATTTATTATTTATCATTTATTAAGAATATGGATGAATCATTCAACTATCTACTCACCTTTGTTTACATCTTCTTGCCGACAATGTACCAACAGTTCAATCCCTCGGCGATAGAAATCACTAGGTTTAGATCCGAAGCCATGTTTTAAGCTTTATATCGTTGCTGAATGAAACACCCCTCAAACTGCTAGAAATCTGCCGAAAACGTTAATAGTTTGAAGGGGTTAAAACAGGAGAATGTGACGAGTGAAGCAAATCATCTCAACCGAACTATTTAATTGCATATTTGGTCCTATTATTGAAGTGGAGGCAAGCATTGTCACGTCGAATAATCACACTGTACCGTCGCTAAGTTGTTTTCAAAAGAGTTGCCTCTTTTTGGTTATTTAATTATGCAACATAGAGCTTAGCATTGGCTCGTTTTAAGCATTTCATCTCCTTAGGCAGGTCAAATGCCTCGGGTAAGTTTGGTAGCTTTGGGACCTTGATTAAAAGCAGAGAGAAGAAGACGTCGAACATGTTCGTTTTTGTTTTACTTGAAATTCCAACTCAAAGGGTGTCTAATCTGAAAGAAAATTTCAATAGTGTCAGACATCTGTTTTACAGAATGAGTAGAATTACTAAGAAGCAAAAAATACTCTCGAAATATTATTCTGTGAGTTCATTCGAAGAACACCAGAAAAAAATTGAATTAATATACGTAACAAGCAAATAAGTGCTAATTGGTCAAATCGAATCAGGATATGCTTCATTGCTTTGAAGCGACTCTACCAAATTTGACGGATGAAGAATAGTCGACTAAGTATTATATTACAAAAGACAAAAAACAAAAAAAGCCTGATAATGATATAGAAAAATTGATGTAGAATATCCGCTATCAATTTACTAAAGACCTTCCAGAAAATTTGCAGGAGACTCCGAAGTCGTCTGGAGGATTTGGTTAAAGCCAATGGCGATTTCATTGAATAAATTCAATCTTTAGTATTACAAGAGATTTTTGTGTAATTTTGGTAAATATATCTGTTAAAATGCTATATGAGTGTTATGTATTGAACGCAAGGCAATTTGGTGGGGTGCATTTATTCCTAAAAGAACCGTATTTCCTGATGCAAATCCTACTAATTAACCCATAACTTAGCAGTGAGATAGGGTGAATTCATATGTTTACTAGGACTATTTGCGTGCAAATGAATATAACGAACCCGATTCGAATTGGAACTCTGCTCATCGATTAACAATTCCGAGATGTTATACGTCATATCACCCGCACAGACTTGCTCACAGCACCTGGAAATTTTAAGTGATTATTCGTCTAGGTTCTAACTAGGTTTAACATTGCTTATCTTAGGGGATTGCACTAAAACCGGTGTTTCAATGTGTTATGCTACAGCACATCCATACTTGCATCACTTGATATTACTAAGCAGTAACCCATCTACTTCCTGACCAAACTCGACGTTGCTTAACTTGATAATCGCACAAGAACCGGTGTTTAAATGTCTTATGGCTGCAATCCTATTTTGCTACAGTACATGAAAACTTGCATCACTTGATATTACTAAGGAGTAACCCATCTACTTCTTGACCAAACTCGACGTTGCTTAACTTTGATAATCTCACAAGAACCGGTGTTAAAATGTATTATGGCTGCAATCCTATTTTGCTACAGTACATGCATACTTGCATCACTTGATATTACTAAGCAGTAACCCATCTAATTTCCTGACCAAGCTCGACGTTGCTTAACTTTGGTTATCGCACGAGAATCGATGTTTCAGTGTGTTATGGGCGTAAGCCCATTATGCTACAGAACATCTATACTTGCATCATTTGATATTACTAAGCAGTAAGCCATCTAGTTCTTGACCAAGCTCGACGTTGCTTAACTTTGCAAAACGTACGTGGACCGATTTTTTCAAAGTGATATGTCAGTTCTCATTTTATACTTCTTGCTAATGCTGTTGGAATTGTTTTAAATGATGTGCTTTTCGTTATTTGGCAAAACACTTTGGGATTTTATCACGCCTATTTGTACGGTTTAACGATATGTCACTTTTTAAAAAGATTTACGGTGTTTTTTTTTTCTCTGAAATCGGTTTTAACTATACATCCTAGAAAATAGTTGTATACACAGGCGAGTTTAGGCATTTCTGAATTAGCATATGTGATATTCATTTCATCTGCCGAGATTATGCAAGATCCTGAGTCGAATATGAAATATAATATCATGAAAAAAGTTTACTGTGGAAATAGACTAGAAAAGAGAAAAAGATTTTCAGTGTTTTGAAATTAATTCTTGCATTATTGAGAACAATGCCATGATACATTTTGTAATGCCATTTTTATTACCATTGTTTACGCGTTTATCCAAAGTTTGGATAATTGTAATATATTTTTCTCTGGCATTTTTCTTAATGTTGGATATACAGGCTGTCTCGTAGATAAAGTAGGGAAAGTCCATACGAAATATGAATACCATTTATTTAAGGATCACGAATCTATCTTCACTAATAACATACAGTCTAGATTTATAAATCCACCAAAAACTGAACTTGGTCTAATCTAAAAACATATAATAAAAAAAAAGCGATAAAATACTAATTACAGCTTGTACTAATCTCTGGAAAGATTCGTCGGACACAATCAAATGATTTGTCAATATTGATGATAAAGAAAGAGCTAAATTTATCAAATTTGATATGATACATTTCTATTTCTCCATCTACTGTGATCTCTTGTTAAATTGTATTAACTTTGTAAACATTATGTGTAGATCACTGATGAGGAGAATAACATCATCCTAATAGGTAGGAAATCACTTCTAGCTCTTAAAAATTCTACCTGGACCAAGTGCCTTAATGAGAATTTTGATGTCCCTATGGGTGCATTTGAATCAGTCCAGGTTGCTGATTTTGTATGTATTTATATTTTAAATAGCCTTAGTATAACAGTACTTCCCAAACAGATAGGCCTATACAGAGATGATGGACTCATTTTTTATCCCTAATATTAATGGTTTACTAACGGCGAATATCCATAATAAAATCATAAGGACATTTAAATTATAAGGGTTTAGGAGTGAGATTTTATCAAACCTTAAAATAGTTCATTATCTAGATATGACCCCTATCATCAATAATAAAAAATGTTTCAGCCATACCATGAAGACAATGAAACCTCTACCTATATTAATGTTAATTCTAACCACTCCAATGCCATTGTGAAAGAGATACCTTACACCGAAGACACTAGGATTAGTCTATTATCATTCAACATAAACATCTTTAAAAAATATAAATAAAATATATATGAAAATACTCTCCAAACTGTGGTTTTAAAAATAAATTATCTTATCTAAACCCTGTAATTAACACAGAATAATGTAAAGTGAAAAAGAAACACTATATGGTTCAACCTCCACTTCCGGAGACTGTCAAATATTAAAATCGGACAGTATGTTCTAAAGTTAATAAATGAACAATTCCAAAAGCAATAAACATTAAATAAATAATCACTTAAAAAACAAAACCTTTTTAATAGGAAAATGATTGAGATTAACTACTCTTGTGTATAAAATTATTAACTAACACAAAGACCATATATTAAGAAGTTTCTTCGGGCAAACAGCAATCCGAGTATTGAACCCTCCTGTAAATGTAGATGTAAAGAAAATTGTCCAGTAGAGGACAAATGTAAATCTACCAGAGTTATATATCATACGATCATTTCCCCCAAAGAAAATATGAAAAATTATAATGTTTATATTGGAATTTACGCGGGGGAATGGAAACAGAGATTTTATACCCATAGGCACACATTTTCTAACTCTAAGCTAAAACCCTAGACAGTACTTTCAAAAACGTTTTTGGAATTGAAAGAGAGGTTTGAGCCCAATTATAGTTAGGAAACCTATAGGTTCTGCACGTCCTCCTAATGGTCTTAGACATAGGTGTGACTTATATTTAGAAGGAAAGAGTAGAATAATAAAATACAATAATCAAAGCTAACTGTTGAATAAGTGGAATGAATTAGTGTTAAATATCGAAATAAAAACAAATTCAAATTTCCATAATATCGGCTTATATTTCCGTAATATAAAAACTCTAATACTTCAAATGTCGACAGTACAACTAATTTTCATTTCTATTTTTATTCACTTTATATAACATTTTTACATTATATTTATAAATTTCCCGTCCTTTAAT
>OZ010601.1:20634271-20656771 GCA_963932145.1 Acanthosepion lycidas
CACTGGCTTCAAAGAAAGAAGTGAGGTTGGTTCTATTTGGTATCCCGGATCTTTAGTGAAGGCTTATATTTGATGAAACTAAGGAATGTAGCTAGTTCTGGAATTAGCTATAGAGTTGGGACATATTCCTGAGAGAAAGGGTTGAATCGTGGAAAATATTTTATCACTCCCAAAGCCGCGTAAACGCTTTTAGACTCGAAACTCAAGACAGATGAGCGAATTCTGAGCAGCTCCAACCCATATATGTCAGTCTGGTCTCGGCATTCTGTAGCATTATATACCATTTCGTTAGCCTAGAATTCCGCCACGTGCGAGATAGCCTCTCTGAGGTATCTGGTAGGGAAATCATGTCGACTATTCGAAGGTATTTTCTTGTAAATATATAGCATAGTAAGAGGAACCAGATACTTACAACAACTTGTGAGCTTATGTCCCATTAGAATTTTAAGGCTCCTTGACAGAACACTCATAGCTGACGGGAGAAAAAGAGAAGTCATACCTTTCCCAAGAGTATTGGCATATAACTGTATGTAATGGATTCGACTGCAATTAGAACGGGCATTACGAAATTGACAACCAGTATCCGTTGACATCACAAATGTGTCAAGTGTTCTTTAACATCACAAAACATATAATTTTCAGTTAGCATTTCCCCCATTATTGGTATTAGTATATTTGTGTGTGATATGCAGATGACAGAGTGTTGATAGCAGACATAAGTTTTTTTTACAAAATCTCCTACAGAGGGTAGTGAAGGAAAGCCAGAAGAAAAGATTAAATATCAACTGCAAAACAGAACAGTGTTGTTAGCAAAAAGATGAAACGAAATTACGAACTGTAAATTAGAGATAGCAAAATCAAACAAGTAAAAACATTTAAATATCTCAGAAGATTTCTAAGACAGGTAGGCGATACTGGTAATACAATTGTTTATTTTGATAGCTAAACATATATATTACAGAAGTCATGCTAAGCACTAAGAAATAAAAAAATTAAAAAAATACACGGTGTCCAAAAATAAATTATACACTATTTGAATCGTTATAACTTATTCAATTTTTAAATTTTGACTTGTAAATAAGATTAATACAAGATAAAGATTACTCATTTAAAAAAGTATGAGATTTAAATATACAAAAAAACATAGAAAATTAACTTTAATAAGATAAAAGCTACTTGGGTCAATGGCAGAATGTTCATATAGTGATGCGTTCACATTAAGTGCTCAAACTGGTTGCCGTTCTGTTCAATACACTTTTCATATCTTGAAGAAATAGACCTAAAAACGTTCAGTATCATTTTTTTCTGGTATTTAAGCACATTCTTCTCCAATTGCTACTCTCATTTCAGCAATTGTTTCAGGTTTCCGGCTGTAACTTTTGTCTTTTAGAAACCCCCACAAAAACAAATCCAAGTGTGTCAACTCTGGTGATCTAGGTGGGTATTTAACTGTCCCTTTTATTCTAATCCATCTGTTTTACATATTTTTGCCCATAAAAGTTCTCAGATCACGGTAATCTATTATTAATTTTTAATATTTAAAGATTGTATACATTATTTTGGGACAGCTTGTATTCGCAACAAAAAAAAGGGAAAAGTGTAGTAAATTACTAAGCGATATAAGTCCTCCTGTATGTCAAGGTGTTCTGGACAATCTATTCAAAGATGAGGAAAATATTTGAAGCAACATAAATGCTGTTCTACAGAAGAGTGCTGAGGATGCCGTAGTCCGTATATGTGATCACCAATGATTAGAAAATGAAAAAGGAAACATATTTAACATCGGAAAAAGACAGTTAAAATTGCATATAGTGAGGAACAGGTGCTTGGATACTCTGTTACTTGCTGAACTGGATTAAGGCAAGAAAGTTAGATGAAAACAAAGCATAACATGCTTCGCGTCCTTGACTAAATAGATGGTGGAAAAGCAATTAGGAGAACTACCAGAAAGACGAAACTTATTAAGTGCTACAAGGGCCAGGACGGTCTTATATGGAAATTTATATCTACCTGTCGTTATGTAACCCAAGCAGAGAAAATCTAACATATGAAGTAAGGTGCGAAAGGCTTTATGCGCAACGTGAAAACTTGTGATGTCCTCTGTTCTCGTAATTACTGGTGAAGTCATGACTTGCTCATCTGAGAAAGCATTAGCATCCCGGATCGTCCGGTATAGCCTCTCTGGGCAATCAGGTTACAAAAAAAAAACAAAAAAAAACAAAAAACAAAACAAAAAAAAACAAAAAACATGTCGACTTTTAAAAACTGTTACGACTCTTTGACGACTTCACACTATTTTGATGTTATATAGGAAACTTAGACAAATGCCACGAACGAATTTTCAGGCCAGTAATTTTCTGTAGTGGACCGGCCTTAGTCTTCTGTGACATCAATGGCAATTCCTTGTCTTAGCATCTGACCACGTGTGAGCTAGCCACTCTGAGAAATCTGGATGCTGAAAGCGTGTCGATTCTTCGAGGTTCTTGCGGCCGTCTGCCGATGTTTTGGATTTATATTATCAACCTTGACCGCATTCTGTGACCCCAATGGAAATGATGAAGGAAAGGATTGTCAGTGGTCAGCAATTAACACAAACACTATTGAATAAATAAAACTGTTTAGGTAGAATTTAAGAGCTTACAAATTTATGATTTATTATTTTCGTTTTGTCTAAAATTTTCATGTTAACATTTTGAGATTTTATTTCCAGCGTCCTATTCACAGCTAGTTGCTTTTCAGTAGTCACGTTCCATGTTTTCATTTTTAGAATATTTTCCCTTCATTTCTTTTTACCTGAGGTGAATAAATTTAGCAGAATCTAATTTCGAAAGCCTTTAAAATCTATTTTCCCCAAAATTGAAAAATCCAAAACAGATTAACGTAAATTTCAAGTAGAATATCGAAAATTCGTTTCATTGTGTTTGGCATGTACATTTCAATCGAAAAAAGAACACGAGTCAATACTGTGGCTGACGGTACGAAGAAACATTTTTTATAAGCTAACAAGGCAGCCAAACTGTAGGGAATTGGTAACTCTTAAAGCCGGACTGCAGTTTTCCCACAATACCTGACGAATTTCGACTACATCTACATCTACTTCCTGTTTTATCAATTTTCAGCGCCATACACTCAGAGACATTATAGCGGTTGGATTCAACGACTTATCGCCCCATTAGTCTTATATCTCTTTTGTGCAAAATACTAATTCCTTATGCACCTCAGCTAATCAATATGGCATTCCTTCCTCTAGGCCAACCGACAAAGTGTGTTGTGTATAACAGAATATGTCTATAAAGCTTCAGATAAGAACGGGGAAGGTTAGGGCTGTGTCTTATAGTGATTTTTCAAGTGTGGCTTAGATGTGGCACAAGGTCGAAAGTAAGAGGCACCCAGTAAACATCGAACTCACTGCTCAGTCGTAATTATTCTAGCGAGACAAGCTCGCTAGCCATTACACCACCTCGAGTTGCCCCATGGCTGTGACATATATCTGGAAGCTGATTGACAGCGTTTGACATACAGGTCTTCTTCAAAAGCTATGGTGTTACTGGTAGAGTATTTAAATAGACCCGCTTCTATATCCATTCACATTAATCTGAGGGCTCGCCAGGTCTCTATCCCTGGCCATACGTTTTTTCTCACTTTCATCAAAGACCTTCCCTATTTATTCGATTCCCAACTCAGTACTTATGCTGAAGATGCATTTATCTATCCCTTTATTAATAGTCCAATAGGAGTAACAAATAAAAATTGAGTACTGGTGTCATATATTCTTGAATGAAAAGAAAGAAGAAATTGTCCTGAACTGTTACATCATAACTGTCCTTCTATATGACACTGAATCCTAGAAATCTCCGACCAGGTGAAGAAAAGACTTGAATCAACAGAAAAAAAGAAAAATTTACTAAACTCTTACATAGTACCCCTCCTCCTAGATGACACTGAATGATGGAAATCTCTTACCAGATGAAGAAGAGACTTGAATCAACAGAAAGAAAAGTTTACTAAACTCATACATAATACCCCTCCTCCTAGATGACACTGAATGATGGAAATCTCTTCCCAGATGAAGAAAGGAATTGAATCAACAGAAAGAAAGAAACATTTACTAAAATCTTACAAAATACCCCTCCTTCTAGATGACACTGAATGATGGAAATCTCTTCCCAGATGAAGAAGAGACTTGAATCAACAGAAACAAAGAAAAAATTACTAAACTCTTACATAATACCCCTCCTTCTAGATGACACTGAATGATGGAAATCTCTTCCCAGATGAAGAAAAGACTTGAATCAACAGAAAGAAAGAAACATTTACTAAACTCTTACATAATGCCCCTCCTTCTAGATGACACTGAATGATGGAAATCTTCTCCCAGATGAAGAATATACTTAAATCAATAGAAAAAAAGAAAAGTCTACTGAAATATAATATATATATATATATATATATATATATATATATATATATATATATATATATATATATATGACACTGATTGCGTGAACTCTCCTTCTAGATCTAGGAGACATTTGAATCAACAGATTTAAGCCAAGTATACTGAAGTCCTACATAATACCGATCCTTATATGTAAAAATGAATGCTGGAAATCTCCTCCCTGATTAAGAATATGTTTGAATGAAAAGGAACAAATAAAGTATACTAAACTGTTATGTGATAACAGTTCTTTTATATGACATTTCATGGTGAAAATCGCCTCTCAGATGAAGAAGGGTCTTTCAAGCAATAAAATGTAATTCTACCGAAGGATGTTTAGAACACCATGAACCGAACAGGTCAGAGCGACTACGAACTTTTAGATAAAATGGTAGTTGATTGGCAGAGTTTCCCATGCTGGCCTTCTACACAAGCTTATATGCTATGGTGTCACTGGTCGGATATTTGTCAACACAATTTTATTAAATAGACCTGTTTCTATATCCATTCACATTAATCTCCGGCTCCGTCATATCTATCCTTGGACCTATGTTTCTTACCTTCAACGAAGACCTTCATGATTTCTTCTGTTCCAAACTCGGCTTTTATATTGAAGACACAATTATCTACCCATTTCTTAATAGTCCGATAGTTTTAACAAATAAAAATGGAGTACTAGTATCATATTTTTAAGGGAGATGACCAGGCATCACTCTCTATCCTTTGGTGACGGATTATTTACTCTTCAACCTCGCTCTTACAGGCGGGCTGTGGCCTAAAGTGCTCGAACGGTCTACATTCCCTGTCCCACCGAGGCAAATCTTCACGAGAAGAATACAAAATGCCATTTACATAGTCAGGATCCACCCACATTCCTCCCTCATTCTATCGTTGATTTGTTTTTTTTTTTGTTTGGTTGGATTTTATGGCATATCAACCACTGTGGGTTATTTAATGCCAAATCCAGTTTATATGAATTTTAAATGCCTATTTTGTATGGAATAAAAAATGTATAGCAGGCAACATTATTGTTTAAAAAAAACGTATAGCTGGCAACATTACTTTTCTACAAAAAAAAAAGAAGCGTATAGCTGGCAATATTACTTTTCTACAAAAACAAAAAAAATGTATAGCTGGCAACATTACTTTTCTACGAAAAAAACAAAAAACGTATAGCTGGCAACATTACTTTTCTACAAAAAACGTACAGCTGGCAACATTACTTTTCTACAAAAAAAAAACAAAACGTATAGCTGGTAACATTACTTTTCTACAAAAAAAAAAACAAAAAAAAACGTATAGCTGGCAACATTACTTTTCTACAAAAAATACTTAGAGCTAGCAACATTATTGTTTCAAAAACTTAGAGCTGGCTACATTTCTGTTTCAAAAACTTAGAGCTGGCAACATTATTTTTCTGAAAACATTATCTTAGACCTTGCTGTTGAATGCTGTTTATCGCCGTACCCAGGACGTGGATGTAGTTTATCATCATACCCAGGACCCGGATGTAGTTTACCGTTATACCCAGGACGCTCCATCGTTGAGTAGTAAGGTCTAGTGTAACACCTTCTTCTCGCGAGCCACTGCCTTGTGGATCTGACTGGCAAAAGGATGATCAATACAATCTTAACCTGTTCAAGGCTGGGGTAAACCGTTGTCTCCAAATTCTATACATACAAATAGCCTCCAAACGTAACGCTCTAATTCGAGCGGCCCCGGGTTTTGTAAAGAGTGAACCTCCCTGTAATAAAAACGCAGCTGATTTATAAAATAATGTTCAGTCAGTGGTTAACTGGGGCAAGAACTGATTTGCAAATTTTAACGATTGGGATAGATACAAACGTAAGTTTAATATTGATAGTGTTTTTCTTGGCTGTAGAACTCACTCTCGTTTGGTATCGTGTTTCGTTGACATCTACGATCATCAAACATTTAAATGCAACGTCAATCTCAATTGTTCTTTAATTGTTTTTCATTCTCGCTAATGTGTCTCATTCAGTCTCAGTTATTTCCTGCATTTCACTAATATTATCGTCTTGCTTCGGGTAAAATAATTACAACAACAACAAAAAAACAAAATTTTCATTGCATGTTACATTGGGGTTATTGCGTTGGAAGGCTATTGAGATCCTAGCTCACTCCAGATTAGGCGGGAAAATTTCTGTAAACACGATAAAATAAATTGTCTAATCTTTGCATTGCTCTACAGACTACCATAGTCCACTTGCCATATTCTAACTTTACAATATCCACTTCCCATTCCTCCAGAAAGTACCTCAGTCCTCTTGAGATGCTCGAACATAACAACAGCCACTTCACATTGGTCCAGAGAGTACCTCAGTTCATTGACATGTTCTAACTTAACAATAGCCACTTCACATTGCACCAAAGAGCACCTCTGACCTCTCACCAAGTTTTAACTACAACAGTCACTTCGTATTGCTCTAAAAAATATCTTAGTCCATTTGGCATGTTCTAACTTTAAAAGATTCACATCAACCGAAAAGTGGGATAATGTTGCCATATTTGGGCTGGATCAGAGTAGTCCTTACTTTTCAGGTTTAACAGAGTTCAGAAGCAATGGCATGGCCTTCTAGGTTATAAATTATTTTCATCAATGCAACCCCTTTCCCAAAGACTAAATGTTACCAGGTTCTTATTATTTCATCTCTAACTTCTGAGTAGTTGTTAAGTCGAGCTACTTCCCTAGTTACGCCAATCCAGACATTTACTGACAAATCCGTCATGCCACATATACAGAGTTGACTCATCCATATTGCCTTCGTATTAAGTTAGTAAGACAAAAGTTGCACTCAGAGAACATCTCCCCCAGATCCGTTACTTTGTTGAAAATGGAGTGGATGTGAGAGTGCCCTAATGCATAGTGACTTCGAGTGTGAAATCAGATAAGCGAGTTCATGTCCCAGTCATCTTCTTTCGATTCCCTTACGCCATATCCCCCAGTTATGTGTTAAAAACTTTGATTTTTCTCATAGTTATTATAAAAAATATTATTGCAATATTCACTCGTAAAATCAATGAAGTAATCTTACTATCGAAAATTTGTTTCAATTATAAATAACCCACAAAAGTGTCAACAAACCTTTATAAAAAATTAATGCTCTGGACAGCCGAGCAGTACGGTCTTAAGCTCTTCATGTCGAAGTTCAGCTTTTATCTATATTATACGTAATATTTAAATTCAACTTATTTGAAAATGACTATAGATTCAGGCTTCACTGTATTTTGATTTGTATATTATCACTGATGTCTAGAGAGTTCGTTTCTTCATAGGTACTGTATTACTGTAGCCTAAAGTTTAAAGTTTAAAGTTTTAAAATAGCCTTAAGTTAGTTTTCATGTAGCCCTAAGTCAGTTTTACAGCAGTCTGTTGCTGTACGCGCAACAATGAAATGGCGTCGTGCCCATCTCATCAAATTTTGTGGGCCCTATTCTAGTTTTAATACAAGGAGGGACAAGAAAAGTTTACCGAAGTAAATGATGGATGAGAGGAAATGGAAAACAATTTCAACGAGGCGCCGTTTTATATTTTATATTTTAGTTTAAAAAGAAAATAATTGAATAAAAAAATACATTATTATGTAGGCAAAAGAGAGAAGATATTGAAAATTATCAAGTGTGTGTGTGTGTTTGTGTATGTGTGTGAAACTTCGATCCTAAAGAGAAGGACATTCTTATGCCCTGGAACAAGGCCTTGGTGGTGTCCTCACTACATATTGCTGGGAGGAAAGTAGAGAAAGAGAGTAAGTGTCCTGTTTTGGTAGGTACATGACAGAACCCCTCTAATGAATCCTTTTCAAAACTGGCGAAGCTATAAGGGGATAAACCACAAGGGTTAAGACAGTTTTTAATAGTAATAAAATAATTTTAGTGTACATTTAAAATTATAATTACGACGTGTTTGCGCGCGCGTATGTTTGTGTGGGTGTATGTTCATTCACTAAGGGGAAAGATATCCCAGTGTCCTGGGACAAGCTTCTGGTAGTATTGCCACTTCAGCATATTAGGAGGAAAAAAGAGAAAGACAGGAAGTGTCCATGAAAGAACCCAGCTAAATTCATCTTTTCAGCTTTGGCGAAGCCATAATGTGATAGACTAAAAGACTTAAGACAGTTTTTAATTGTCTTAAAATAGATTTCCTGAAAGTTATAATTATATTGCTGGTACATCGGCGAAAACTTCAATAGATTAAAATGTCAACCTCCAGTGGTCAATTAAGATAACTAAATACAAGCATCAAATTTATAATAGCCAACTTAGGCAATAAAACATATTTAGGAGTTGTATTATAGCTTCAACTATAGTCTTAACATTATTCCTTATTAAAACAGAACTGACAGTAAACACGTTGGCCTCCGCAGATGAAAATGCACCAGAAAATACCAAACAAAAGATAACGCGTAGCCACCTCCATAATAAAAATTGCCAACCACGCGTTATCATATATCAATGTGCTAATACATAATATGACTTAGTTTGGTTTGTTATACGCCATAACAACCTCAATAGGTTATTTAATGCCGAGAAGATTTTTATTGCTGGTAATAGTTTTTACAAAAATATTTCTGGTAATATCTTTTTTTCCAAAAATGTATCGCTGGCAATATTTCTTTTTTCAAAAGTGCATGTCTGATATATTTTCTTAATGTATTGCTGATAATATTTTTTTTCCAAAAAACTATGACAGGTTATAATGTAATGCTGCTAATCATTTTTCTATTCAAAAAAAATATTGCGGGTAATAACTTTTTGCAAAAATATATTGCTTATATAAAAACCTATTTTTACAGGTTTTAACCCCTCTTTTTTGTTAACTATTTACCCATATCTATTTTTGCACAATCGACTAGAACAGAACATAGAATAGAAAATCCACATGATCAGTATTCTTCTTATTATTCCAATCCTTTTATCCATAGAACACACTTTCCAGTCACGCTAGAATCCAAAAGTATCTCCGAGTCAACCTCTGTCTCACAGGCTAGATGTGGCAAATTTCTCGTTGCTCTATCGCTAAATTCACGGGAAATACTTGCATGGACTACATTCTTTCATTCTGCCAGGGCTAACCAGCTGGGACCCTAACTGGTGCTACCACCCGGGTCAGGGTGGATCTGGTAACACCAACAATTAAAAGGTGGTTCCATGCGCCACAAAACTTCCTGATCAGAAGCCTTGCTGGTGGATGTAGTTTATCGTCTTACTCAGGACGCTCCCTAACAGGTGCTACCACTCCGCTCAATGTCTCAGCAACCATTTTTATTACCAGTAATCATATTGAATTTTTTATTATTATAGCATTTTTTACCAGAGCTTATATTGCAAATTTTGGTTTTGTTCATTGATTTTCTCTAGCACTTTTCATTATTGGTTCCCATATTGTATTGTTTTCGATGCTTGATCGGCTCATGGGCTAGTTTTCCTATTCTCCAGTGATGCTCTCTGTGTATTATTTCAACCTCATCTTACAGGCGGGCAGTGATTTCTCTTTTCCATACATATGTGGTCAGCTATGCCTGATTTTTCTATTTCCGCTCGTGTTACTGCTTTATGGCGATCTTGCAGTTTTACTTTAAGGGAAACTTATTTTAAGTGTACCCGTCCTGCCAGCTATTATCCTGAATTTATTTTGAACGAAAAGAAATGATTGAAAACTGATTTTGAAATCGTACTGAATACATCAAAATAGATAAGGTGTGATATTGATTGGCCCTAATTGTCCTCTTTCATAAAATTACCAAGACAAAGGGAAGACAACTGACTGTTGGTGGTTATATATTTTGACTAATTGTATGAAGGGAAATTATAGGCCTCTTTAAAGTTGCTAATGTTGTAAAGACTGATGTAGAAAATTGTTGTAATTTCTTGGAGGAATATTTCTTTTTTGAATGAGACATCTCAAAATGAAGAATCTTTTAGCAAGAAAGAATATTCTTAAATGACAATGTTCATGCATATTCTTCAACGCTGAAAATTGGTTAAGTTGCAAAAAAAAAAAAAAATTTCAAAGACACGAAATAAATGAAATGGCCACGAGGATCAGAAGATATTAATCCAAGAAAAAACGTGCCGTCCATCATAAAAAAGGGATGTATATAGGAATGGGAATCTATTAAATCAAAGACGAATTCTAGGAAACCAAAAAACCAGTACCAAGCAATATTAAAAGTAAAATATTTCCTAGAAAACGACAAGGTCTGATGAAGATCAGAGCATGCCAAGCCAGCCACCTTCACCTTACACATAATAAAACATTAATATTTTCAAGTATGCAGATTATTGTATTAATCGGTCCATAATTGATAATGGATCTATTAATACAATAATCTACATACTTTAAAATATTAATGTTTTATTATTTCTAAGGTTAAGGTGACTGGCTTGACATTCTCTGATCTTCATCAGACCTTGTCGTTTTCTAGGAAATATTTTACACTATTTTCATTATTCGGACGATTCTCCTCCTTTTTTGTCCTCATATTTATTACAACGTTTCGGCCCTTATACGTTCCGGCCTTCTTCAGGTGGTTGGAATGTCGAAATGAACCCTTTATTTCGCTCACTGGGGTAGACTGTTCTAGTTCCACGTAACAACTTTAATGGATGTCAGTTATCTCCTGTTAATTTCACTCTGAAATTTCTCCACTGCCTTAACCGAGTATTGAACTCACACTCTTTTGGTCATGTCACTGGATCTGACTAACGTCTTTATCCACTGTGCCATGTCTGTAATAAATATGGCGACCAAGATGAGGACTATAGTAAATAATGTAAATAGTGAACATAATACTTCATCTCATAATGTAAATAGTGTTCATAATACATCATCTCAGAAATATAGATAATATTTTACTAACTTATAACTGGAAACTTCTAAACTTATAATAGCTTATAATAGTTTATAATTGAAAACCTCTATACTAATGGATGTTTATAAGACGATAATTAATAACGGAGTATTTGATAATCTATAGTCGGAATGCTATAATTAATATTACGTTTTTATTTTAGTTTAATAATTAATTATGAATTATATGGAAAGTTATATTTTATGCTAGTTTTATTGGGAATTATAAATTCAGGCCGAAAACCTGCTGTGCAAACATTTTATTAAGTTTTATTTATAAATATTGTTATAATTTTTAATGATAAATTATCTTCTCTTTCTTTCTTCTTTTTTCTTTCTTTCAATTTCTCACAGAAACCAAGCAGCGTTTCTGCTATGTCAGTTCCGTGTTTTGACGCAGTCAAAATGGAATATTCTATTATTTATGAAGTATTGGCAGGGCGTAACGGTCGTGCGAACGCAAAAATTAACTAACTAGCGAATGAATGAATTGGATGATTAGTTGTTTTCGTTTAGCGTCATATCAATATCTCCACGTTCTATTTAATGCCGAATATATATATATATATATATATATATATATATATATATATATATATATATATATATATATATATATATATATATATATATATATATATAAACGCAATTATATTTATTTTGTATAATGATGGTTTTAGTGGCAGAAGTCTCATTAATTAAAACATAGGTGAGAGAAGTAGAGGTTAATTCATAACTTTCCCAAGTGAATATAACGAATCCAATCCAGATGGCTCTCTGATGAATGTTTCAAAACCATTATCAATTACACCATCCACACATCAAGGGTTACAGCACCTTTTAGTTTCAAAAGGGACTGATGAGCCTTGACGTTGCTTAACTTCAGTGATCGTACGGAAACCCGTATTTCAATGCTATGTGTCTGTAAGCTCTTACTAACGAATAGAGAGAAAAATCATAATTATTATATGAGGATAATTAATAAATTATATTTAAAATTTAATTGCTATCTTAAATACCGAAAATTAAGGTAATTAAAATTGGTAAAGAATACAATTTAGCGTATTCTAATTTAATGAGATATGACTAAAGCAAAACGTAACCATGACAATATCTTTTTTAATCTTGCCAGGACAATTACTAAACGTTGATTCAAAACGCACCTGTCTGAGTTCTCCACTTGAAGAAGAGATACTGGATTTGTAATGTGCTGTAGTGTTGTCCCTCTAATAAGTCTATTATGAACTCTTCCACTTACTTACTGTAAAGTAATAGGAAATGTAAGCGTCGTGGGGAACATGATATAAACTGTTCAACTGTCAAACTCTCTGCCTCGGCAGAGAGGAACCCGGACGAGACTTTGCCGAAGGGGAAGGTTTCGTCCGGAAGGTACACAGGTCCTGACCCCGTTTATACGCGTTCAAAGGGAATAATTTGGCCGAGCCTACGGGCTAGGAGAAACCAGGCTAAACTGGACTTGTGCGATATGCGACCAACGTGAGGGGGAGTTAAATATAACGGCAGAGAGGAACCCGGACGAAGCTTTGCCGAAGGGCAAGGTTTTGTCCGGGGAAGTAGACAGGCCCTGAACCCGTCAATACGGGTTCAATGGGAACATTTTGGGTCGAGCCTACGGGCTGGGGAACCCACGCTAAACCGGCCTTGTGCCACATACGACCCACGTGGGGGGGCGTTAAATATTAACGGTGATATAAACTGTTCAACTGTCAAACTTTCTGCCTCGGGAGAGAGGAACCGTGACGAGGCTTTGCCGAAGGGGGAAGGTTTCGTCCAGGAGGTACACAGGCCCTGACACCGTTTATATGCGTTCAAAGGGAATAAGTTTGGCCGAGCCTACGGGCTAGGAGAAACCAGGCTAAACTGGACTTGTGCTACGTACGACGCGCGTGAGCGGGAGTTAAATATAACGGCAGAGACGAACTCGGACGAAGCTTTGCCGAAGGCGGGGAGGTAGACAGGCTCTGAACCCTTTTATATGGGTTCGAAGGTAAGATTTTTTTCAGAGCCTTCAGGCTCGGAGAACCCACGATAAAGTCGGCCTTGTGCTACATACGACCCACGTGGAGAGGGGTGTTAAATATAACGATGATATACACTGTTCTACTGAGGGTGTTCGCAGCTCCTGTCGAACTTTGTTTTGGCGGAGAGGAACCCGGACGAGCATGTGCCGAAGGGCAGAGTTTCATCCGGGGAGGTAGACAGATCCGAACCCGTTTATTCGGGTTCTACAGGGAATTTTTGCCCCAGCCTACGGACTCGGATGACACACGTTAAACTCGGTCTTGTACACACATATTTCGCTCGTGGGTGGGGGCTTTTAAATATTAACGGTGATATAGACTGAACGCTGTTCAACTGAAACACACTTCCAAGTCAAGTAACACAATTCTATTGTATTTACTGTTCAATACACAATTTATCTGAAACATCTTGTTTTATTATTCCTTAACCAATTATTTGGTCCCAACATAATGTCAAGAAGGATAGCTTTATTATTAAAGTCGGCTCATAATTGTCGCTATGTATTAAATTACTGGACGAGTCATTTTGTTATTGAATGATCAAAAGCATTGTTCGAAGAACCTTCTCGGTTTTATTTTAACAGGCGCGACCAATTAATAATTAAAAAGTAGATCGTATTTTGGCCGCATTGCTGAAAGGATAGCGAAGCAAAATATGCGGAAAATTTCGTTAGAAGCTAAGAAAAAGTGTACTGAACTGTTACATAATACCAGTACTTCTATATGACGGAGAATACTGGAAATCTCGTCCTTGATTAAGAATATTCTTGAATGAACAGATACAAAGAAAAGTGTACTAAACTGTGACAGAAAACCAATCATTCTATATGGCACTGAATGCTGGAAATCTCCGAACAGATGAAAAAGATGCTTGAAACAACAGAAACAAAGTAAGGTTTTCTAAACTACTACATGATACCAGTCCTTCTATAAGGCACTGAATGGGGGAAGTCTCTCCACAGATTGTCTTTTAAGCATCAGATATGTTGTTCTATCGAAATATGTTGAAAGCACCATGAAACGAATATGTGAAAGCGACGACGAATTTTTAGATAAAGTAGAAACAAAAAAGGACACTTAAATTACCATCAGAAATGTTAAAAAATTTTAGTGCCTAGAATGTGGGA
This sequence comes from Acanthosepion lycidas, assembly GCA_963932145.1. Classification (NCBI taxonomy): domain Eukaryota; kingdom Metazoa; phylum Mollusca; class Cephalopoda; order Sepiida; family Sepiidae; genus Acanthosepion; species Acanthosepion lycidas. The sequence goes on from OZ010601.1 coordinate 20,648,750, forward strand.
GAAATCAATAAATACTTTCATGTTAATATCATTAATAATAATATCTGCGCTGAAAAACAATTAAAATTAATATAAGTTGAATTTTTAAAAATGAACAGAATAATCCCATCTATTGACTTGTGGTGATTTATTGAAAAAAGACAGCCTCGGACATTTGTCGCTACGAGATATACCGAAGGCATAAATAAGAAAGAGAAACAAAGAGTACCTAATGAGTTTTCTCTTTTCTTTTTACTTTTTTTTTTTTTTTTGTAATGGAGAGCAAAACATGGAACATGAGGGAAAGCAAAAAGCAAAACATTGTTAAAAGCTACTAAAAATAAGATGTTGTGGAGAGCCTTAACTGTACACACTTTCAAGGGACACAGAATGTAACAGAAGACATTGTTATAATGAAAACTATATTAATAAGTCTGAATTGGTTTTAACGATTCCCTAAACAGAACGAATTTTAAGACGTTCAGTTTGATGATATAAACCCATACAATCAGGACGATGGGGGGTATTTCCTCATTGTTCCTACTCACCAAGTTTAACAGCAACATTTTAAAAAAGCTGAACATTCTTAATCAAAAGATATAAAATTTGTTTTCGGTGAATAGACAATTTAACTTCCAACATCGTCTACAGCAAACCACTGCCCACATATTGCATGCGGCTTCTTTGCTCTTTCTCAATGGCATCTTAAAACTTGGTTTTATTTCACTCACACAATCTCTGTTATATAATAACAGACATTAACACAGATTAAGTACAAAGTTTGTTGAAGTTTGTAAATTTTCGATTAATATTACGTTTTCATCATTGCGAACCATTCGCGATTTTAAATAACAATGATCATACATATAAATGCATTTTGCTTTTGAAACAGGAAATATTTGATTTAATCTGGAGAAGATATATATATATATATATATATATATATACATATATATATATACATATATATATACATATACATATATATATATATATATATATATATATATATATATATATATATATATATATATATATATATTAGGCATGTCTGATTGAATAAAGTACAAACATTATGTCTGCATATTTTTATCATACTCTTTTCATATTCACACTCAAATTAATATCGTTTTCTTCATTTTAGAACATTGGTGATTTTCACTAAGGAAATACATAGGTGTAAAAATATTTTGCATTTGAAACAGTCAATATTCAAGATAATGTTTGTTTTATTCTGGAAAAGAAACATCATATATATATATATATATATATATATATATATATATATATATATATATATATATATATATATATATATACTGTACTTGTCTGATTGACTAAAGTACAAACATTATGTCTGCTTACGTTATCATAATCTTTTCATGTTCATGAATATATATATATATATATATATATATATATATATATATATATATACTGTACATGTCTGATTGACTAAATTCCAAACATTATGTCTGCTTATGCTATCATAATCTTTTCATGTTCATATATATATATATATATATATATATATATATATATATATATATATATATATATATAATTGAATAAATTAGTAATGTTTTAATAATTTTAGATCATTGTTGATTTTCACTATGGAAGGTCAAACGTGGTGTATACCATATTTTGATTTTGAAACAGTCATTATTCATGATTATTCTTCTCTGATGTAAACATATACCTTTTTTATATATTCAAATGAATGAATTAAAAATAAGTTACAGCAGCAACCCTGATTAATTATACTGTCATCAGTAAAAAGTTTTAGAAAAAGGCGTCATTTTTCTAATTATACGAATATCTGTTCCCATAAAAAATATCCCATTTCGTTGTGATGTCAGTGTGGTACGCATATAATCTGTCGACAGTGTGGTGTTCTTTGGAAAGCTCAAATTTTGAAACACTCTGTGGCAGTCTTTCGCAAAATGCAGCCAGTGCCTTTCGTTTCTCTAAATGGTAGGCCTAATTTCACGAGGAAAATAGCGTTTATTAAAATGTTCTTTCTTTTCTTTTTCACTTGGTCACTCCCGCACCTTGAAACGCAATGACAAACTAATGGCTTTCGAATTTTATAAGATTTCAATGAAAATGACATTTTCATCATTGTAAACCATTGCCGATTTTTTCATTAAGGAAAGATCATACGTGTAAACATATTTTGTTTTTGAAGCAGCAAACCATCATATTTTTGCCGTAACTTTATTTATTTTCAAAGGAATAAAACAGAAATAAATCACGTACATAGAGAAACGCTAATCTCACTGTAATCAGTGATAGTATTATAGCAAATCTTTATTTGTTTATTATAGAAAAAACTATAGGATAAACATTTCTTTAAAAAAAAATATCCCACTATTTTTAAACTACGTGCTTACGCTCTATCCTGTAGTGAAAATATCTGAGGTACCTACTATGAAAAATTACCTTCGATAGTTTAGTAGTGCATTCCAGAGACAGAGACGATGTCTGCAAATTGTTCGAAAAAAAAAGTTACTCATAAAATAGTGGGTTAAATAAAGCTTTGGTTCGTGAATTTACTAACTATTGTAATTAATTATAAGTACAATCCCTTTGTAGGAAAATCATAGACTCATTGAAAAGAGGGCGATCTGATAGCCGTGCAGTACTAAAAACAACGATATGATCAAAACGATAACAATCCCGCTACCTGCGTTCAATTTTCAGTTCTAAATTCATTGTATGTTTACATGGAGTGAATGCCACTAGAAACAATGCGTAGAAGTGAAAACATCTTTATAAAAACAACAAAATGAAGATATTAACCCCTATGTTGATAATATAAAAATTCAGACGAGAATCAACGAATTCTATGTGATCTGAACGTGGTCCTGTTCGTTTTATTACGCATGCGCAATAACATCTATTTTTGTTACCGTTTTTATAGACGATCATTCATAATGGAACCGTGCAATAAATAATAGTTTCATTGATTTCGAAGCGATAATGTTTCTAATTTTAAATTTTTAGGACTGAATATTGGCCGTAATTTTCATTTCTGTTTTCCACAGAATAAATTTCTTTTTTCATCATCTTTTTTTCTATCTTTGACCTTCTACACAGTTCCGGGCTTTTTAACAAAGTAAACAATGGAGTAGCAACCCAAGATGAATATTTGAATTAAAACTGCAGAAAATATTCCTTCTATAGAAGAATTTTCTTTGAAAATTATATTTGGTTGATAAAAAAAAGGTCAAATCATTTTTCTCAAATTATTATTATTATTATTATTATGTTTCCTTCTTTGCATCCTGTAGTGCCGTGTCCAAACTGTGGCCCTTACGCCCTACATGTGAATTGTCATTTAATTTATTGCACTTTTCTTAGTATATTGATTTTCTAAGCGTAGCTTAGATGCGGCACAAGGCCGAAAGTATGGGGAACCCAGTGAGTATCGAACTCACTACCCAGTCGTAATTATTCTAGCAAGACAAGCTTGCTAACCATTACTCCGCCTCGAGGTGCCCCATTTTTCTTAGTATATGTGATCTTCCTAGTAGGGTTATCTTCTGGGGAACTTGCACGTTGATGTTACCTGGGACACACTTAGTAAAATTGTTCATTCCTTTTTTTACGAGGCACAGTGTTCTGATTACTATTGGTACAACCTTAATCTTCATTCACCACATCCTGTTAATATCGATCTCCAGGTCTTTGTATCTGGACAATTTCTCGATTATTTTTATGGAGGTGTTTCTCTCAGAGGGTACTGCTATGTCAATAAGCATACACTTCCTGAATGTTGTCTTTTATTATATCAAGCCTGTTGGTTTTTATTTCCCTGTCATTTTCAACTGGCATATCCCAGAGGAACTTTACATTGTTATTTTTGTTAACTGTGTCTGACTGGTGCTTATACCATGTCTCGGTGGTTTCGATTTCGTGCTTCTATTACACACATCGCTATCTTATTATGTCTGGGTATATTCATTTTCTCCTACTTCCGGAAATCCTGAGATGATATGTTATCATTATTATTTATTTCCTTTGATTTCTGGTCTGTACACATTTCTCTCTAGATTCCGCCTTATGACATAAGGTCAGAAATGGCGTAATGACATTTTCCACTGACCAATTTAAACACACACACACGGTTGGTAGATATCCTTCAGTTGGAGAATTATATCCAGCTGTGCTGATCAAACTATTTGCCTCCTGGTAGAAAGGATCCCTAGATGGGTCTGTATCATAGGGGAGAGTCTCGTCTCGGGAAACCGCTAACTGGCCCCGTTTTATATGGGTTCTACGGGAAATTTTGGGTCGAGCTTACGAGCTCAGATACTTCGCATTAAATTCAGGCTTGTGGCACATCTGACCGCATTGTGTGGTTGGTAGATATCCTGCAATTGGAGATTAGAAATCGATTATACACTCAAGGGGATCTAAAACTAACAATATGTTAAAAGAAAGGAAACTAAAGCGGTTGTTTCAAATAATTTGCACAAGGGTGCATATGGAGGAAAGTCATTGGCTGTCCTTGATAAGAGGTGATAATTCCACACAGTATACGTTCTGGAAAATAATTTGTCTAATTTTGAAACTAGTTCTTACCGAAGAAATATAAAGAGAATTGGAATGAGCGATTTGCCACCGTTTGCATAGCAGGACTGGTTTAATTGTATGCTATGAGTTGGAACCACGGGATATTGTAACGACAATATGTTCGCCGTGAACCCTCCGATGTGAACCACGGGTCTCATGCAAAATATTACAGTATGTACTGTCCTCATCTTTGTCGCCATATTTATTACAACGTTTCGGCCGTTGTACGTTCCTGCCTTCTTCAGGTGGTTGGAATGCCGAACTGAACCCTTTATTTCTCTCACTGGGGTAAACTTCTAGTTCCACGTCTCAAGTTTAATGGACGTCACTTATCATTTATCTCCTGTTTATTCACCTCTCCAAGATCTCCACCGCCTTAGCCTGGTATTGAACTCACACTCTTTGCGTCCTGTCACTGGATCTAACCAACGCCTTTATCCACTGTGCCAGGTGATTATTGTGGCCTAACATCCGTGGTGATTCCTTAAGTTTCGAATTTTCCAGTGTTGTTCTTTGCCTATGATTTCAACCTGATTCCACAGAGGGCGGTGATCTCCCTTTTCTCTCCATATGTGGTCAGCCATGCCTGATTTCTCCACTTCCCCTCGTGTTATAGCTTTCTGGTATACTTGAAGCCTAACCTAAAGTAGGCGGCCTGTCTCCCCTTTATATTTCTTTCTGCCGCTGCACGGGATAGCGTACACACAGTCTTTAGTCATATTCTCCTCTCTGAGGGTCGGGGTTTTACTTGGAGTATATCTGCGAAGTGTGAAGGGTTCAGTTCGACATTCCACCCACGTGAAGAAGGCCGGAACGTACAAGGGCTGGAACGTTGTAATAAATATGGCGACAAAAGTTTAGGACAATAGTACGAATAATGTAAATACCCCATCTCAGAAATATAGACAGATCACACATACAGTCACAATAATGGCCCCAGAGCAACTTATCACAACATGTACAGGGCCCGATGGATAGATTGTCGTCTAGATTACGCAAAAATAAAAATAACACTGTCATCTCATTTTAACAGCTATATTAACCAAAATTACACTTATTCAATAAAACTGGCATTACCTTCAGCTATGATTTTCAAACGACTACGAAATGTTCTGGACGCTTTCCTTGTTTAAGTTGATGACTACTGCTAACATACTTGCGTTAGTACAATGAAAAAACGACGAAGTTTCCCCCACCACTTCCACAATAACACCAATACACGCAATCTACATAAACCCAAATTTAAAAAAAAAATAATCAGTTTGTCTGACGATCGCTAAAGCGTGAAACCCAGGATCACAAGCTCACATCTATCCAACCAAATATATATATATATATATATATATATATATATATATATATATATATATATATATATATATATTAGGTTGGTGCAAAAATAATGTCGGTTCTTGACTTTAAAAATACGTCAAAAACCGACATTATTTTTGCACCAACCTAATATATATATATATATATATATATATATATATATATATATATATATATATATATATATATATATATATATATATAATATAAATATATATATATATACAAAGTACATGTATGCGTTGAATTCGCTTGATCCTTCGTCTGAATGCAAATTACATTTCATGTAATCAACACTCGACGCTAATTGCCCTAAAGTAGAGACAGGTTCAGCTCGGGTTAATTTAACATAAATATTCGCATTTTTTCTCGTTCGTAGAATTTCTTTTTTTTTATTTGCTTAAAGCGAGACTTTTTGTCATGTGTTTGTATGTGTGTGCGTGTGTATGTATGTGTGTGTGTGTGTGTGTGTGACGATCTGTATTATACATAACTCAAACTTTATCCTGATATAAGTCGCTGTCAAAATACACAGATGACTTTTGTAGATTCCTTTAACTGACTATTTACACGACAAGGCTCCGGTTTAATATACCAGCACCTTCCCCAGTATACTTTACATATATTTTTAAGGACATTATTCTGTCTTACTTTTAATAAAAAGAATAGTACCAGGGATGAATGCTCATTCGAACAGATGCGGATGTAGCGCCTTTACCACTCCTTGGATGAAACACTCCCTGATTGATCATGTCTTCAGAGTTGTAGCCTTACTGAGCAAACTTAGCTAATTTTGGATTGGTGGAGCTATGAAACCTATAATTTTAGGTTTTGGATACAGAGTTGTCTTTCTTCTTATCCGTTTTTCTTTCAAGTCTATAGGATTTTGTTTATCCTGCAATTTACATATGGGTGTCGTTGGGAAAAGAGAAGGATTCCTGACATCCACAAAGGTATTTGCGCATAAGTGCTTTTAACGAAACTGATTAAAAATCTGATGAAGGAAAAATATCCATGTTACCTTTCGATATATTTCCCCTGCATGCTGAAGCAATTCCCAGGATCGTTCAAGGTGATTATTCGTCCGTTCGGAAAAGAAACTTTTTCGTATTCTCGCGATACTATGTTTACACCGCTTGCTTGCTTGCTTGGGAACCCAAACTGAAGAGAGTTTACAGTACCCCAAAGTTAGAATCGACAATGGTCTGTGCAGATCCTAAGCTGAGGTCTGCAATTGCCGCCACGAATGCTGACGTGACTCGTTTTTTTTTTTCGTTGTTCAAAGAATCTACCATCTGTGCGCGACCTGCCCGGCTTCCGCCCTTTACACTTGTTCTGGATTTAATGGGTTGTAAACACTAATACATATTCCATTGATTTAGGGTGCCTGATACGTACTTCGCCAAAATCCGGTGATGTATTTCCGTATGTTTGATGCCCTCTGCTTACAGAAAACTCACTCTGGTGCGTTGTTTATCGATGGTGTAATCACTGAGTGGACTACACATAGGTCTGAAATATTCTGGGTGAAGAGGTGAAGATATATTCGAAATGCACGGCTGCGCTTCTGAAATGCTTGGTGATATGATATATTTTAGAATATTAAACCCAGTCAAGGCAACAAAGCCGCCAAGATGTAATGGATAAATAAATGAGAGAAAATATGATTAGAAGAGCACATCAGAACATCATGAGAGTATTTATAGAAAAGACACACAGACTTTTCGTTAAGTGAAAGAAACAGAGATGTCAGATCATTACGGATACTATACATATATATATATATATATAAATGATCGAAATAAAAGTATACAACTTAATATTACGAGACATATTTAAAAAAAAAATGGGTGAAGCAACCGGTTTAGTTCCCGCTCTTCAGGCTTCAATGGGAGATTTAAAATTAACACAGAAAAATGTACAATAAAAGGAAGTTGTGAAAAAAAATATGCAAAAAGAACTAGAGACAAATGACAGCGAGTCCCAACAAACACTCACGTTGTTTGCACAAAAAAGGCCTAAGTGACCCGATGTAAAGTGCCTCCAGAACCTTTAGATGAAATAAGGAGTGTGACCGGAACAACACGGTGAACAAGTCAACACTAGTATTTAGTCACCCCCACCCACCGA
>OZ010601.1:20661771-20756771 GCA_963932145.1 Acanthosepion lycidas
TCCCACATAGACAAACTAGAGTTATTTGACAGATACACACGTAAATCAATGTCTACGATGTTTTGTTTTTTTGTTTGTTTTTTTTTCAGCTGGAGTTGCAACTTCTAAGCGACACGTCGCCTCTCTTTGAATTCGGCAGCCTATCAATAATACTAACGTTTGTTTAGGAAGACGAATGCTTAAACCTAACTCATTCTCTGATGAAGCATTTATAAAAGTGAAACATGTTAGATTGCTAAAAGTGTTCTATATGTTATTTATCTTATTTTTCTGTCGGATTCCGTTTTTAATCTGCATTTCATCTCAATTCATAAAATGTCTCTTATCAAAATATAAATCTTCCCTCCTCATTTCTCCCAATATCTCCTTTTCTGAAAGAATTACTATTTTCCCAAGTCGACAAGAATGACAACAAAAACGTTTTTAAAAACTAAAAGAAAACGGTTTAATCCTGAACCTCATGTTCGTGGAAATATATAAACTATTAGGTTGGTGCAAAAATAATGACGTAATAATGTCGTTTTTTGACGTATTTTTAACATCAAAAAACGGCAATATTACGTCATTATTTTTGCACCAACCTAATATTAATCAATCCCAAACTAAAAAGACACTAAACGAATTGAGTTTCATTTTTCCAGGTTTTACGATAAGGCGTTTAGCCATTTTGACTCCATTTATCGTAAAAATCACTGAAAAACTTGTTGAGTTATTCAGCGGAAAAAAAGAGCAGGTTAAAATTGTTTGGGTCAGACCCAATGGTGAGAGGAAAAAATACCATTCAGGTCTTCAGTAATTGTATCAGCATTCATAATCTGGCTTCAGTTTTCAAAATAAAATTCAAGAACCATTACGAGAATAGCGAATAAGTGTAAATAAAAGGGAACGGTAAATAGGAAAACTTGATCAGTAGTTCACAACAGGAAGCGGGAACATCATTTCAGCTTAGAGATAAAGTGATCAACTGGGAAAGATCCAACTCAATTCATAAGACGTTTGGCACGTGAGAGAGAAGTTTCAGCTATAACAATCAATAAGGCAGTGAAAAAAAAAACTTGAAAATAAAATCTTACGTGAAACATTGGTGACAACTTGTTACAACAGGACAGACGGGTAGAAGGTTAAAATGGGGTAAGATAACCTTGAATAAGTTGGAAAATAATACTGTCTGTGTATCTACGTCATTCGCAGACAGTAGTTTCGTTGTATCCGAGATCATATATATATATATATATATATATATGGTGACCCCCCAAAAAAGGGGGAACTATTTAACAATCCAATAAAATCAAGAGTGAAGGAAGAAAAATATTTAATTCATAGTAATTGAAACCTTAAAACATGCCATTTAAGAAACAATGATGGAATTTTCATTTTTTTTTAAATTACGTCCTGTAGATGGCGTCCTCCTGTACGAATGCATTCTTGAAATCTGCTGCTGAGATTCCTCATTGACTGCTGCAACATCTCAGCTGGGACACTGGGAATTTCATCTTAAATTCTAAATAGCGAAATGTTTACTTGCTCAAGGTCACTGTCTCGCAGGGTTGCCACCTGCTCATGTCCTGCAATCCGCACTTCAAAAATTCCCGTTTTTTTAGGTCACCCTCTCTCTTTCTCTCTCTCTCTCTCTCTCTCTCTCTCTCTCTCTATATATATATATATATATATATATATATATATATATATATATATATATATATGAACATTGTGTCTATAATTCATGAGCGTTAAATCCCTAGCTATAATTACGTATTTATGAATATTTCACTTTCGTTTATGATCGATTTACTCACGATATTTCTGTTAAGCATGGAGAGTTATTAAACAACCCTTAGCTCAAAGTAGAGAATTCCTGTAAGTTATCATTTATCATTTCTAAGATGCAGCAGTAAAGGCCTTCATGTAACAATTGGACAATTTAGTTTTTACACAATTTGGGCAATTCTGCTGCTGCACGCTGTGTATATATATATATATATATATATATATATATATATATAGTGCGTAAGTTACTTGAGTATATGTGATTGTATGGGACCATCAATGTTGTCTCATATGTTTATCACATCAATAAAGAATAGTAAGAAACTGCATGCCTGTCATTTTTGTGACACAGCTAATCACGGTGATATAGAAATTAACACGTTTTTTGAAAGTCGCCATCTCGTTTGTGAATAAAGTTGGCCGCGATAGGAAGCCTCCAGCGGGTATCTCTTCTGTGTAGCTTAGTGTGAAAATCATTCACATCTATTGGTCATTATCAGGACACAAAAATTCCTAAAGATGGTGTTGAACTTTATCGAAACAACTCCTGGAACGTCCATGAGGGACATTTCCTTTGATCTCCAGGTGTCCGATGGCAATTTAATACATTATTCATCATGACGGTCGTCTTAGAGTATAGAATCCAGAGGTTAGCAGTGAATATTTCGAAGACAGTAGGAAAGCGTTGTTTAGGTTAGCAGTGGATATTTTGATAAAAGTAGCAGAGCATAGTTCGTCCTTCTGGTTCTCTTCGCCTGACAAGCTGGACTGAACATTCGGGTAGAGTGAACAAAAATGGCCGCCTTTATACACCACGGATTGAATGTTCTACGTCTTCTGATTGGTTAACCTTCTGTTGGTGGACTATAAAGGGAGTAAAGTCATTTGAGCTAACTCACTAGTTATATGTACATATACACAAAAAACTGCAACATCCTAAGTTAACAGGAAAAGGCAGTTCATGCCAGTACACAAACAGAAGAGCTACGGTTACTCCGATCAAAAGGATTACTGAGCAGGTTAAAACATCCAGAGAAATATGGTACAGTATGGCCTGTCTTCTTTTTTTTTTCTTCAGATATAAAAAATCAACCACTGTTACAAAGTGAACAAGAGAAATGACAGAAGGTTATCTGTGGATCCCTTTGATCTATCTCTCTGTTATGCACTCTATGCTTTCCAATACTGTCGCTTTGGGGTTGCTCCAAAAACTGCCCATTTATAAAATCCATGGAAGAGTTTTCTCAATTATCAAGTCCTTCTTATCAGGTAAGTCCATGAAAAGATTTAGCAGAAGATAACTAGTTCTTCAAAACCCATGATACATGTGTAGGCGTTTGCCATTTTTTATTTTACTCCAAGTCTCTTCCTTCATGTTTAAATATAAGATTGGGCACCGACAAAAAAACCTAGTAGCGACTGTGCTTTATGCTTGAAAGCCATCTTCAGAACATATGTTGGGAGGTAGTTCGAATATTCATATATGATTTTCTTGTGTAAATTTTCAAATCCACTACCCGCTTTAATATTTACTCGAGTTCGGAAATAGCTGAATAATTTTCCCCGCTGAAAGAGAAGCAATTTCAGTCGGAGCATTTTTTTATATATATCTTTTTTTAATTTTAGAAAAATAGCTGTTCTTTGATTAAAAATGTATAGATCTGTTTGTACTTTAATGATGAATCTTTGTTGAAATATGAACGAAACATATTTTATCAGACAATTTCTCTATCTTGCTATATCTTCTTAAAATAAAACACTTAAATATATATATATATATATATATATATATATATATATATATATATATATATATATGTATGTATGTATGTATATATATATATATATACTTTTGTTATTTTGTAAATAAACGTTTTCTTAAAAAGAATCTCCGACGCAGATTGCAATAATGGAAGTTCAGTTTCGATCGTGACATTTACAAACAAATTGTGGAGCGATTTCAAACAGTATCGATTTCATGAACAGGACCAATCGATTTCTTAAAAATATTTTTCGATTCCACAAAGTATAGTGGTTGACTAAGGAAGATCTAAAGAATGCTAACGTAATAAATTTTTGTCAGAAATTCAAATCCTTGTTTTTTATGAGAATCCCAATCTATATAATTATTACCAAATTTTCGGACTGTTCAGCTTGTTTTCTGTTATTTCGTAAAATAATAACCTATTTTAGAATCAACTATTATTTCTGATCTAATGTATTTAAAACCTCTTTACATCAGTCAAAATAGCAACCCAAAATATCTATCCATTTCTGCCAAAGATTTACAAGTTTGTTTATGGCTTTACAATTAAACCCTTAATATTTGGGCGCCAAGAAATCTTCGAATACAGCTACTGCGTCTTCATTTCAATGTGATCTCCTTTGGCTAAAAAAAAATGCAAAGATACCTGAACAAGAGTCAATGGCCGAGACGTCAGGTGAATACGGTGGATGTGGGAAAGTATGGTACATCATGACAACACGTGAAAGTGCTTTGTCATACAGCAGGATTGAATTTCGATGATTAACCAACACCGGTCGTATTTTGCTAATTGCATTTCATCCGGTTGTTGACATTAATCTAAAGCGGCGATATTCTGGTTAGCTTCAAGAAATCTGTAATTCATGACATCAGACCATCTGACGTTTACTATAATCTTCTGTTGGTTCAATTTCGGTGCCTGAAAGAGTTTGGGTTCATCAAGATGAAGCAAGGATCTTCTACGATTTTTATTAACAAGCATTTCCGTTTATAAGGCACAATTCTTTGGATGGCTGCATATTCGCAGATGCAGAATCTAACATACTTCAGAAGGTCAAACTTTTTAACTTTCATTGAGTTCCTGTGGGACCCATTTATCGAGTTTCCTCACCTTGCCAATTTCCTTGAGATGGTCCGATATTGTTGAAATGCTGACATTCATTATCTTAGACATTTCTCTGATAATTTGAAGTGGGTTTTCTTAGACTAGGACGTTGATTGCCAATTGCAGATGGACGTCTGGTACCACGTTAGTTTTCGACTCATTTCCCATCGTAGAATTTTAGTAAACAACGACGTTCTGTCCAATCACATGTGGTTCCTTCAACCCATGCTCTCTTAATATTTGCAGCAGCAGGAGAACCATTTTAACCAAGAATGCATTCATGCCCAACAAGGAAACACATCTCTTCTTTTCTCCATTTTCAAATAGAGGGATACATTATGCTGTGAATTAAATTCTGAAAGAAATTTATATAAAATTAACAAATGGGACACTTTAAATATTAAAAAGTAAGTAATATATTTTAGTGTAACTTTTATTATAAAATATTAGAACACAAAAGATTCATTCTAAAATAGGACATTATTTTCTAAACAACCTAACAAGGGAAATATTGTAAGTGATTGCTATAAAATTATCAAAAAAGACACTTTAAACATTACGAATATTTTTCTGCAACTATTATAATAATATATTAGAACACGATTAAAAGGTTTATTCTAAAATCGGACATTATTTTCCGAACAGCCTACAGGTTAAATTCTAAAAGAGATTGATATTAAATTAACAGAGAGGATGTCAACCATGTCCACCATAGTCTATGAAAATAGAATATAGCTCAGTACGTAATCTGTTCAGTAAAACAACGCTAAAAATTAATACTCACGAGTCAGACACTCTACTGAATCTGACTATATCGCCAATACCACCAGCAGCTGTTCTGTAATTATTCAGTCTTCGATATCAAAGGCTGCCAGTGAATATTCAGGAAAAAACATGGCCGCCTTTATACACGTCGGATTGAATATTTTGAGCCTTCTGATTGGTGAACTGATTGTTGAATATTTTGAGCCTTCTATTGGTGAACTATAAAATGAGTCAGCTCATTTTGGCTAGCTCACTAGTACACCTAAGTACCCCAAATTCTAACAGAGCACACATTAATCATTAGAAATAATTAATATATTTTTCTTCAACTATTATAATAATATTTTAGAATACAATTCAAAGACTATTTATATTATTCGGAATATTGTCCTCATTTTTGTCGCCATATTTATTACCATGTTTCGGGCGTTGTACGCTCCAGCCTTCTTCAAGTGGTTGGAATGTCGAACTGAACACTTTGTCCACTGTGCCATGTGTCCTCGAGGATAAAGGCATTAGTTAGATCCAGTGAGAGGAACCAATGTTTGTCTGTTCAATACCCAGTTAAGGCAGTGGAGAACTTAGAGAGGGAATTATCAGGAGATAACTGATAACTGACATCCATTAAACATGGCACATGAAACTGGAACAGTCTACCCAAGTGAGCGAAATAAAGGGTTCAATTCGATATTCCAACCACCTGAAGAAGGCCGGAGCGTACAACGGCCGAAACGTTGTAATAAATATGCCGACAAAGATGAGAACAATAATCCGTATAATGTAAATTGTGTGCATAATACCCCATCTCAGAAATATAGCCAGATACTGAAGAAGGCCGGTGCGTACAACGAGCGAAACTTTGTAATAAATATGGCGATAAAGTTGAGGACAATTGTCTGAATAATGTAAATAGTGTACATAATACCTCATCTCAGAAATATAGCCAGATTCTGAAGAAGGTCGGACCGTCCAACGGCAGAAACGTTGTAATAAATATGGCTATGAAGATGAGGAAAATTGTCCGAATAATGTAAATAGTATATATAATACCTCGTCTCAGAAATATAGACAGATACATTTAAAACATGTATTCAAAAACCTGGCTTTCTTTTCCGAACAAACTAATCGGTTACATTTTTAAAGAGAATGATATACAATTAACAACGCGGAAACTTTAATCATTAGGAATAAGTAATATATTTTTGTGTAAATATTATAACATTATATAAGCAGACAAAATTCGGACATTAATTTTCGAACTTGTTAATAACAAATATTATAGAAAAATAATAAAGAAATGCTTCTCCAAATTTTAACACAAAGGTTTTTATCAGATCACGAACGTTCTTTCCTCGTGTACGAAAACAATTCAAGACGTTAGCGAACTTAGTTCTACATTTAAGCTTAAGGTCACTTCCCATTGAAAAACCGGTTTCCGTTCGATCACGAGAGTTAAGAAACGTCGAGCCTTGTCAGCACACAGATGGGTAACCTCTAGTGAATGACAGGTGCTATAGACTTGAATGCGCAGCTGGTGTAATGGAGAATATTTCAGAATTGTTAATCGGACTGCAGAGTTCAAATTTCCGTGTGGTTCGGTATATTCGCTACGCGCAAATACTTTCGGGAAAGGTATAAATCCACCTACTCTCCCCACACTATGGGTTAATTAATAATTGTATTACTGAACCTTTGTTATCTCTAAGAAAGGAAAATTCTTACCATCTAAAAGAGTTTTCTGGATTTACATAAACTTCAAAAATTTGATAAGCCGAGGAAAATAAATCAATCAATATATATATATATATATATATATATATATATATATATATATATATATATTCCTATCGTTCCTATCAGTATTGATATTTTTTAATTTATTGTACTGAACGCAATTAAAATAATTATTTTAAATCGGACATTATTTTCCGAACAACCTACAGGCTAACTTCTAAAAGACATTGATGTAAAATTAACAAAGACGACACTTTAATCATTAATATTTTGTGCAACTACTAAAATAACATATTAGAACATAATTTAAGGCTTATTTACAATTTGAGATTATTTGCCGAAAAACATAATATTATTTTTCAGTGTACACTCAAGATGCGCCAGGTATTTGAGAACACAATTCAGAAAGGGATTGATATAATAAATTAAAAAGAGGACATTTTAATCATTAGGATTAAATACTATATTTTGTGCAACTATTAAAATAATATGTTAGAAGTGAATTAAATTGCTTCTTCTATAATCGGCCATTATTTTCGGAACAACATCAGGTAAATTCTAAAAGAGATTAATTGAAAAATAACAAAGTGCTCTTTTTATTCATTAGGCATGAGTAATATGTTTTAGTGCAACTATTATAATTACATATCAGAAAACGATTAAATTGTTTATTCTAAAATCGGACATCATTTGGCGAAAGACCTAATAGACTATATTATGTCCAGTTGTGTATTTCAAAAGTTGCTTCTGCAAATACCAACAAAACCACACTTAACAGAAGAGAAATGTTTTTTTTTTTTTTTAGCATGCCCACTTTAGAACTAGGTTATCTTGACTCTGCAAAAGTTCCTATCATTATTATCTATCTTCTTTAGAACACAATAGGAAGATGCATTCTAAAATCAAACTTTATTTTTCGAATAGTCTACAGGTTAACTTCTAAAAGAGATTGATACAAAATTAACAAAGAGGAAACTTTAATCACTAAGATTTTGTGCAACTATCAAAACAATATATTAGAACAGAATTAAAGGCTTATTTTAAAATTTGACATTATTTATCAGAAAACATATTATTTTCTAGTGTACACACAAGATGCGTCACTTATTTGAGAACAATATTCTGAAAGTGATTGATATAAAAATTAACAAAGAGAACATTTTAATGATTAGGAATAAGTAATATATTTTGTGCAACTATTAAAATAATATATTAGAACTGAATTAAATGGTTTCTTCTAAAACTGGGCATTATTTTCTGAATAACCTCACACGTTAAATTCTGAAAGATATTGATATAAACCGAACAAAGATGAATATCATTGATAAGGATCCGGAGCGATGGCCATACGATGTGTTATGTTGCTTTTTACTACCGCTACTCTCTACTCTACGGACTACTGTCGTGACTGCTCTCGCCTTTGGAGAAAAGGTTTTTACAATCAGATTTTTGAATGATGAAATAGCTTTCTCATCTTTCATGACAAGGTTTCAATATATAATTGTATATTTGTGTTTTGGGGCAGTATTTCTTCTTTAATACAAGTACTTTTAAAGACAACTGACAAGGAACTGCGATTAAGATATTTATTAATATTTTCCTTGACGATCTTCCTGATGTCATAGGTTCCCATGTAGACATCTATGCGGTGGCCACTACTATTTATTCCTGCCTCAAAAACAAATCTAGTGTCGCTGACAAATCTAACCTGGCCGTTTGTCTCCAAAAGGACTTCCATTCGGTTGTGGACTGGGGCAGTAATTAGCTGGTTAACTTTAATGCATCAAAAACAAAAATGCTCTCTATTACTCACCCTAGAGAGCCATCCCTGTCTCCCATTAGAATGTCTGATGTTCAACTCCACGAGAGCACCTCTTTGCAACTGCTCGGTCTCACATTGTCTGCTGACCTGAGATGGAACACATACTTAGAGTCAATAGATTCGTCCACCGCAAGAAAATATTGTCTCCCTGTGCCACGCCAGAAAAACCTTCTCGCTGGAGTCGATCCTTCAAATCTCGCCTGTGGTGGAAATATCGTTTTTATGATCAGATTTTTGAATGAGGAAATAGCTTTCTCATTTTCATCACAAGTTGCCAATGTTGTTTTAGGACGATGGAATAAATTATCTCTATTTCAGGGATGAAGAAATATCCTTATTTTAGATAACCACTGATTCGAGGTTATTTTTAGCATGATGAAATATTATCGTCCTTTTGGGTCATAGCACGAGATTTGATATTAAATATCACTTGATATGATAGATAAAGTCAACCATCGTAACCAAATTACATCCCTGTCTTACCAATTTAAAGATGAACAATGAAAGCGTAACGTACATAAGAAGAGGGGCGCGTGTTAAGGAAAGATGATTACTATCGGATTATTATTATATAGTTTAATGAATTCCAAGATTATACATCAGGAATTGTAACGTAAGTGTAATGATCATAGACGAGAATTAAGTATCGGAAGATAAAAACTTTTCTCATAGTTTAAAGAAAAGAAAACCTTAAACTAGATTTAATAGGAGATGACCTGTTAGTAGAAGAATGTGCGACACGTTGACGGCTTTGAAATGTGCAATAGTCATTAAATTATCGAGTGGAATACTTTAAAACGAGAAATCTGAATTAAATTCAATCATCAAGACGAAGACATGATAGCAAAATCCATTAATTCCTTTATGGCATCATAATGAAATATTGAGCTCATAAAAGTATTTTTAGAATTACTTTCGCGCAATTTATTTGAAAATTGGCTAATTAAAATGGAAACGCGTACACAATAAATTTCGCGGATGATAGGGACGGATAAAAGAAAGCGTGTGTGATATTAGTCAGGAATAGAGAAGGAAATTGAGGGAGATATAGTTCGTGAGAGACAGACAAGAAACTAGATATTAATAGACAGAGAGATAAAGTAATATGGAGAATATATATATATATATATATATATATATATATAATTGTGTATTGGGCAGTATTTCTTCTTTAGTACAAGTACTTTTGAAGAAAAATGACAAGGTACTGCGATTAAGATATTTATTAATATTTTTCTTGAATTCATACAAGTAATTTTAATACTTCTGTAGACTTTAAAATATGTCCAAATGTTATATATATATATATATATATATATATATATATATATATATATATATATATATATGAATATATTTGAAACGGTACAGAAGCGTATTAAGGCATTAAAAACAAGAAATTTTATATTATGGACCATGATAGATTTAAAATAAAACAAACACCAGTCGACCGGTTTCGTCCCCTCACATCAGAACTGTTAACGGGGAAATTATGAGGAAAAGAAAAGAAGTCTGTAATGCATGACATGAATGATTGGACAGGCTAATATCTTTGTGGGTTTTTATGAAGAAAGCCTTATGTTAAGTTCTGCCCGACCCAAGGTTTACTTTCGGTATGTGGATGACACTTTTTGTGTGTTCAGCCACGAATCGGAAGTGGATCAATTTTTTTTCCCTACTGAACAGTGTTCATCCTGCCCTTAAATTCACAGTAGATAAGGAGTTCAATGGTTCATTGCCCTTCTTAGATGTTCTTGTTCAAAGAACTCCTTCCTCGTTTATCACATCAGTTTACAGGAAGTCTACATTTACTGGATTATATACTCGATGGGACTCCTTTTGTCCTAAACGACAAAAGATTAATTTGATTAGGACCCTGACACATAGGGCCCTAATGATTTGTTCGGATGACACTTTGAAACATGAAATCAGTTCCTTAACTGAGATTTTTGTGAACAATGGTTATCCGTTGAACATTGTTCACTCAGTTATTCGAGATGAAACTGCCAGGTTTAACAAAATTAAACCTGCTTCAGTGGGTAAATGTTCGGTCTATCTTCGTTTGCCGTGGTTGGGTAGCATTAGTGAATCCTTCGCCAAGCGTATTTCATGGAGTTCACATCAGTGTTATTTTGCAGCTAATGTTCGTGTTGTTTTTCAAACTAAGTCCGTACTTTCATCTATGTGTAAAGATGTTCTACCCCCCCCCACCATATTAACTCTGTTATTTATCATTTCAAATGTAGTTGTGGATGCGACTACATAGCTAGAACGACACAGCGGTTGGACGTTAGAATTAAACAACACGTACCTGCTATAATACTGAATAAAAAATTTTCTTTGGGTGATACCATTCGTAACACGTATGGGTCTTCGATTGCGGATCACTTTATAAAGAATCCTACTTGTGCGTTGAATTTCAGTGTGAACTGGTTTTCTGTTTTGGCCAGTTCGCACTCGCTATTCCATCTTAAGGTGTTAGAGACGCTTTACATCAGGTTCAGGCAACCTACTCTTTGTAAACAAAGAGATTGTTTGCTTGGACTTGCTGTGCTGCGTTTCTGGCATCTTGGTTGGTATAACTTTTATAATAATTTATTTCTTCCTGTCCAATCATTCATGTCATGCATTACAGACTTCTTTTTCTTTTCCTCATAATTTCCCCGTTAACAGTTCTGATGAGAGGGGACGAAACCGGTCGACTGGTGTTTGTTTTATTTTAAATCTATCATGGTCCATAATATAAAATTTCTTGTTTTTAATGCCTTAATATATATATATATATATATATATATATATATATATATATATATATATATATTATGAGATAGATAGAATGATATATATATATATATATATATATATATATATATATATATATATATATATATAAATAAATATTATGAGACAGATAGAATGATATATATATATATATATATATATATATATATATATATATATATATATATATATATATATATATATACATACAGACAGACATATATATATATATATATTAGAGATAGATGATGCGTTCCCACACGTGATGCGACTGAATATGTAATATTTATTTAATATTTAATAGTATCTATCACATTCTTTTTTAACATATCTATATCTATATCTACCTATACAGTTATATCTTCGTATATTTGCTTTAATTTCGGGAGAAAATAAAGAAAAAAAATTATCCAACTTTATGATAATTTTATTATCCTGTTCTTCTACCTAAGCTTTCCGCTCACATGAGACATAATCACAGGGGTTGAATGGGCATTTCAACAAGGATATTGACTATCAAGGATGATATTTCCACATGTCTACGTAGAAATTTGCTATGGGACGATAACGGTCGCGGAATAGCAGATGTAGGTCGTAAATTCGTGATGCGGTGCTATGGCGTCGTACCCCTCCAGAGAACGCATCAGCTATCTCATAATATTTCTTTCACACACACACACACACACACACATATATATATATATATATAAATATATATATATATATATATATATATATATATATATATATATATATATATATCATTCTGTTTCTTTCTGTATCATCCTAATTCTTATATGTGTATATATTTATATAAATAAGTCTGTTTCTTTCTATCTCATCCTGTTTTATACACACGTATACACACACACACACACACACACACACACACACACATATATATATATATATATATATATATATATTATGTTTCTATCTATTACATTCTTTTTTTAAATATCTATCTCTGTATTTAACTATACAAAATATATGTATCTATCTATCTGTATATATATATATATATATATATATATATATATATATATATATATATATGAATATTTATTCGAAAATTATAACATAATTATGTTATAAATTCACTACAAAAATAGCTATTTTGTTTCGACACTTCTGGTGTCTTATCAAGTGATTGTGTAGATTCAACACCATCACTTAATAAGAAACCAGAAGAGTTGAAACAAAATCTATATTTTTGTAGTGACTTTATAACATTTTTATATTAGAATTTTCTAATAAATAATTATATATTGCACACTCTTTTAGTATTTTTTGGTTATTGGAATTTATTCCGTATACAACAATCATATACTTGCATATATATATATATATATATATATATATATATATATATATATATATATATGCAAAGCGCATTCTGTTTCAATCTAGCTATCTAGAGAGAGAGAGAGAGAGAGAGAGAGAGAGAGAGAGAGAGAGACATAAAGAGTGAGAGAGACCACTACATATCTGGTAATCTTGATATATTGCATCAACAATGTAAAAAAAAAAAACATCCAGCTACTGGTAATATCGCATATGACCGCGATTTTTAAGACTATGTATTCCCCTATGTTGACTAAGTGAAGTTACGATTTTTCTTCTTTTCTTATATCTAGTGACACATTCAGGACGACAAACCGATATGTTGCCCGAAGAACATGCCCCTGGCAGCAGACCATTAGAATGGTCGATTCTTTGATACGCAAAACTTTGCATGGTTACACGAACACGATATTCTGGAAAGCCAACGCAGCATATCGGGGCAGCTGGCGGTTTATATTCTAAGTTGGAGATCGAAAGACTGAAAAAACAGGACCAATAAGCAGAGGGCATCTTCAAAACTCAGAGAACGAGATGCGGCTTTCATAGGCAGCAATTGACTAACACACAGCCGCAGCATGTGATGGAAAACACCCAAAGACTAGACCAGGGATCGCTATCCTTTTGGATAGAGCGGGCCAGAAAACTCTGTAGTTTCTTGGAGGCGAACCATGATATCAAATGTGCTATAATAAATTGTCACTTTTTCAGACGGCTCTGTTGTGAAATCTTCCTCGGGAGGTTTGAAAAAAAAACAATAAAATTATTTACACAGTGTTACTTATTATACTGCAGGAATAACAGGATACGTGATAACACAATTAAAATAGTCAAATATACTTCACGTGACGGATGTGTCACAGGTCCCCGTATGTGGCCCGGATGTAGCTCCGGTTCGGATATGACCCGCGAGCGGTATGTTGCTGACCCAATAACGAAACTAGTATCTGGCATTTCCTTCATTGTATTTAAGAGAAAAGTATGCCAAAGAAAATACGTTTTCTCTATCGTTACCAATGGTGGGTGCTCAAGCCGATGAAACTGTATGGATTTCGAGAACAATTTTCATGGTAAGCTACCTGCACCAGAATTTTAAAAAGACGGGATACAATCCTCTCTGCGTCAAAACTAAAAGTTTACACAAACTCACTTTCCCTTTCCACTGAAAGTTGGAAAGCACACCTAAATTACTAAACGCCACTTACCGTAACTTCAACAGGCAGCCACAAATATATCCCTCTAAAATATTTCTTTGGGAAATACATTTGGAATATTAACACTGTAATCATTATATAATAATAAAATATAACAGAAATTCTATATTCCATTTTTGCTACAGATTGTATGGCGTCCAACAGCTGATGCATGAAGTTAAACACTGACCAAAGCGCCGGTTATGTTAAACGGCCATTCTGACAACTAGATATCCTATGCCTGAGATCTGTATAGTGCGGCCCTACTTTATTTACCAGTAGGCCTAAGTTTTTCCTCCTAGTAGCCGAACTGATACTTGGGGGTTTGCCTATACGGTACTTATAGGCGTAACTCAGAATTCTAAGCTAATATTCGTAAGATCGTCTTGTAAATCAGTTCGAATAGTACGCCGCAATTTACGAGTAGTGATTGTAGTTTTCAATTTATACTATTACTCACCAATTACAAGTCCCATGAGCCACTCAACGTAGAGGATTAGTGAATATCATTGTTGTAGATCAGGTGTGTCCAAACGTTATTCAAAGAGGAGCAGATACGAGAAGATGAATATGCGTGAGGGCCAAACATTCTTCTTGGCATTCTTTGAACCATTAAAATTATATGAAAATGCCTCACGTGTATATATATATATATATATATATATATATATATATACACACGTGAAAGACAAGTTATAAAACTTCTATTTTGATATGCTGACCTTAGAAAAACAGAATTTTAGGCTAATGCGCCTTATAAGGAAAATAAGGGCTTTTATATTAAGACAGTGTAACAAAGACTAATAATGTTTCGTCAGTTTTAAACGAATAATATGTAAGAGCCCGTAAGAAAGATATTAGTCGATAATAACAGAGTTCTTTGTAAATCAAATAAATAAACCGCTCATTATAAGAGTGGCACAATATATCAAACAGCTCTACCTCAAGATCAACCTCACCTTGTTTAACAATGGTAACGGAGTGCTGAAAGTCTTTTTTAAAACAGGAAGTCGCCCACTTGAATTTCAACCATACCCAACACGCTAGGGCTCGGAATCGCTGCTACAGTAATTCACAAACAATACATTCCCACAGTCAAAACCTGAAAATAAACTAACTACACAAAAATCAACCTCCTTGAAAATGAGTAAAGGGGCGGCCGAAAGCGCTTGGGACAATCGACAATATGGACAGTGTTTCTAATCGCTGACTCCGGCCAATCGCAATAACCCTAAAATGAGAGTAATGCTCGTAAATTCGGGGTTATAGGGTGTGGGAGAATTAGGAGCAGAAATATTAATTATGGGCAGAAAGAGAAAAGAGTAATCAGCTGCTAAGTACATAGTTGTTACAGAGTGTTAAACAATTAATCACCTAAAAGCTTGGTTAAAAGTTTTTGAAATCTGGAAAGATGTGCCCAATTAATTATTTGTAAGAATATAATAAACTTACTTTCTTCTGGTTTATTTCATTTAAATATATTCAGTAATATTTGACATTTATCACTCCCGGTAAACCAGAAACTGGTTCCAGTAACAAATTATCTGTTCAAAAATTACCATAATCTATGTTGTTCGAAATAGATCGATGTTTTATTTTTTTCCAATCATCTTCACCGTATGCAAGGCAAAAACCACTAAGACAGAAGAGGTTACATTATGTGGAAGAATTAGAAATAGAAACATTAATAATAAGCGAGAAGAGAGAGAGAGAGAGTAATTATGAGAACAGACCTTCCTGTGTATTCTTCAAACGAAAAAAAAGGAAAAAGCTCACGCTCACGTTTTGGTTATTCTCTTCGGGGTAGCCATGCTTAGGTGATTGAGGCGACCAAGTCATCATTTCGAAAATCTTGTTCATTTCCTCAGAACCGTTGTTGTTTTGACATCATTTAGAGTATATCACATGTCATTTAAATTCTTAAAGATTAAAGTAGGCTGGAAAGGATTGAGTGGGAGGGCGTTCCACTAGCGAGAAGTAAGAGATAAGAAAGTATTAGCGTAGAATTTACGGCTGCATCTAGCCAGCTCAACTGTAATTTGATGAGATATCTTTAAAAAGTACATGCTTTCGCTTCAAGCCACCACGCTCAATAAAGTAAACAGATATTTTAAAAGCAGCTGTGAAATGATTTATACAGTTGGCATCTAACCCAATATTAGCTCATTTATATAGCATGATCATAAAATCATATCATAATAACACTGTTTCTTTATGATCAGAACCCATTGCTAATGGATGTTTTCTGCCAGAGAGCCATCCAATATTCTAACTCACACTTAAGAATTATTTATAAAATAAATTAATGTCAGAGAAACGGTTTCTCGTATTGTGATGGGTGTTTAGAAATTTTCAATCTTAGGGCAGGAAGCCAAAATAAGTGAGAGCGTGTTGTATCGATTAGTTCATAAATCAAACAGTTTCAATTGTTTCGCTAACAAAGTCGATATTGCTGACAATGACAAATAAAACGTAAGGGGCTATCAATGAACATGTTCTATTGTCGCTATATATATATATATATATATGTATATATATATATATATTTTTTTTTTTTTTCATATTTATCTCCGGTCTTTCCTCGGAACGCCCGGATATCTTCGCTGTTGGATTCGTCTGCTTTTTGAATAAAATATTAGGCACCGGGACGTAAGCGAGAAGATTAAGTCCCGCACAAATGTTTTTGGATAAATTATTAATACTGCTTTTGCTCATTGCTTTTTATAGTTCTAACGTTAGCAACTGAAGCTAAAGGGAAATAGTTTGTAAGTTCGAACCTTAGTGTGTAAAGAACTATATTATACTTCTAAATGTAACGACAGCCAGAAGAGATTACGATATGTCCCTACTCCTCAGTTTGACGATAAACTACATCCGGTAGCAAGGCCTCTGATACGGAAATTTGAGGTTTTGAGCGGTGTGGTACAACCTCTCAGTTGCAGGTCCACTATGACCAAGAGGGGTAGAACCTGTTAGGGTCCCAGGTATGGGTAAATATTAAGCCCCCAAACAAAACCTATGAAAGTATAAAAATATATTATTATAGTAAAAATACCAGCAATATATTTTTGTAGTAAAATGACCAACAATAGGTGATTATAGTAAAAATACAAGCATTACATTTTATAGTAAAAAAAACAATACACAATTATCGTAAAAATACAGCAATATATTTTATAGTAAAAAACCAACAATACATTATTATAATAAAAAATACCAGCAATAATTTTTTATAGCAAATTGACCAACATTACATAATTATAGTAAAAATACCAACAATGTATTTTTTATTCTAAAATGACTAACAATATATAGTTATAAAAAATGAAACAATACACTATTATATTAAAAATACCAATAATATATTTGGATACAAAAGAATTCCCAACAATATATATATAGTAAAATTACCAACAACAGACATGTAAAAAAAAATTTAACGACTTCACCCAAATCCGTTTAAAATACTATCAAACAATAAATATGGACTTTCATGTCATTAAACCATATTATTTTTTAAAGAAATCACACTGTATCTCAAAATATAGGTTTAACAAAATTAGTACATAAAGCACACATATCACCGCTTCTAGAAATTATACCCACACAAACATGTTTATATATGATTTGAACGTCATTGTCGTTATAGCCTTTATCGACACCTGCTTTAGTAAGGGGCAGAGCGTAGAAGTGCTAAACTCGTACTTCTTCGATAAATCGACTACACTTACACCTTGGTCAAGTTTTTCCATAATTTCTTTCTTTAATTAAATGTTCAAGATCTGCTTCTCCTTCTCAGCACAGATTTTGCATTCATTTTCTTCGGAAACAAGGCTGGAAATCAAAGTTTTGCAATATATATGCAAACCCAAATGCAAGCACAGCACTGATGTATCCACTGCAAGTTAACCGGTTAATGTGAACGAGAAACACACGAGATGCAGTGGTGTTTCTGAAGCTGGCTTGTAACCCGAATTATCTCTCAACTTAAAGCAAAAAAATGACCCAGAGACGGCTCATATCTTGAAAAACTCGTTAGTTTAGACTCTCGTAAGTCAAGGTACCGCGTATATAAATTGAAATATCAGAGCGAAGTTGAATACTTAGAACGAAACAATCACCCACTTTAAAGTCGAAGGAGTCAGCATGTTCCTGCCAATGTAAGACTGTGTAGCTTGATTCTCTCTTTAAGAGTATTTCAATCTGTTCATGACTCAGCCAAAGGCCAACTTATGCTTGACAACCAACACTATATCAACAAATATGTGAATATTTCTTTGACAGTTTTGCTCGCTATTTACGCTTTCTTGAAGCGGTTCAAATTAAGATACATTAACAGACTCTGCGCAAACAGGAAAAGCATTTCACTCGTTTCTCAATAATTTTTAATCAGGATCATGAGTATTATTTTCATGCTATACTCATTTGGAAGAAATTAATTTTGTTCGTAAATTTATTTTATGAATAAATATATTTTGTTTTTCCCAATTTAACCTACTCATTTTCTTATTTCTGCTGTGTGAATTTTCCATTTCTTTGTTCGCGCCATTAATTTTGCCAACGTGTTCTTTTGACAAAATGTTGATTGAAAGGATTCCTAAAGGTAAATTACCCACGTGTAATTTATTTTCAAAACTGTATCTATGTGCTGTAGTATCACGTCCTTGTTCTGAGATATATATATATATATATATATATATATATATATGCAAAGAAATAAATTCATATATATATATATATATATATATATATATATATATATATATATATATATATATATATATACAAAGAAATAATCACACATAGAATCAATCAGAAGTATTAATGCGATTATTGGCGAAATCCGTCGCTAGAAACATAATATATGCATTAAAATAATGTTAATCCATAGAGTGAAGTGATCCACGTCGAAACAATTGATGTCTGTAGTTTTCAGTTTATTTGTTGTTTCGACCAGGATCACTTCACTCTATGGATTCACAGTATTTTAATGCATATATTATGTTTCTAGCGACGGATGTCGCCAATTATCGCATTAATATTTCTGATTGATTCTATGTGTGATTATTTCTTTGTATGTAAATTATATGATGCCTAATATTTTATCTTATATATATATATATATATATATATATATATATATATATATATATGTATATATATATATATATTGTTTATTCGAAAATTATAACATAAATATGTTATAAAATCACTACATAAATGGACAGTTCCTAATTTAAATAATTTTATAATATTAAACTTAATACAGATTAAAGTTAAAATGTAAAATTGGTAATTTTTAATTTTAAAATTTATAGTATAATTTAATATTTATTAGTTAAAATTAATTATATTTTAGTCTAACTTCAACATTAAAGGATTTAATAATTATCATAACGTTAGTCCGATGTCAAGTTTTTTGAATTCTCATATACTTGTATTTGATTGAACATTCCAGCATATGTAACAGCATTTCCCCTAGAGAGGGATGTTTGATTGATTTGAACCTTTTAAAACCCATTATTCTACATTCAACACAATCAATCGGAAAGACATCAGAAGTGTTGAAATAAAATTGCTTTTTTAATTGATTTTATAAAATATTTATATTATAATTTTCGAATAAATAACTATAGTTGCGCCACTCTGTATCGAGCACTCTTTTAAAAAGTATTATTTGCTGGTTATTGGAATTCATTCCATATGCACCAATCCTATATATATATATATATATATATATATATATATATATATATATATATATGAAGAAATATAGTCTTAAGGTGTGCTATATTTATGGAATAAAGTGCTCAATATCAGAGATAGAGCGTGTGTAAATATAAAAGTGAACATAGAAGTCAACTCTTAGAGGCGACAGTCTGTTTCATGCTATATTCAATCGTCAGGCCACATATGCTGTTATTTTTCTCGGCTATTTATATATATACGGGTTAGTGGTGCATTGTTGGTTTCTATTGTGGCGGTTATTTTACCGGAAGTCGTTTGTTTATTTATTTGGGTCAAATTATATTGCTTGTTTTTATTTTTTATTTTTTTTTGTTTCTTATTTTACTTATTTATTTATGTATTTATTTATTAACGTAGTAAACATTTGTTTATATCACTTATTTAACAGTTTTGTTTTGCTTTGAGAATTTAATTAAAGCTATTTGTTCAGTTTTGGGGTTGATTGTTGTAGTTCATTCTAAGTATTATTTTGGCGGGAACAGTTTTTAATTGATTATCTTTATTTGGGATTGGTTTGTTTATTTATTTACTTGGATGAATTTAGGTCAATTTATTTTAGTTCTTTATTTTCTCTTTTCGGTTTTCGATTTTTAAGAAACATAGTATTTATTTATGATTTATTTCTATTTTTTTTATTGTTATTTTGTTTATTAGTATATTTATTTGTTTTCATTTTATTTTTCCCGTTTTTCCTTTTTTAGGTTACGTAGTAAAAATGTATTTTCATGTCTGCATTTTGAGATGAGCTTGGATCTTTTGTTTAATAATTTATTTTAGTCGGGGAAAGTAATGATAGCTATTTTTTCCTCCAAGCAAAGTTTGCAAGTTTTTGATGGTTGTTGTAGGCTGATGATTTTTTTCCTTATCTTCCAAGATATTTTTGGTGTGATGTGCGTTTTGTTTTTAATTTCCCAGATATCCTTAGAAAGCATTGTACTGTTCGCATGTTTACTATTTGTGAAAGATGTTTTGTGTGTATAATTTCTTTGCTTCCAGGGTCCTTCAGTTACTCCTATGTATACTTTTTCTTCATTATCTGGTGATTTTATCGTGGCTTGGTATATTACGTTGTTTTGTAAACAATTTCTGTTTAAGGGACATTCGTTCTTTATTCTGTAGTTGCACGTGGGTTTAATTTGTTCATGTGGTTTGTTGATAATTTTCCTATTGTGCTTTTTTTTATTATTTGTGCCATGCCCTCCATGCAGCTGTAGCTGATTTTTACTGATTCTAGGAAGTGTTTGTGTAAGAGTTTGAAGAATATTTTTCCTACGTTTGTTTTTACGTTCTTGCTGTACGTTGGGTTGAACCATATGATATTTCTTCTCCTGTTGGTGAGTATGTGAGTATTGCTGGGAATCCGCTATCTTTTAGGGCCGTTTCATAGTCTTTCTTAGCTTTGTTACATAGGGGTTCATTGGAGGAATTGTCAGAGAGCCTGCGGTTAATCGATTTTGGTATCTGTTTGATTATAGAAGGTGGATGGTTGGAAGATGTGTGTATGTAGAGTGTTTTGTCATTAGGTTTTCTATATGGTTTATATGTGCCTTCACTTAGGTTGAAGGTAACATCTAGGAAATCTACTTCGTTTAGGTTAGTTTTTATATCTATGTCGAATCCGTTATTTTTTAAAATCTTTATTATTGCTTTTCTAGTTTTGTCTGTGTTTTGTTTGCTACAGTGTCTTAAGATCATGAGACCGTCGTCCAAAACTAGATATTATTTATAATTAAATACGCTCTATCTCTAATATTGAGGACTTTATCCCATAAATGTAGCACACCTTAAAACAATATTTCTTCATATATATATATATATAAAGAGATAGATAGATAGAGAGATAGACAGACATAGTCAGGAAGGGAATACACATGTATCTGGCTAGGTTGAAAATATATTCTTTCAAAAAACACATCCTTTAAAACATTTTGAGACTGTCATGTTCTCTCGTGTCGTGTGCATGTCTTAACGTCGCAACATCAGCGTAGCCCAGACTGATGGAATTCTAAGGAATCAAACGCGTCACAGAAACCTTTTTCAATGTGTCTAACTATTTATCTGAATATTGCTGGATGTTATCTAAAATTGTACAAAATTATACATCGTTGTATAATTCTGTCGACATAGAAAACACCATATTGTGAAAGAATAAATTTTTATATTCTTTTGATATCGGCCAACTCATTGGGAAACGGAAAAATGTTTCTTGCTGAAGTGAATTGATGAAAAAGTGATCCCACGTCGCATACACAAAATGCTTAAAACATCACATCACATTTTCCAAAATACACATGCGATTTCCCAAAAGCATCTGCTGAAGAACTAGAATTATTGGAAAAGCTAACGACTAAAATCCTAGAACTGCTAGAATGCAACTCCAAAAAGGTAAGTTTTAAAAAGCCGGAAATGCCTCAAATACGCCAAACTATCAAACGAATGATTGACAATCAAAAGAACAAAATGAGACAAAAAAAAAAAAAAAAAAAAAAACCTCACCAATCTATACAGCAACAGGAAGTGGAAATATATCGGCAATCCTAATCAATAGAAAATGTACCTGATATAAGGCTTTCCAACAGAGAATGAGAAGACCTCAGCTTCGTTTTAAAATTAACATAATAATCGAACAATAATGAATACTGAAACACAAAAATTCAATAAAGAAATCCGAAAACTGACTAAAAATGAAAACAATACGTGATATAGGCACATAGAATGTAACCAAAAATTTACGGTCTCCATAACATACATAAAACTGGTGTCTCTACGCGCCCCATTATGTTTGTAATAAGTTGCGCCCCCCACAAATATAGAGCATTAGCAAAAAAACAGCGTTAGCACAAAAGATTAACCCCTTTTCTTGAAACAATATGTCCATCACATAATAAACAAAATTCAAATTACCTTGTTGAAAAACTAAGAGAAATAAATATTACTAACAAACTCATGAGCAGTCTAGATATAAAATCACTTTATAATATCCCGGTTGAAAAATGATTCAGCAAAAACGATTTAGCTAAGATAAACCTATCCATACCAGTTGCTAAAACGCTAAAAATCTGCCGTCTCTATTCCATATTAATTAACAATTTTTACAAACAAATATTTGGATGGCAAATGGGATCCCCTCTCAGTGGAGTGATGGTATGTATTTTCTTGTAATTTCCAAAACATTTTACCTCAACAATCAGTTAATTTGCGATATATTGATTAATAAATCCTCACATCTTGTAGATAAACTCAACAAAGTCGGATACTCAAGAGAGATTTGCATATGAAATAGAAAAAAAAGTAAAATACTTTACTTTTCTTAGGCACCATGTTTCAGCGAGTTGAAAACAGCCTAAAATGAACTAATAAAAATGACCTAATAAACTTCTATTTCTATCATAATAACAAAAAAAAATACTGCAATGATCATTGGATTCTATTTAACAGAACTTGGAATTTGCGCCCTTGATATTTTCACGATGAGGAGAAATGTATTAAAAATATAATATTTACGAACTTTCAATGAGAAACAAAAGGCTCAGAAGATATTTAAAAATATTAGTTTGGTGCAAAAATAATGACGTAATAATGTCGTTTTTTGACGTATTTTTAACGGCAAAAAACGACATTATTACGTCATGTTTTTACACCAACCTAATAGAAGAGATGTCCTTCCTGAAAAATAGAAAAAAATCAAAAAAATATATTATTCAACTCCAACGTGCCTAACGGCTTACTTATCTGTAATTGTCATGTATATCTTTTTTTTTTCTTTTTAATTTTCATATTTGCGTCTGTTTTTAACTCCCTTACAGATGTGCGCAGGTTCATGATTTTACATGTATTCACGTATTGCTTCATAAACATAAAGGTTTTTTTCAATTGTATATGTTGTCATTTTTATTTTTCATTGTTGTTTTGTTTGTATACATATTTTTGTTTGTTTTATATATATATATGTATGTATTAAATTGTATTTATTATATTATATTATTATTTAATATATATTAGTTTCCTTCTATATTTCTGAGATGAGGTATTATATACACTATTTACATTATTCGGGCGATTTTCCTCATCTTTGACGCCATAGTCTAAATAATGTAAATAGTATATTTTTTACTGTGGTATATATTATATTATCTCATATTAGTTTGTAAGTTTCAAAGCAAAATGGTTGCATTAATTCATTTCATTGTCCATTTTCACAAGTGAAAGTTGCCGACTACCTGACGCATTGGTGAATACGTATAAAAGATTCAGTCGTAGTCCTCCAATATTCCCAAGGAATTTATGGAGAATTATCTATCCTCTGACATTTAATACGGTATTACGGTCTCTTACTTCAGTGTACGTTTATAGCATACCTGTTTAGTAGATGCTTTCTTTACGATTTATTTAAATTACTCTACCTGCCAAAAATTAAGAGCCACTTTGCCTTTCTTTAAAAATATTATCTAAATGTGATATTGTAAAAATATTATTTCAGTAACTGTAGCCTATTTCCTTTTATCTATCAGCATTCCTGCAGGCTCATGTTACAACCAAAAAGTTTAAATTTAGATTCGTCTGTTCAGAACATATTTTGCTATATTATGAATATTCTGTAGAATGAAACATTTTAATGATTTCACCATCAATCAGACAATAGTTTGTTTATCTGAGTACCAAAATGTTTAACTAAGTTAAATGTTTATACAGATTTTAAATGTTAAGTCAGCACTGACTGATGTGAACATATGTAGATTTTTCTGTTGAAAGAAAAAAAAAAGATTGTGCCTTTACGACACTTTTCTCATAGTTTTTTTAATTTACATTTATTTTTTTCAAATTGAAAAATTAAAGCAGCTCAGCATAGATGTGAGTATACAAATTGATATTGCGTTCAAAGAAGGCTACTCTCAAATAGAAATTGGCAAACTTGTATGATTTCTTGACATTTGGTCCATTACTAATCATAAAGGAGGAGTAATAGATAAGCAAGTTAGAATTCCAGTTGAATCCATTAAATTCTCTTACGTGCTAATAACCTTGCGAAAGGTATGAATCATATTTTTTTCGCGCCAGGTAGGGGTAAATAGCAGAACAGACCGGGTCCTATAGCCTTGGATGGCAACTGGTCTACAGCAGAAAGAAATTGCCACCTACTGCAGGAAAAATCTTCCTCGTCAGTCATGTATCGAAAGATAATTGATCGCTTAAGCGTGTATCACGCATGACACATAACTTACTGAATGTTATCGATCCGGAAATAGCAGGACAGATCGGGTTCTATAGCTTTGGAAGGCAACTGGTCTATCACAGAAGGAAATGGCAAACTACTGCCATTCAGTCATGTATCGAAAGACACATGATCGCCTAAGCTTTTATCACGCATGTCACATAACTGAATAGGTTAGAAACTGGCGCTAATGTCGACAGAAAAAAAAAACAGCTTGAGCATTAAAATTGAAACTACTCTGAAGATAAACACTTGATTATTGAGAGCAAGATAAATAGAAGAAAAATTAATCTAGTTTTGACACCGGGACCTAGTTTCTCTCGACAAGTAGTGGTATCGGTCTCAATTGTGAAAATCCGAGGTGCATGGATATAAAGAAACTCAGTTACGGAAGATGAATGAGAAGAAAAGATATGGACATGAGAACTAGTGTGACGTCACCCCGGGGTCGCTCCGCCAAATGTGACGTCTGCCTAGCCGCGCCTGCCGTGCTGTCCTGATTGCAGCGCCAATTGTGACGTCACCCCGTCTGACTCTGCGCCGTCGCCGTCGCCGTCCTATCCTGTCCTGTGGCGACCAATGTGACTTGGTATTGATTGCGGCACCAAATTTGACGTTATAACCATTTGCTGATTCGGATTGGAATCTGGTTAGATTCGGCATCAGCCTTGTCGTTCCCAGCTCGCCTCCAACGTCTGGTTACCGAAGTAACTGTTTTGATTTCTAGTCTAACCTACCCACGTTGTGATTTGATCTTAGGTAGACGAAATCAATCAGTCGCCGGGCCGTAATGCAAGATGAGTCCGAACAAGGGTTATACCGCACAAGTATATGTAAAAGAAAATAAAGTAATAACTCGAAAAGTTCAAATGTGTTAAAAAGGATAACAATATTTTATATTTGGTTGCTGAATACAGGACTGCGTCTTTCTACCAACCCGCTAATATGGATGCGTGACACTTTGCGTTTGTTAGGCGAGTCTTAATATCTTAAGTTGTTCTTTTAAGAAACTGGTTTTGGTGTATTTTCAGGCGATATTCGTAAAACTTGTTTTGGTGGTGTGAGTCTAAGTCGTTCTTCAAAAATAGATTGTTCTTGGTTAGAAGTTGAGGTTGTGATTGCGTGGAATCTTAAGTCAGCTTTCTGCGAGGCGGTCTCTCTGCCTGTCTGACCAACACCAACTCCTGTGATTGCCTCAACCGAACTGCCTAACTCAAATGCCGCAAGTCGTTGCGATTCTGCTTATATGGACGCCGACCAAAACCGGGGTGGGCCTGTCGGGGTTTGAGGTTCCTTGATAATTCTAAATCCCCATTAAGGGTTTTCTTTGTTTTCGGTCTGGAAAATCCACCACTTTCCATTTTTGGAAATCTTTTAATTTCTTTCTCATATTGGTTTCTCATACCAATCCCTTCAGAGGCGTCAGCGGGTTTCCCCCCTCTCTCTCTCTCTCACAGTGGCATCTCACACCGATCCCTTCAGGGGGCGTCAACATGCCTCTCCTCCTTCATCACATGATTAACTTCGCCTACCGCTCACGCCAACATTCAGCCAATGGGTGACCAGCAGTGTGGGTGTGGCTACACTAGCCTCGGTTTAAAATATCTTGCTCAAAGAAAAAAAAATTGCCTTCTTTTTTTCTTTTTTCTTTTTCTTTTCTTTCTTTTCTTCTGCCTGACAACAAATCTTTAGACTCTTACCTTAAGCGAATGTCACCTGGAACTCATCATTCGAAACCTTCGCCAAACAAGTGGGTGGTCATCTGGCGATATCCACAGCCAATTATTCGTCCCGATAAAATTTTTTTTTTCTTTTTATCATAGCCAGCTCCGACACAAAACAGATGCTCCTCTCAAATAACATTCTGCAGGTAGCCAAAGGGTTAATCTTTCCTTCCTGGTATTCTGCGGGAGATCCAGCGTACATTCCTCTAACGACACAATTAATTTTTATCTCTTATCATTCTGTCCCGTAGGCCACTCGGCCAATTTGAAACTTTCCTTATTGCCATGGGCAAATCGCTATATCTAATTCGCCGCCCCGTAATATAAATGGCATTAAATCCAGTATCTTACATTCTTCGCTAATGAAAATAAAATCTTTACCACCTTTCCTTGTTAGAAAAAAAAATAACATCGTCTTTTCGTGATAGATTCTTATCACCTAATTTAATTCTCGCCTTTTCTTCTTTTTTTCACGCAACCCTAAATAGTGTCACACTAGACAGTGTGAGTGTAACAAATATATTTCTAGACAGACGAATGCAAATATAAATTTTTCTTAGTAAGACTAGATTGTGTGTGACAGGAATGACTGAATATTGAATGTGTGTTTCGAACAGTTAAACATGATTGCGGTTGTATTATGTTATTGACATGTTTTTGAGATAAGAAGGTAACATTAATCATGAAAAAATAACGATTTTCCTTACTTTACCAGATGGTTTAGGCATTATTTGAAAAAAAATCACCTTCCATAATGGCAATGATAAAAAAAAATCCTCTAAATTATGCCAAAATAATCCCGAGCCTAAATGAAAGGAAACAAATTATGATTGTGCCGCCTCAATTTTCTGACCTCGGATTATTCGAAGAAAATAACCAAAGCGTGAGAGTGAGCTTTTTCATTGTTTGAAGAATGCCTGGTAGGGTCTTCCTCCTACTTTATTTTCAAACATTCTTGAAAAGAATTAATGGAAATTACGGCGTAATTATATACACCTAAGAGGCTTCGCCCGTTCGCTATTGTTTCGTAAAGTAAGATATATTCACTACTCGAAATATTTGAAAGGACAATTTTAAATGAACGTTTCATTCATAAATTGGCTTGTTATAGTGAAGAAACGTTTTACAGCTCAATGCCAACTGGCTGAAGGCCAAGAAAAATGCAAATTTCAAAGACTATTTTCATTATATAAGACGATATTCTAAACAATAATTTTTTATATTAAAATCACAACAATCCTTGAATAAAAGAACACTAATGAAGAAAAGTTAATTAATGATATATATATATATATATATATATATATATATATATATATATATATATATATATATATATTAAATCAATATGCAAATTAGTTAAGCCTGAAGAGTGTTATAACCTAGAAATAGATAGTGTATAATACAGATAGTGAGCTTTCTGTTTCTCATAATCTCTCAGTTGCGTCTCTGTTTGCTTCTCTGTCAAAGGACAGACTGAAAAGTTGCCCAGCCCTAGGTAAGAGCTGTCCGATACTGCTCCCTCCCATTGCACCAGAGGGAGGGATCGGTTCTTGCACCGAGGTCAGCGCAACCGACGGTCGCGGGGGCACTAGGAATTGTTGTTTCTTGTCCGGGTGCACGAGCTCGGGGTCACCACATTAAACCGAACTTGTGTAGCAATTTGGGGGCGGTGAGAAAATATCTAGTCTCTCAGTTGCGTCTCTGTCTTTGGACAGAGTACGCTCAGGTGTTTCTCTATCAAAGGACAGAGGGACATCTGAGAAAATTATACTGAAGAGACGCCCAGACCTAGGTATGTGCTGCCCGAGGCCGAACCCTCCCATTACATCAGAGTGAGGGATCGGTGCTTGCCCCGAGGCCAGTGCAGCGGACTGTTGCGGGGGCTGAGGGGAATTTTTATTCATGTCTCTGGTGTACGCGCTTGGAACCCCACCTAAAAATAGATCTTTTGTCACATCTCGTCCTAGAGCGGGGAAAGATTAAATACTTTCTCTTTTATATAAAACCTCGCCGTTGCTCAGTTGTTCGCTCCATAGTTTCTTCAAAGCCCTTCTTAAGAACAGCATCTTTGGTACTTTAATCTCTTTCTTATCTTTGAAGTTAATGTCCAGATTACGATGTCATATATGAGAACAAATATCACATAACCGTTCAATACTATTTTCTTTGTTTCTAAGGAATATTTTCTGTCTCTTAATATTTTTATCAGCTTTCGGAATGCAACTTTGTCAATCCCAATAATCTTCAGATAAGTATGGGATCCGATAACAATTTCAATAAATTTATCAATCATCTGGCTTGATGTGAGTTCCGAGGCGAAAATCTTGACACAGTTAATGAGATAAGGATATCATACAATCTTACTGTTCGAGATTTCTTCGTCGGTGAAGCCCATCGGGACCAAGTAGGAATAAAGCACGTCGTACATAAAGGCGGTTCCTCCTGCAAAGCGGGGAGCATAGCTTACATTTCTATCTATTTTGGAGGGCATATTTTTCTATAAGAAGATTTCTCGAAGAATAAACATAAATAAATATACTGATTAAAATGAACGTCTACTAAAATATGGGTATCCAATAAAAAATTCTTTTAAAGTGAAAAGAATTAGAGATATTAGAAAACGGAGTGAAATGTAATACTGAATGAGGCCGCTTCGTTTGTGTATCTTGACACATAGAATGCCATATCTATCTATCTATCTATCTATATATATATATATATATATATATATATATGTGTGTGTGTGTGTGTGTGTGTGTGTGTGTGCGCGCGCGCGCTCGCGCGTGCATGTGCAAGTATGTAGAAAAATAGGAAAGAACACATTACGTAAATAATCCAGGTTTCTTTAGTATTTTTGTTTTTATTTTTAAAAAACAGTGCTACATACAGATGTAGATTTTAGATTATAAATATTATATATATATATATATATATATATATATATATATATATATATATGAAAGTATAGGATCGATGTATACGGAATAACTTCTATTAACCAAAAAATACTATTCTTAAAACAGTGCTCAATATAGAGGAGAGCATGTATAATTTATTGCGAAAATTATAACATTAATCTGTTATAAAATCACTACAAAAATGGCCATTTTGTTTCAACAATTCTGGTGTCTTTTCAAGTGATGAAGTTAAATGTAGAATATAGTTTTCCAATAAATTATATATATATATATATATATATATATATATATATATATATATATATATATATATATATAAAATACTAAACCAAATTTATGGCGTTTGAAATAACCCGCGCATACCCAATATAAGAAATATTTTATTTTGACCCTTTTTTCTTCAGGCATTTGATCTGGGAAGTATATTCTTATTTTAAGACATTCTTTTTAAGTCGAAGCAATTCGCAAAAGTTTGGGGAACAAGTTGTATTTACCTTTTTCCTTCAGTTTATTCCTCAATCTCTGTGTAACCATCAATGTCTACATACCTACGTATATTTCAGCTCCACTTCATTATCACTCCTTCAATCATCCTATATATAGATTTTCACATAGATCAATATATTTTCTATCATTGAGTCGGCTCATTAGCTACCTTCTCTCCGGCGCCTGAAGTCATTGATCAAAACCAGGTAAAGGTCATGTTGATTTCGAGCTCGTATAGAAAATAATGCCTGGTTCAATCTGAAGCAAAGGTATTGGGATTGTTTACTTTTGAAATCTGAAATGGTCAAGTAGACATGTTTATCCTACTCTTGAAAATTTTAGCGTTTGGAGAAAGATTTCTTTATTCTTTCATTTTCTTTTGTGGTTTCTTCATATCGAACTGTCTACCTACCGAAACCCTCTGCTTAATATTCTCAGACTATTCATTTCTTTCTTGGTCACATATTTATCTATCTATCTATCTATCTATCTATCTATCTATATATATATATATATATATATATATATATATATATATATATATATAACACATAGGTGTTTTTCGGTTTAAAGACTACTATTGGTCTGAAGAACGCCTAAGTCATTTTCACAGTATCGCTTACCCAGTACAAGGCCCGAGTAAGAGGGTTACATTAAGAGGCAGATTGTGTAGAAAGGGGATGCATATAAATTTTAGCCCTATAATTAAGATACTAGACAGGTAAAAATGCTGCATGTCGTCAGCACTGAATGAACTCAGATTGTCTTTTTGTTTTGGCCGGCGATCGCCAGTCTGTTCGACAGTGAAGGCCTCCAAACAGAGAATTTTAATTATTTCTTTTAATTTTTTTATATTTAAGTTTTAATATTTTTAATCCTGTCGACATGAAAATGATCTATATATCCAGAGGGCTTCGGCCGAACTGAGGAGCCGTTTCGGACGCGAAAGAGAACACGCCTTTGTCGTTTAATGTGTAGGGAACAGTTCAGAGAAAAACATTTATCTATTTATAATTTCCACGCTTGTTCAGCTAATTAATAGTCTCCTAAACAATCCTTCGGGATATGCTTACACAGTATCTATAAAAATAACGTATATATATATATATATATATATATATATATATATATATGCTACCCCGCACTACTCGGGATTTCCTGCACAGCGCAATTTTCAGGTTTAGAATATAAAGATGGCGCTGTGCATAAAATTCCGAGTTGCAATATCGGTAAGGTATATATATGAGAGATAATATATATATATATATATATATATATATATATATATATATATATATATATATAGCCTTGGTGCATATGGAATAAATTCCAATAACCAAAAAATACTATTCTTAAAACTGTGCTCAAAAACAAAATGCCTATTTTCGTAGTCATTCTATAAGGTATTTGTTATAATAATAAATAATTTTCGAATAAATAAATAATTCTATATACAAATTTAAAAAAAAAGATTACGCACGTTCGAAAATTATTCTCTTTTTGACATTTCATGTATGGACTATAATCACCAAACCCTAATGACCTAGGTCTAAACGGCATATTAGCAGTGTGTTCAAGACTAAGTAGGTTAGCAGTGAAAGTTTTTTTTTTTTTATATGATAGGATTCCAATATATGTTATATTGTAAAGAATTCTACCAACAATAGTAATAAATTTGTAGAGTACCAGGATGTCCTTCTTTGTGGCTCTAATTAAAATTATTTTCACCAATAATGTATTAGTATAATTTTCCCCTTAAGGTATACACTCGAATATTCAACTTCAGCTTCCCACCTGACTCAGTTAAGAATACCCGATTTCCCGAAACCAGAAACCACCGGTGACTATCGTTTGATTTTAACGGGAAGTTCGTTTGATGTTAACGGGATGTTCGTTCGCTTTACTAGTCGTTCCACAGACCAAAGTTTGCTATCTCAGAAATAACTTCAATCTGAACTCGTCATTATGTAAAAATATTTTGAGTCAATGGATTTAAACTTTATTCCATCCTAAATAATTATGTATTGTAGTTAGTTTCTCCCCGTGTTACAAATGTTGAACATGGGTGCTTATTTTTAAGTTCTATTACTTTGATGAGTCTTGTCCCGACAGATGTAAGCGATCGCGGCTCTCCACTATTTTCTGTCTTTTGCAACTCTTATTTTCTTTTTACTATAATTTCCAATTCCTGATCTGATATTAGTCTAGACAGAATTGTTAATTAGGTTATTTTTTGCTTCCCTCTGTACGTCTTGACTTCATTATGCCTCGTCTGAATCATATTCGTCAAGCCTTCTTTTCTCATTATATAGCTCTTCTTATGTCTAATTTCATGTATAAGTAACCTTGTTGTTTACTTATATATATAAAATCATGGAAAAAATATGTATAAGTAAACTTTTTGTTCCATTTCTCTTAATATTGCTTACTTACCGACATGCTGCTGTCCTCAGCATTTTTCTCTCATTTTCATCTGCGATGAAAATTGGCAGAATTATAAACGATTGATATTACCTAGCAATTCAGCAGTATTTTCTTTGTTTATCACAGTTAAATTTCAGAAGTTGTTTGTTTCACGTCTTCTCGCTTTCCTAATCCAAGATGGTATTCAGGCTGACAAAGTAATTTCTTGTTATCATTTTCATCTCACACCGTCATCTGTATCATGTGGGTACAGACGTTACCTGGTTATACCCAATCATGTCTTAGTTAATAATCGTGTTCGATTCTCTAAGAATTGCCTATATTTCTATGCACTGTAACTATTAAGACTACTTACATTGTTCAGTCTGTTGTCTTCATTTTTATTCTCATATTCACGACATTTGAGTCGTTGTAAGTTCCCGACTTCTTCGCACAATATACGTTGAGTTCAATACCTGCCCCCAGCAGAGATGAATGGCAATTTGGAGGCGTGTGTTACGATATGAAAATAAATGAAACTGTGGTATGCAGACATGGCACGTAGAACGAGAACAATCTACACCGGTGTACGAAATAAAGGGTTAGGTTCGAAATTCCATCGTGTATCAGCTGAAGAAGGCCGAAGTGTGCAACGACTGAAACGTCGTGAATTTGACAATATAGATGAGGATGTAGTGGATGCCTACGTACACCACGCCCACAAATTACTCAACGGTAATTGGACGGTAAATACACAATGCATTTTGTACAGACAATTTACGCATCGCACGAGCTACAAAAATTTCTCGTGTTTTTGCTTCACCGAACTAGCTACAGAAAAAAAAAATCAACAATTGGTCGATTTTTGGCCAATCACATTAA
Source organism: Acanthosepion lycidas (assembly GCA_963932145.1). Taxonomy (NCBI): domain Eukaryota; kingdom Metazoa; phylum Mollusca; class Cephalopoda; order Sepiida; family Sepiidae; genus Acanthosepion; species Acanthosepion lycidas. The sequence goes on from OZ010601.1 coordinate 20,695,421, forward strand.
TTGACACTTTCTTCAATATCCTTCCCGCGCTCGTTCCTGGAGCCACTTTACATCTATAAAAAGCAGAAATTAAAGAAATAACTTTAGTAGATTATAAATGTTCACAATCTAAACCACGTAACGTGTATTTTCAATTTTCTACTCACACACACACAGACATAAACTACACTCACACAGAACAGTGAACTGTCTGTTTTCAAGCCAAGTGAACTATTTGAAACTATATCCTTCTTCTGCACAAATATTGTAACTTTCAACTCTCAAACATCACAGATTCTTAAACTACCAACAAATTTAAATGAAAAACATTACAACATACATTTGTTCTTCACACAATACAAGGGAAACCAATTCGTGTGATTTAATCTTTATTGTCATTAACAGAATTATATATATATGCTTGTTTTAAATACATGTTTACTTGTTGATTTTCATTGATATCTCGTCATTCCTTTTTGTGTTTTCTTTACAAATTAAATGTGGAATGTTAATGTAAAACGCAACCTTGATCAAAAGCCCTTCTGATCATTTTCTAACAACACCATTAGCTACCACAAAAGGACATTAGTCCGTACAATGTAAATAGTGTAAATATTTCTCTAAGAATTGTTTAGCATATGCAATTTTACGAATCTATTAGGATCACGCAACAATGTGTTTCCCTTCATTGTTTGCGATCTGTCAGCATTCCACCAAATCTTCAATGCTTCGATAAAAAATTCTTTAGCTTTTGACTTGGAAATTTCAAACCACGTTCTAAGCTCCAGATTGTTGTGGAAAGAACCACACCTCAAATTGTTAGAAAACAAAAGCGTTGGTTGTCCGAATGACGAGGATATTGTGGGTGTTTCAGAATTTCCCAACCGAACTCGTTCTTTGTATTCCCGAGCAAAGTAAATAGGTGACAATGAATGAGCTCTAAAATTTGTTTTTCTCGGTCAATGCATGTGGCAAACATGCGTCGTCTTACTGGACGTTACGTAATGACTGAAGTTGACGAGCGACAAGAAGCATGAGAGCTTGCCCCTTCTGAGCAAATTCTCTCGTTTGTTCTGGGTAAGACGATAAACTACACCCGCGTCCAGGGTAAGACGATAAACTACTTCCGCGTCCTGGGTAAGACGATAAATTACGTCCAAAATTAAGGTCTCTGACCAAGAGGATTCGAGGAGCCTGGAACCACCTCTTAATTGCTGGTGTTACCACGACCACCCTGGACCAGGGTGATAGCATCTGATAGGGTTCCAACTATGGGAAAATAGTTAAACCTCAAACTTGTGTAAAAATACGCTTTGATACTAGAAATATTTTGTAATAAAAAATATTAGCAGCAATAATTTTTGAAGGAAAAATTATTATCAGTAATACTTAAAAAATACCAGCAATACAAACAGCTATACATTCTTCGAAAAAAATATAACCGTCTATAGATTTCTTCAAGAAAAAAATATTCCCAGAAATAGATTTTTGAAGAAAAAAATATTACTAGCAAATTTTGTCGGCATTAAATAACCCATTGAAGTTGATATGCCATTAAACAATCCAAACCAAAACCAATTCTCTCGTGGCCTCGAGCAGTTGTTCTTTAAGCAGCGCGTTTAATATATTCTCATCAAACTGAAGTGTTCGGCCAGAGAGCGGAGAGGGAAACGAGTTCGAACTTCCCCTCCATTAAACGGGGAAACCGTTTTTATGAAATTCTGTCACAGAACACATAACAAATCTCTCGAACAGCTTTGGCAGCTTTATCAGCTTTGTGAACTTGATTAAACGCAAAGAGAAGATGACATTCAAAATTCTCATTCTTGTCTACTTGGTATTGCATCTCAATGGGTCGTCGAACCTGAAATCAAATTTTAATAATGCTAGACATGAGCTTCACAGGATGAACTGTATTACTAAGAAACAAATATATATATATATATATATATATATATATATATATATATATATATATATATATATATATATATATATATATATATTCCCGAAAGAATATTCTTCGAGATAGCAGAACATCAGAAAAAAAAAACGAACGAATATATTCAACATCATAACTTCGCATATTTAATTATAATAATCTCTAAAATCAACCGAGAATTCTCTGAGAAGTTTTCTCGATTTAATCTTACATATTTTGTCTACCTTTCGTCCATGCTTAGAATACTGTTGATACATAAGGCTTGGCATATTTATAGATCCTTGATAGAATCTACAATGGCATTGGTTCTGCCCTGTATCTAGGCTTCAATCTCTTCCCACCACCATAGTGTTGCCTACTTCTGCTTTTTTATAACTATAGGGTGTTCCAGTAAGTTGGCCAGATTTAAAATTACAAATAAAGTTTAAGCGTCTAACGATTTCTTTCTGTTTCTTCCAGATTTAACAATTTAAGTCTTTGGCAATTTCAACCATGCAAAGTTTAATAATCAAACAACGTGTTAAAGTTATCGAAGCCTGGTACGAAAATGGCCGTTTAAACAGGAATACATTCCGTGCACTTTGCAATTGTTTTGGTAAAAATAATCGACAAACCGAGAGTGCAATTGAAAAATTGTTCGTAAATTCAAACAAACTGCGTGGGTGACAGATGTGAAAACACCATTGCATGTTCGTTTACGCCGTTCAGTTGAAAACATTGCTGCTGTGCACGAGAATGTGGCCGAAAATCCAGACACTTCTATTCGTCATCGCTTGCAGCAAATTAACCACCCCACAACAATGTTACATCGAATTTTGACAAAAGATTACTCACTACACGCTTACAAAATTAAATTGACAAAAGAACTGAAACCTGCTGACCATTTGGAGCGCAGTATACTCGTCAATTGGATGCACAAGCAAATACAAATCGATGAATATTTTTCACAAAATTCCTCTTTTTCATTTGGGCTGATGAAAATCCAAGGAAGATTGTTTAAAAGCCACTGTATCCGCAAAACGCGTGCATTTTTTGCAAGTGGAATCTTTGTTTTCGCAATAGGCTTCGATAATTGAAACACTATGTTTGATTTTCAATCCTTACAGGCTTAAAATTGCCAAACACTTAAGTTGTTAAATCTGAAGGAAAAAGAAAATAACCATTAGAAGGTTAGAATTAATTCCCATTTAAAATCTGTCCAACTCATTGAAACACCGTATACTTCCATGATAAGTGTTCTGATCAACTCCCCTATATGGTAACTAGACTCTATAAATTGATGAGTTACACTAGACTGGCGCTGAAGTTTCACAATTTACATTTCAGCTGGCTTGATGCAGCCGTAAGTTCTATGTTAACAGTTACTCTTATCACACTTCTTGCCTGTGGAACTCCGTTCGGGATCAATATTTTTCATTTTTATTTATTTATTTTTTTTAATCTTCAAATATTTAAATGAAATAACCAGGGCTCTCCTCCAGATTACTATTTCTATGGTCACGCTCCTGAGTAACGTTTTTATTTACCTAATTCTTTCACAACCAGTAAACACTATTGTCTTTGTAGCTTTATTACGATTCTGGAGTTGAACTCGCTTAAAATGCACACAGACACACACGAACACACAGACACTCACGCACACAGACACGCGGGCGCGCAGTCACATATATATATATATATATATATATATATATATATTTGTGTGTGTGTGAGAGAAAAATCTGTATATATATATATATATATATATATATATATATATATATATATATATATAATTATTTATATATTATATGTGCGGTACTTATTAGAAAGCGCTCAATATCAGAGATAGACGTAACATATTTGGTTGGATTGATGTGAGTTTCTGACCCTGGGTTTCACGCTTTTGCGATCGTCAGACGAACTGGTTATTTGTTTTTAAATTTTGGGTTTATGTACATTGTGTGTATTATTTTTGATACACGTTGTATTCATATATATATATATATATATATATATATATATATATATATATATATATAATACAACGTGTATCAAAAATGTATTCTTGGCATAAAAACAAGGAGAAAAGGCCATATAAACATATGTCCGCATATATTTCGTTGATGAGTTATTAACTTTAATTAACGTTTACCGTAGATGGCTCTCTGTTGTCATTAGGTCTTGGCTACATTTGTCATTCGTGTATATTTGTTGTTAGTCTGTCTTCAATTTTTAACGGGTGTAGTATGGAGTAACTTAGAAGTGTTCCGTATAACAATGGCAGGATATTAATATCGTGAGCTAGTAGATATGATTTTTATATTAGATTTCGCAAATAGTAATAGAGGCGATGACGCCCAGCTCTATCAGATTGTGTTTCCAGACCGAACGCAGCCAAGCCATCCAACATTTGCTACTGTTTATCTTCGCGTTACTGAGAAATGATCCGTGGAACCACAAACTATAGATCGAGGGAGATTGGGATCCGCTTGTACACCTGATTACGAAGAACATATTCTGCAGGTATCAGTCATGTGGGCCTTGCATATCGTATATCTTCAAAAGCAACTTCTTTTATCCGTATGTTTTGCAATGTTCCCGATGTCTTTCTTCCTCTGATCTCTCACTACGTGAAAACTTTTGTCGATTTTTTTTGCACAAACTGTCGATCCTTTGTTTGCATTTTCATTCTTGTTTGCGGGTGAGATAACATTTGCAATAACAAATTTACACAACTGAATCTACATGTTATAATGCAGGCTAGCCAGCAGTATCCGTTTACGATTAATATGTGGACTGGAATTGTAGGTGACTGTCTGGTAGAACCATATGTTCTCCCAGCACGTCTTAGCGGAGTTATCTTGAGTTATCTGCTAGAGGATGCACATCTGCTAATAGGAAAACGTATGCTGAGGCGCCGGCACATTCTCATCACATCGTTCGCGATGTACTAGCTGACATCGACATGAAATTTGAATCGGTAGGGGAGGACGGGTCCCATGCCCCACACGTTCCCCCAACATTATTCTTTTAAATTTCTATATGTAGGGCCATCTAAAATAATTGGTTTATACAGCAGACATTAATAATGCAAAGGCGCTTCATCAACGTGTCAGGGGACCCTGCAAAAGCATTCGACACCGTGTTGGCTGATTTGATCCGACGGGCGCATATGTTTATACGGAAATTTTGCCTTATTTTGGTGGCAGGTACCTGCCTCCAATATTTGCAAAAATATTTTTGGATTTTGACTTGGACTTTGCATTTAACAGTGACTACTGTAAACTTTAAACTTAATTACTCAAAAATATATGATTATATAGGATTTCATCCTTATTTTGGCGTGAGGAACTCGCCCCCAAAGTTTGTAAAAGGATGTCGTATACTCCCTGGATATACATACACAGAGAGAGGGGGAAAGAGAGGGAGATAGAGAAAAAAAGTGAAAGAGAGACAGTCATAGTCATACATTTTGAAATGGACAAAGTCCAACAATGATTTTAAGAACTATTTAAAACGAAGGTATAAACATAAAAAAATGTCTTAAGATAGATACATACATACATATATATATATATATATATATATATATATATATATATATATATATAGAGAGAGAGAGAGAGAGACAGAGACAGAGAGAGAGATAGATAGATAGATAGATAGATAGATAGATAGATAGTCATACATTATGAAATGGACAAAGTTCGACAATTATTTTAAGAATTATTTAAAAAGAATGTACAAACATAAAAAATGTCTTAAAATAGATACACACACACACACATAGACATACACACACGCGCACACACATACACACACACACACACACACACACACACACACACATATATATATATATATATATATATATATATATATAAGGATAGATAGATAGATGGATTGTCATACATTGTGAAATGGATAAAATCCGACAATTATTTTAAGAATTATTTAAAAAGAGTGGATAAACATGAAAAATGAATTAAAATAGATAGATAGATAGATAGATAGATAGATAATGGACAACCTGAGATAGATAGATAGATAGATAGATAGATAGATAGATAGATAGATAGATAGGGACAGTCTGATGTATCGAATTGCGTTCTCTATGTATCTCTCTGTACCTATTTCTGTTAGAATGGTGAATGCCATCAACTTGGGCATCAGTATTTTAGGTTTTGGCATGTCATCTTTGCTGTGCCTGCCCCGCTTGAATTTCGCAGACCACTTCTTAGAAAGGGGAGTCCTCCATGATTTTCTGTAGCACGTTTTCTTGGATTTCCTTTGTTGTCATACAGTTCTTTGCAGAAACTTCATGACTACTGGAGCCTCTGTTTTGTCCATTTTTTTTTATAGATCTTTTGCACAACTCTCACTTTTTTTTATGGACTTCATCTATACAGAAACGATGACAGAAATCAGAACGTGTTTTGTCAGAATAGGTAGTGTGTTACCACAACAAAAATGTTCCGATGAGGCTTAGAACTTTTTGAACGTCCCCCGTAGAATAATTGGCCAACGTCTTATATATTCATTGCAGATATCTGTGTTTGTATTCGCGTAATTATAGATTTATATGTCACTTTCCATTTCACGTCTCCATATTGTGGTTAGTCACGAAATGTCTACTTCTTTTAATAATGCATCATTTACTTCGTGAAATACTCGTCTCGTAGAGGGCAGAACAGCGTTTAGTTAAATCATAACCTTGTACAATAAATTATGTTTCCATCTTTAAGAGTGTGACCTCCAAACCTTTCAGTAAATCGATTTTTCAATTGATTTTCATCTTTGATCAGAATATTCGTCAAGGTGTTTCTTCGTATTATGTTCAGTTATAGAGCGATTACGGAAAATATTTCGATATTTGACATGCCTCGTTCGACACAGATTTCCTGATAGTTTTATGATTTAATAAAATGGCGCTTAGACATAGTTTTCGCCGGCAGTTTTCTGTGTAGATTTTTTTTTCTCAACTTCACTTTCAGGGCGGGGAAGAACATCTATCTTCTTGTAGCGCTAAGCAATTCTCTCAATTGCTCTATTTGATATCCTCTTAAAGTGTCATGTGATTATTAAACTCTTCAAGTTGAATTTCCTCATAAAGTTCTAACGATTTATTTCTGATTCTAATTAACTGCTATCTTTTTTATCCTGTTTTCCGTAAATTCTTCCTTTTAAATCACATGGTCTGTCCATGTTATTCACCATAATCTTCCGTTAAATATATATCTCAGTCACCGGAAGTCTTCTAAGAGAAAATTCTTCAACATTCATTGACATATAAGGATATTTGGCTCTTGCATAACATTCCAGGATTTTGCGTTGTTTCTAATTAAATATTCCTGATTATTTGTTTAATTTGTAAGGCGTTTTTTTTTCTTCTAACCCTTCGGATTTCACTGTCACATTCCTAATTGCCTTTTAAAACATACATACATACATACATACACACACACACACACACACACACACACACACACATATATATATATATATATATATATATATATATATATATATATATATATATATATATATATTGGTGTATAGGGAATAAATTCCAATAACCAAAAATTACTATTCTTAAAAGAGTGCTCAGTACATAGTAGAGCAGATATAATTATTTATTTAAAATTATAACATAAATATATAAAATCATATATATATATATATATATATATATATATATATATATATATATATATATATATATATATAGTTAGTTTATGAAAAACTAGGTAATCCGTATGGGTAAATCTAAGGAGGATATAATCCAGAGAGCACAATGCAAATTCAGAGCAAATAATTTAAATAAAAACAGACCACTTTAAGGTTCCATGTAATAAATTATTTCACCACAGGCCTTTTAAAAGGACCTAGGTTTGGAAGTAAAGTCTGATGATCCGCAGTCCTTTAAAAGGGCTGTGGTGAAATAATTTATTACATGGAACCTTGAGGTGGTCTGTTTTTATTTAATATATATATATATATATATATATATATATATATATATATATATATATATATATATATATATAATTTTGTATTTGCTTGATGTAGAAGTCTCCAATTCGGAGGTAGCATCTAATCCCTATTCATTCCCTGTTCCTGCAAATTAACCCTTTCTTCACCATATACTTTACTTCTATGCACCATGCTCCTTAATAACGTTAGCGATCATGTCTCTCCACGATTTTCAATCCCATGAAGCTGTTCGTATATTTTATATTTTCTCTATGCCATCTCTTCAGCACTGTTCTTGCATCCATTTCCAACTAGATAATGCGTTGTTTTTTTCTCTCCCTCTTCCTATCATGATGTTGTGTGAGTTTCAAATATTACAAGGCTTCTTTCCTCATTATTTATGTTAGGAATGTATACTGTTTTATTCTGAATGTCAAGTATAAGTGTCCATTTTGTTTCCAATTTCTGTAAAATGTCATCATTTCTCTTATTTTCAGTGCATAGTATTCCCAGTAGCCTTCTGTAGAACAGTATTCCTCTTGCCACAAATCTTTTCTCGACCTGTTTATTCAGTCTTCAATGCCATATAGAAATATAACTGTTCAAAAATTATTCTTCATTTCTAAAGAGATTGTCCTCTTTCTTAATACATTGCTTAGCATTTGGAAGGCATCTTTTGCTATGACAATGTGCGTTCAGATTCCCGTCCTCTGTTAAATCAATACCCAAATATGTAAGTAGTTGTCTTCCTTAATTTTTCTATCTCAAATTTGTAATTTGAATATTGGACTGTTCGTTCTCTGTACAACCATACATTCTATCTTCCTGCAGTTGATGTTTTGTCCTTCCTGTTCGGATTCGACCTAGAATAATAAAGCCTGACTGAACTTTGGTTTAATTATCCTCGGTTTCTAATTTGTATTTTGGGCTCATATTTTTGCTTATATCGATGTAAATCTGTAAAGAATTATTTTTGCTAAATCTGTATCGAAAATCTGCTAATACAAAACCTCCAATGAATCTTCAATGCGAGTGAGATTTGGAACATTATTGGACAGTGCAAGGCAGTGATTGTTTTTTTTTATATTCCTATAAACATTGCCGTAAATTACGTAGTTGGCCTATGGTATATTCAGCACCTTTCTGTAGAACAACCTTTCTGTTGCTTCAAGTCTCTGCTTCATCTTCGAGCAGACTGTCCAACATTCGCTGCCATACAGGAAGACAGATATCACGTAACAGTCATGTAGTTTTTTTCTTTGTGTCTAACGATGATTTTCTTTCTCTTAATACTCTGCTTAGCTTTTCTGTTCAGTTTCTTTGATAATATTTTCTAGGAATTCTTATAGATTCCTTTCGGTGTCTGCACTTTCTGTCTTGGTGACTACCATAATATTATATGATTCTTTTATTCTGTGTTCTCCAATAATAAATCCTGATTGTACTTTTAGTTCTTTTCATATAGCAATTTGGTAAAAAAAAAAATACTCTCGACAATGGAGATTTTTTTAGCAATGTTATAATTCCAGTTATATTATTAACTTGAGAGGCATCATCACCTTTTGATTTACACTGATTAAGAGACGGAGAAAAGAACAGAGAGTGTTAGGGATGGTTTCCGCCAACACTGGCAATTGCTACAAAACCGAACCATTAACCTAAAAACACGTCTCAGGTTCTTAAATAGCCTCGACAAATCGAGACTTTAGTTCAGCTAAATCTAAACATTCTGATGTATACATCGCATACTCAGATTGATGGTTACAAAATGTTTTGAGGGATTCAACCCTGTAGTATACCCTTGTGCAAATTAAGGGACGCAAAACGAGCAATTGCGTTATTATTTTCTCTCTTTTCGTACTTTTCCAATGAAACATGGCCTTGTGTACATGTTAGTACTTCGTATGTCCATTCCACGGAATCGTTCATTGCAGATTTACCTCAGATTCACGATTGGATTTAAATTAGGGGTTTACTGGTCATTTTATATTACACTGATTTTCTCATTTTTAAAGTTTGCCAGTTCGTTCGTGCAGCTTTCAAACTTTCGTACGCTTCTTTTGAGTAACTTCCATCGCAGACAATAGCCGTAGGACAAGTAATCGACAGTCAGGACAATAGTGGCTGGACGTGGTAAAAATCTGATGCAATCACGGATGACATAATATTTTTCAAGGCAAAACACATTTCATCACACACGCCGGAAAAGACATTCATATTATATGTAAATGAACTAACTTGAGGAAAATAAATAACGATTACACCCGGTCACTCCAGTGGTTGTAAAACTAACTGTATGCTGAAAGAAAGGAAAATCGGTTGTTTCAATTAATTTGCACAAAAATTTACTTAGCAAAGACAGGTATGCTTCGAAACATATGGCCAAACTCTATATAATCACAAAGAATTGTTCCAATTAAGAAAAAACACATCACTTGAGGACTTCCAAGAACGGCAACAACTGAAATGAATAGCATATGTAACTCGAGGTGAAAAACAATGCATATTAACGTTCCATACAAATTCAAGTAAAAAGTTAGGAATGAAGCGCCAATCTATACTGGAAAGTGTTGTAAGGTCTATAGGATGAAAGAAATCTATTTTCAGGAAAAATTGTTTTAATAAAAAGATTTTATGTATTACAATCGACAGTAATGTTTGCTGCTCTATCAATGGACGTCGAATGTTTCCTTATAAGGAGACCGTTAATGTTACCAATATCATTAAAGACGATGGAAGCAATTAATACTCTTGGTAATTACTCGTCTCTCTAAAGTGACGATACAAGGCCAGTTTTATGTTGCGAAACCTATCATATGCATATGTCCAATTGTCGGTCTTCGCAAAAAATGTCGCACTGACGTCGATATTCCGCCAGCTTTCCTCTTTGGAGCACTTAGGGGAGTGTTGCCGTAGGAATAGAACCACTGGAATCAGACATCCCTAGTTTATTTTGGGATTAAAAGGTAGTTTATCCGCCGAAAGCAGAATAGTTAACGCAAGACGCTGGTAGGATGTGACACGTGGTTGTTTTATTGTGAGGATAGCGTGCACTCGGGTCTGTTTCAAAATCCCCTCCCCCGGCAACCGGCGTTGGCGTTGGCGTTGATATTACTACCGATCCACTGTATTGCAATGAGGGAGGTACGGCCGCAAACTGCTGTTTCCTAAGACCGGACACATCTCAATGATATGTTCAGTTGCGCTCTGCCCGCAGACAGAGATACAACTGAATTGCACTGTGTCCGAAGACAAGGACACGATTGAGAGATAGACTGTAGTCTCTCCACTCGAAGAAAGATACTACATTTTGATCTGAGTTCGATGAGCAGGAGGGAAAAAAAGCGTAATTAAATTAACACTGCTTGCGGCGGCAATGCATGCGTAATTTTTCATTATAAGAAACTCGGTATTATTATGATTAACCTTGCAATAATCCTCAGTAATCCATTAAGCTTCTCAGGGTCCTTGCTGTTTTTAATAATACTCTCGTCTGCCAGGCTTTAGCTCTTTCTCTGACTTTCATCTATTCTAGACATTCTCCTCCCTTTCGTTGGCGTTATCTCATTTATAAATAATTCAATGTTTGTATGTTTTATTTGATTCATCAATATCAGTGTAGGGAAACATATATGATCACATTTCGCCCGTACTTGGGTACCGATAAACAATAGAACAGAGATTTCCACGGCAGATAGGGGACTCGAAGTTATTAAATCCGCGAACAATGTTTACCGGGTATATATAAAAATATTAACCGGAAAATTAGAAAACCTATTTCAAATAGTAATGCAGGAACATACATTTTTTGTTCTTTTCTACTGACGTCTTCAAGTCAGAGATTTTACTAATGGAGGAACCGTTCAAATTAATAAAGGTTTCAAATCTTGAAGATTTACGGATACTTTTAAGCATTTCACCCCAATTCCACTAGAATGCATGGGTTTACAGAGAGTGAGAGCAAGAGTAAAGATATAAAGAAGGACAGCGGTCAGGATCAAGGCGTCAGAAGATATCGATTGTCATTACATTTGAATATTTGAAGATTATAGCTATCACGGAAGCAAGTAAGAGGAAAGGTTTTCAACTGTCGGGAAGTGCAAGAATAATAGTTGTTGGAGTAGAAGAGGCGGTTACATTTATCTCTTTCGACAATGAAAGGGTGGGACCGATACGCCAACCTAGTAACATGCTTAAATTCACACAGTTTTGTACCAGTGAAAGTAGCTCGTCAGAGCAGTTGGGATGAAAATATTTGGAGAAAAGACAGGGAGACGCCACAACGCGTCTGTGAGAAAGTGACTGTAGATGAGATATCCAGATCAGGACCTATCACGTCACATATACGTCTCTGGATTTTGTCGAGTACCTCGGGATGAGCAGCATGGGCACCAGACTATATATGGCAACAGTATTCAATGCAAGGACAAATCGTAGATTTGTAGATTTGAAGGATGGACTCTGGCGAGAAAAAAACCTGGCGCGACACAGAGAACCAAATTTCCTTTCGGTAGATGAAGCTATTGATTCAATGCAGCCGTTCCACATGGGAAAGCGTGAGACCAAGAAGGCGTAGGGTCACGCTATCGTGAGATGGGCATCAGCCATTCTGACAAGAGGCCGCGAGGGTCCTCTATAGTGAGTAAAAGAGAGCAGTTTCGTTTGGGAGTGATTAAAGTTTACACGACATTTCCTCTCGCATTCAACCCCAGATTGGAGGTTTTTTAGAGAACTACGTTCAGGTTAGCTTCAATTGATCATATCGTTCTTCTTTCAATTCATTGTTGTTTGCATTGTCTTGTAATTCAATGACTGTGTTTCCCAATTTTTTTCAGGGCGCACTTGTATCATAACTAAAACTCCGGGGCCCAATTTAAAATCTCTATCTATAAAAGGCAAGATGTGTGTGTGCGTGTGTGTAACGAATGCACGGCCGCAATTTTCGACAGATTTGCAACAAAATTTACATGCACATGCTCCAAGTTAGCGGGAAGGCCAACACCGACTTTGCCTTTCCCAACTCCCATCGATAGTGGAAATAATCAATTTTTTCATGCTTCTATAGCAGTTTTCATGTAGTTTGCGGCCATTTTGTACTGGCCAGAGTGAGAGCTCATAGCTGGCTGTCACGAATAGGCAGGAAGATTCTAGTGGCCAGCGTGAGAGCCAACAGGTGACTGACACGAATGCTAACTAGCATGCTTGCATGCAAAAAAGTCGATAGCTGCATTCGTCACAAGTGGGAAAAATTTAAATCTACATGGCACTTTACTCCAATTGGCCCATCCGCTTGCTTAAACTCAACGTTGATTCTGATTCCGCAGAACTGGGTTAGGTGTGAAAAAGTATTTGTTGTTAACATTCTTTTTTCATTCGGTTTTTCCAGTTACGAGTCCTTTTTTAAAGCTGATCGTTTTGTGTTCATTTTCTTTGGTTCTTTTTTCGTGACAGATTTAATGTTTAGTATAGAGCTTAGAAAAATTCGCAGTGTGAGATAGGCAAGAAGTAAAGCATGTAGCAACATCAGCACGGCTAAGGGAACTCCTTTAAAGGTCATTTTCCTCCTCTTTTTATCTTCCTTTCTCCTCTGACCACCCCTCATATCTAGACTTATACTACTCCTTAGTTTTTATTTGCTCTCTTCCTTTCTTGCATATTCATTATCTTCTCTTTTTTTCTCTTTTCCATTTTCTTAATTTCTTTCATTCCTTCCTCTGTCATTTTTTATTTCAATAATTCGAAAAAATTCGCAGGCTGAAATAGGCAAGAAATAAGGCATGTAGCAACATCAGCACGGCAAAGGGCACTCCTTTAAAGGCAAGTAAGGGCAAACATATTTTAAGTCAAGTGATAGCGATTGCTGTATGTGTCGTACGATTTTTGAATCAAGCACGGGCAACGCCAAGCCATGCTGCAAGTTTAATATAAAATTGTATTTCTTGTCGAATAATTAATTAATAATTTGTACGGTGGTTTCCTAAAGATAGTTTAGATGTAGATGTCCTCTTTTATGTGCCGTCTCTTCAGGACGTTAGCGAACATGGCTCTCCACTTCTCCCTATCACTTGTAGCTCGCAATATGCGTTGTTCCTTTGCTACTTCTCCCAAACCCCAGTCCGTCATCCATTTGCTTAAACCCTCCAGCTGTTTCATGCGTTGCTTTCCTTTGTCTCTCTTTCCCTCTGTCCGTCCTGTGAATATCAGATTCTTCAAGCCTTCCTTTTTCCGTGTCCAAGAAATTTCATCTGGCTCTTCCGGACGTTAATTATAAGCTTCCTTCTCGCTTGCATCCTCCCCAAAAACGTCATCTTTTCTCACATGCTCCGTCCATGTTATCCTTAGCACATCGATCTGACAAGCCAGTCGTTATCAATTTAGCGAGATAATCTTGCTAACCATTATATGACGTCGAAGTTCATAAATGATTGTCTAAGAATAGCCTCGATGTGGCACCTGTATGAAATTAAGGAGCAGGCAGTGAGGATCGAACTAACGGCTCAGTCGTAATTGATAGAGTGAGACAAGCTTGTTAACCATCACGTCACGTCCATGTTCAGAAATGATTTTCTAATCTTCAGTTAGGTGTGACACTGGGCATAAATTAGGTGGCACATAGTGAGAATAGAATTCATTACTCAGTCTTCACTGAACTATCGAGAGAAGGTTGCTAACCTTTACACTAGGAGAAAATACCCATGGTGATTCTGTAAGTGTAGATGAGATGTGGCACAAGGGCAGAAATATGGGGCAACCTCTGCGGATCTAATTCACTATTCAGTCGTAATTTTTCTATCAATACAAGCTTTCTAGACACTACGCAATGTCGATGTTCACGTAAAATATATTCTTTTCATTCGTGTATGTTGATTTCTGGTATTATAGAATATATATATATATATATATATATATATATATATATATATATATATATATATATAATTATTTATTTAAAAATATGATTTCAACTCGCTACATAAGAGGACTCATGTTTCAAAACAAGAGCCGAAAACTTCAAAATAATATTTGAATTAACTTGAGTTAAAGTAGGCTCTGTTCCATCTTCAAGCGAAATATTTTTTGGAATAACTTATTTCTGAAATTTACGAGTTTTAATAGTATATTCAGAATTGAAATCAAAATTTCCATGGTAACATGAGACCTCTTATGTAGCGAGTTGGAATCATATTTTTAAATAAATAATTATATTTATGCTCTACTTTCGTATCGAGCACTATTTTTTTAAAATAATAACAAAAATACTAAAGAACTTTGGATTATTTACCAAACCAGTTTCTTTCCTATTTTCTATAATATTTTCACACACACACGCACACACACGCACACACACACACACATATATATATATATATATATATATATATATATATATATATATATATATATATGCCTGACATTGCGTTTAACGTGAAACAGAATCCTCTCCAAGTATAGGATGCGATGGATAAATTGTTGTCTGAATTACGCAAAACTGAAAATAACATTGACATCTCATTGTAACAGATATATTTACCAAAATGACACTAAAATATCTTAAAAAAAATTAAAGAGTAAATTTATTCAATAAAATCGCTATTGGCTTAAACAACGGCCTCCAGAAGTCTTCACAATCTTCTGCATCTCTTCTGGATTGCCTCCTTGTTTAAGTTGGTGAATGCTACCAAAGTTTTTGGCTTAATTTCATATTTGGTGTTAAAAAGAGTTTTGTAGGGCTCTCGCTCAACTGTGCCCCACAAATAATAATGAAGGGGACTGAAGTCTGGGGAGTTAGGTGGTCAGATATATGGGTGATGAGGTCAGAGTAATTGTCTGGAAGCCAGGACTGGTTTCCGTCTTCAAGTGGCATGATGCAGAATCATTTTGACAGATATATTTTCTTCCAACAGTCACCCTCTTGACCTATGCTAGGGTTACATGCTCAAGGGACTTGATGTAGACCTCCGAGTTGAGTCTGAGGCGTTGTGGGAAGATGAATGGTGGCATAACGTCGCCTTTACTAGTAACCATTCCAAACAACATGATATTGACGGGATATATCATCGAACTCTTTCTAAATCCTCTGCACTGTCCTCGGATTGATATCCAAATACTCCGAAACTTTCTTTTCCAGGTTTCTGGTGTAGTCAGTTGCGTCATTGTGTTTTTTTTTTCTCTCACAGAGGTCACCAAATATATGTCTACATAAGTATGATGACGATGGATGTAGCCTGTGTGTAATGAGGAAACTTTAAAAAAAATAGGAATGAAAATAACATTATGAATCAGGAAGAGACTGTTGATATTTTTGGGATATATAATGAGTAACATAACATGGATTTGGTGAATTTGGCACTAATGCAACCTAATGACAGAAGAAAGTTACGGGCAATATATTTGAGCTACTTGTATACATCGATTGCTGAATTGATTTGAGTGGATGGTAAAAAGATAAAGCTTACTATGACCTGAACAAGATTGGACGTTGTAGAGAGCTATGATCGCCAACTCCCTAAATGATAGGTTACATTAAAGAGTAAGCCATGTAATCACAGTAGTGGACGACGCAAAATGTATAGACTTTTTAATAATATAAATTTAAGTATTTGCTTAATTATCTGTACTTCGTCTATGTGCTGTGTACTTTCAAGATGTTCGTTATTCTGGGTCTCCATCTTTTGTAGGGCTTAGCATGTATTTTGTTTATCTTCATCTTTACAAAGAAAAAAAACTACAATTGGGCATTGGTTCTACATCCAGGTTGGAGTTGCTCAGTCTTGAGAGAGAGATTTCGAATTCGTTTACAGGATCTTGTAGGGGCAGAAAATCTCCATTTTGCAATCTCTTTCCCTTAGACGAAATATCTCAGCCCTGTGATTATCCTATTGCAATTTATATGGCATATATTCAGATGCCCTCCAATCAATAATTTACAGTTAGAAACGCCATGCTATTTCCATGGAGTCGAAACATACTTATTTCCGACGTATCCTAAATACAAAACAGTTATATCCACACATTTTTCCGCGAACCGATACATTTTACAAGTGATACCTTGCCTAAACGCTACATTGTAGAACTGACAGACTGTAAAATTAATACACTGGAGAAAAGATATATTGTACAACTGACATACTGTAAAACTGATACATTATACAACTGATACACTGTAGAAGAGATACATTTTATAACTGATTCATTGTATAACTTATAAACTGTAGAATTGATACACTATAAAAGGGATTAATTGTAGACCTGATTCATTGTGCAACTGATACTCTGTGAAACTAATAAATTGAAGAAATTACACTTTAAAACTGATAGATTGTAGAACTAATACACTGTAGAACAGATATACTATACATAGGCTAACTGATATACTGCAAAAGTGAGACATTGTAGAATTGATAGATTGTAGAACTAATACATTGTAGAACTTATACATTGTAGAACAAGATACACTATAGAACTGATACATTATACAACTAAAAAATTGTAGAACTGATATACTATAAAACTGATAGATAGTAGAACTGATACTCTGTAAAACTGATACATTGTAGAACTGACACACTTTAAAACTGATAGATTGTAGAACTGATACTCTGTAAAACGGATACATTGTAGAACTGACACACTTTAAAACAGATAGATTGTAGAACTGATACTCTGTAAAACGGATACATTGTAGAACTGTCACACTTTAAAACTGATAGATTGTAGAACTGATACTCTGTAAAACGGATACATTGTAGAACTGACACACTTTAAAACTGATAGATTGTAGAAGTGATACTCTGTAAAACGGATACATTGTAGAACTGACACACTTTAAAACTGATAGATTGTAGAACTGATACTCTGTAAAACGGATACATTGTAGAACTGACACACTTTAAAACTGATAGATTGTAGAACTGATACTCTGTAAAACTGATACATTGTAGAACTGACACACTTTAAAACTGATAGACTGTAGAACTGATACTCTGTAAAACTGATACATTGTAGAACTGACACACTTTAAAACTGATAGATTGTAGAACTGATACTCTGTAAAACGGATACATTGTAGAACTGACACACTTTAAAACTGATAGATTGTAGAACTGATACTCTGTAAAACTGATACATTGTAGAACTGACACACTTTAAAACTGATAGATTGTAGAACTTATACTCTGTAAAACTGATACATTGTAGAACTGACACACTTTAAAACTGATAGATTATAGAACTGATACTCTGTAAAACGGATACATTGTAGAACTGACACACTTTAAAACTGATAGATTGTAGAACTGATACTCTGCAAAACAGATACATTGTAGAACTGACACACTTTAAAACTGATAGATTGTAGAACTGATACTCTGTAAAACGGATACATTGTAGAACTGACACACTTTAAAACTGATAGATTGTAGAAGTGATACTCTGTAAAACGGATACATTGTAGAACTGACACACTTTAAAACTGATAGATTGTAGAACTGATACTCTGTAAAACGGATACATTGTAGAACTGACACACTTTAAAACTGATAGATTGTAGAACTGATACTCTGTAAAACTGATACATTGTAGAACTGACACACTTTAAAACTGATAGACTGTAGAACTGATACTCTGTAAAACTGATACATTGTAGAACTGACACACTTTAAAACTGATAGATTGTAGAACTGATACTCTGTAAAACGGATACATTGTAGAACTGACACACTTTAAAACTGATAGATTGTAGAACTGATACTCTGTAAAACTGATACATTGCAGAACTGACACACTTTAAAACTGATAGATTGTAGAACTTATACTCTGTAAAACTGATACATTGTAGAACTGACACACTTTAAAACTGATAGATTATAGAACTGATACTCTGTAAAACGGATACATTGTAGAACTGACACACTTTAAAACTGATAGATTGTAGAACTGATACTCTGCAAAACAGATACATTGTAGAACTGACACACTTTAAAACTGATAGATTGTAGAACTGATACTCTGTAAAACGGATACATTGTAGAACTGATACTCTGTAAAACTGATAGATTGTAGAACTGATACTCTGTAAAACGGATACATTGTAGAACTGACACACTTTAAAACTGATAGATTGTAGAACTGATACTCTGTAAAACGGATACATTGTAGAACTGATACTCTGTAAAACTGATAGATTGTAGAACTGACACACTTTAAAACTGATAGATTGTAGAACTGATACTCTGTAAAACTGATACATTGTAGAACTGATACTCTGTAAAACGGATACATTGTAGAACTGACACACTTTAAAACTGATAGATTGTAGAACTGATACTCTGTAAAACGGATACATTGTAGAACTGATACTCTGTAAAACGGATACATTGTAGAACTGACACACTTTAAAACTGATAGATTGTAGAACTGATACTCTGTAAAACGGATACATTGTAGAACTGACACACTTTAAAACTGATAGATTGTAGAACTGATACTCTGTAAAACGGATACATTGTAGAACTGACACACTTTAAAACTGATAGATTGTAGAACTGATACTCTGTAAAACTGATACATTGTAGAACTGATACTCTGTAAAACGGATACATTGTAGAACTGACACACGTTAAAACTGATAGATTGTAGAACTGATACTCTGTAAAACGGATACATTGTAGAACTGACACACTTTAAAACTGATAGATTGTAGAACTGATACTCTGTAAAACGGATACATTGTAGAACTGACACACTTTAAAACTGATAGATTGTAGAACTGATACTCTGTAAAACTGATACATTGTAGAACTGACACACTTTAAAACTGATAGATTGTAGAACTGATACTCTGTAAAACGGATACATTGTAGAACTGACAAACTTTAAAACTGATAGATTGTAGAACTGATACTCTGTAAAACGGATACATTGTAGAACTGACACACTTTAAAACTGATACATTGTAGAACTGATACTCTGTAAAACGGATATATTGTAGAACTGACACACTTTAAAACTGATAGATTGTAGAACTGATACTCTGTAAAACGGATACATTGTAGAACTGACACACTTTAAAACTGATAGATTGTAGAACTGATACTCTGTAAGACTGATACATTGTAGAACTGACACACTTTCAAACTGATACATTGTAGAACTGATACTCTGTAAAACTTATACATTGTAGAACTGACACACTTTAAAACTGATAGATTGTAGAACTGATACTCTGTAAAACGGATACATTGTAGAACTGACACACTTTAAAACTGATAGATTGTAGAACTGATACTCTGTAAAACTGATACATTGTAGAACTGACACACTTTAAAACTGATAGATTGTAGAACTGATACTCTGTAAAACGGATACATTGTAGAACTGACACACTTTAAAACTGATAGATTGTAGAACTGATACTCTGTAAAACGGATACATTGTAGAACTGACACACTTTAAAACTGATAGATTGTAGAACTGATACTCTGTAAAACGGATACATTGTAGAACTGACACACTTTAAAACTGATAGATTGTAGAACTGATACTCTGTAAAACTGATACATTGTAGAACTGACACACTTTCAAACTGATAGATTGTAGAACTGATACTATGTAAAACGGATACATTGTAGAACTGACACACTTTAAAACTGATAGATTGTAGAACTGATACTCTGTAAAACGGATACATTGTAGAACTGACACACTTTAAAACTGATAGATTGTAGAACTGATACTCTGTAAAACGGATACATTGTAGAACTGACACACTTTAAAACTGATAGATTGTAGAACTGATACTCTGTAAAACGGATACATTGTAGAACTGACACACTTTAAAACTGATAGATTGTAGAACTGATACTCTGTAAAACGGATACATTGTAGAACTGACACACTTTAAAACTGATAGATTGTAGAACTGATACTCTGTAAAACGGATACATTGTAGAACTGACACACTTTAAAACTGATAGATTGTAGAACTGATACTCTGTAAAACGGATACATTGTAGAACTGACAGACTTTAAAACTAATAGATTGTAGAACTGATACTCTGTAAAACGGATACATTGTAGAACTGACACACTTTAAAACTGATAGATTGTAGAACTGATACTCTGTAAAACGGATACATTGTAGAACTGACAGACTTTAAACCTGATACATTGTAGAACTGATACTCTGTAAAACGGATACATTGTAGAACTGACACGCTTTAAAACTGATAGATTGTAGAACTGATACTCTGTAAAACGGATACATTGTAGAATTGACACACTTTAAAACTGATAGATTGTAGAACTGATACTCTGTAAAACGGATACATTGTAGAACTGATACTCTGTAAAACTGATAGATTGTAGAACTGACACACTTTAAAACTGATAGATTGTAGAACTGATACTCTGTAAAACTGATACATTGTAGAACTGATACTCTGTAAAACGGATACATTGTAGAACTGACACACTTTAAAACGGATAGATTGTAGAACTGATACTCTGTAAAACGGATACATTGTAGAACAGATACTCTGTAAAACGGATACATTGTAGAACTGACAAACTTTAAAACTGATAGATTGTAGAACTGATACTCTGTAAAACGGATACATTGTAGAACTGACACACTTTAAAACTGATAGATTGTAGAACTGATACTCTGTAAAACGGATACATTGTAGAACTGACACACTTTAAAACTGATAGATTGTAGAACTGATACTCTGTAAAACTGATACATTGTAGAACTGATACTCTGTAAAACGGATACATTGTAGAACTGACACACTTTAAAACTGATACATTGTAGAACTGATACACTTTAAAACTGATAGATTGTAGAACTGATACTCTGTAAAACGGATACATTGTAGAACTGACACACTTTAAAACTGATAGATTGTAGAACTGATACTCTGTAAAACGGATACATTGTAGAACTGACACACTTTAAAACTGATAGATTGTAGAACTGATACTCTGTAAAACGGATACATTGTAGAACTGATACTCTGTAAAACTGATAGATTGTAGAACTGATACTCTGTAAAACGGATACATTGTAGAACTGACACACTTTAAAACTGATAGATTGTAGAACTGATACTCTGTAAAACGGATACATTGTAGAACTGATACACTTTAAAAATGATAGATTGTAGAACTGATACTCTGTAAAACGGATACATTGTAGAACTGATACTCTGTAAAACTGATAGATTGTAGAACTGACACACTTTAAAACTGATAGATTGTAGAACTGATACTCTGTAAAACTGATACATTGTAGAACTGATACTCTGTAAAACGGATACATTGTAGAACTGACACACTTTAAAACTGATAGATTGTAGAACTGATACTCTGTAAAACGGATACATTGTAGAACTGACACATTTTAAAACTGATAGATTGTAGAACTGATACTCTGTAAAACGGATACATTGTAGAACTGATACTCTGTAAAACTGATAGATTGTAGAACTGACACACTTTAAAACTGATAGATTGTAGAACTGATACTCTGTAAAACTGATACATTGTAGAACTGATACTCTGTAAAACGGATACATTGTAGAACTGACACACTTTAAAACTGATAGATTGTAGAACTGATACTCTGTAAAACGGATACATTGTAGAACTGATACTCTGTAAAACGGATACATTGTAGAACTGACACACTTTAAAACTGATAGATTGTAGAACTGATACTCTGTAAAACGGATACATTGTAGAACTGACACACTTTAAAACTGATAGATTGTAGAACTGATACTCTGTAAAACGGATACATTGTAGAACTGACACACTTTAAAACTGATAGATTGTAGAACTGATACTCTGTAAAACTGATACATTGTAGAACTGATACTCTGTAAAACGGATACATTGTAGAACTGACACACTTTAAAACTGATAGATTGTAGAACTGATACTCTGTAAAACGGATACATTGTAGAACTGACACACTTTAAAACTGATACATTGTAGAACTGATACTCTGTAAAACGGATACATTGTAGAACTGACACACTTTAAAACTGATAGATTGTAGAACTGATACTCTGTAAAACGGATACATTGTAGAACTGACACACTTTAAAACTGATAGATTGTAGAACTGATACTCTGTAAAACGGATACATTGCAGAACTGACACACTTTAAAATTGATACATTGTAGAACTGATACTCTGTAAAACGGATACATTGTAGAACTGACACACTTTAAAACTGATAGATTGTAGAACTGATACTCTGTAAAACGGATACATTGTAGAACTGATACTCTGTAAAACTGATAGATTGTAGAACTGACACACTTTAAAACTGATAGATTGTAGAACTGATACTCTGTAAAACTGATAGATTGTAGAACTGATACTCTGTAAAACGGATACATTGTAGAACTGACACACTTTAAAACTGATAGATTGTAGAACTGATACTCTGTAAAACGGATACATTGTAGAACTGACACACTTTAAAACTGATAGATTGTAGAACTGATACACTGTAAAACGGATACATTGTAGAACTGACACACTTTAAAACTGATAGATTGTAGAACTGATACTCTGTAAAACGGATACATTGTAGAACTGACACACTTTAAAACTGATACATTGTAGAACTGATACTTTGTAAAACGGATACATTGTAGAACTGACACACTTTAAAACTGATAGATTGTAGAACTGATACTCTGTAAAACGGATACATTGTAGAACTGACACACTTTAAAACTGATAGATTGTAGAACTGATACTCTGTAAAACGGATACATTGTAGAACTGACACATTTTAAAACTGATAGATTGTAGAACTGATACTCTGTAAAACGGATACATTGTAGAACTGATACTCTGTAAAACTGATAGATTGTAGAACTGACACACTTTAAAACTGATAGATTGTAGAACTGATACTCTGTAAAACTGATACATTGTAGAACTGATACTCTGTAAAACGGATACATTGTAGAACTGACACACTTTAAAACTGATAGATTGTAGAACTGATACTCTGTAAAACGGATACATTGTAGAACTGATACTCTGTAAAACGGATACATTGTAGAACTGACACACTTTAAAACTGATAGATTGTAGAACTGATACTCTGTAAAACGGATACATTGTAGAACTGACACACTTTAAAACTGATAGATTGTAGAACTGATACTCTGTAAAACGGATACATTGTAGAACTGACACACTTTAAAACTGATAGATTGTAGAACTGATACTCTGTAAAACTGATACATTGTAGAACTGATACTCTGTAAAACGGATACATTGTAGAACTGACACACTTTAAAACTGATAGATTGTAGAACTGATACTCTGTAAAACGGATACATTGTAGAACTGACACACTTTAAAACTGATACATTGTAGAACTGATACTCTGTAAAACGGATACATTGTAGAACTGACACACTTTAAAACTGATAGATTGTAGAACTGATACTCTGTAAAACGGATACATTGTAGAACTGACACACTTTAAAACTGATAGATTGTAGAACTGATACTCTGTAAAACGGATACATTGCAGAACTGACACACTTTAAAATTGATACATTGTAGAACTGATACTCTGTAAAACGGATACATTGTAGAACTGACACACTTTAAAACTGATAGATTGTAGAACTGATACTCTGTAAAACGGATACATTGTAGAACTGATACTCTGTAAAACTGATAGATTGTAGAACTGACACACTTTAAAACTGATAGATTGTAGAACTGATACTCTGTAAAACTGATAGATTGTAGAACTGATACTCTGTAAAACGGATACATTGTAGAACTGACACACTTTAAAACTGATAGATTGTAGAACTGATACTCTGTAAAACGGATACATTGTAGAACTGACACACTTTAAAACTGATAGATTGTAGAACTGATACACTGTAAAACGGATACATTGTAGAACTGACACACTTTAAAACTGATAGATTGTAGAACTGATACTCTGTAAAACGGATACATTGCAGAACTGACACACTTTAAAACTGATACATTGTAGAACTGATACTCTGTAAAACGGATACATTGTAGAACTGACACACTTTAAAACTGATAGATTGTAGAACTGATACTCTGTAAAACGGATACATTGTAGAACTGACACACTTTAAAACTGATAGATTGTAGAACTGATACTTTGTAAAACGGATACATTGTAGAACTGACACACTTTAAAACTGATAGATTGTAGAACTGATACTCTGTAAAACGGATACATTGTAGAACTGATACTCTGTAAAACTGATAGATTGTAGAACTGATACTCTGTAAAACGGATACATTGTAGAACTGACACACTTTAAAACTGATAGATTGTAGAACTGATACTCTGTAAAACGGATACATTGTAGAACTGATACACTTTAAAACTGATAGATTGTAGAACTGATACTCTGTAAAACGGATACATTGTAGAACTGATACTCTGTAAAACTGATAGATTGTAGAACTGACACACTTTAAAACTGATAGATTGTAGAACTGATACTCTGTAAAACTGATACATTGTAGAACTGATACTCTGTAAAACGGATACATTGTAGAACTGACACACTTTAAAACTGATAGATTGTAGAACTGATACTCTGTAAAACGGATACATTGTAGAACTGATACTCTGTAAAACGGATACATTGTAGAACTGACACACTTTAAAACTGATAGATTGTAGAACTGATACTCTGTAAAACGGATACATTGTAGAACTGATACTCTGTAAAACGGATACATTGTAGAACTGACACACTTTAAAACTGATAGATTGTAGAACTGATACTCTGTAAAACGGATACATTGTAGAACTGACACACTTTAAAACTGATAGATTGTAGAACTGATACTCTGTAAAACGGATACATTGTAGAACTGACACACTTTAAAACTGATAGATTGTAGAACTGATACTCTGTAAAACTGATACATTGTAGAACTGATACTCTGTAAAACGGATACATTGTAGAACTGACACACTTTAAAACTGATAGATTGTAGAACTGATACTCTGTAAAACGGATACATTGTAGAACTGACACACTTTAAAACTGATACATTGTAGAACTGATACTCTGTAAAACGGATACATTGTAGAACTGACACACTTTAAAACTGATAGATTGTAGAACTGATACTCTGTAAAACGGATACATTGTAGAACTGACACACTTTAAAACTGATAGATTGTAGAACTGATACTCTGTAAAACGGATACATTGCAGAACTGACACACTTTAAAACTGATACATTGTAGAACTGATACTCTGTAAAACGGATACATTGTAGAACTGACACACTTTAAAACTGATAGATTGTAGAACTGATACTCTGTAAAACGGATACATTGTAGAACTGATACTCTGTAAAACTGATAGATTGTAGAACTGACACACTTTAAAACTGATAGATTGTAGAACTGATACTCTGTAAAACTGATAGATTGTAGAACTGATACTCTGTAAAACGGATACATTGTAGAACTGACACACTTTAAAACTGATAGATTGTAGAACTGATACTCTGTAAAACGGATACATTGTAGAACTGACACACTTTAAAACTGATAGATTGTAGAACTGATACACTGTAAAACGGATACATTGTAGAACTGACACACTTTAAAACTGATAGATTGTAGAACTGATACTCTGTAAAACGGATACATTGCAGAACTGACACACTTTAAAACTGATACATTGTAGAACTGATACTCTGTAAAACGGATACATTGTAGAACTGACACACTTTAAAACTGATAGATTGTAGAACTGATACTCTGTAAAACGGATACATTGTAGAACTGACACACTTTAAAACTGATAGATTGTAGAACTGATACTTTGTAAAACGGATACATTGTAGAACTGACACACTTTAAAACTGATAGATTGTAGAACTGATACTCTGTAAAACGGATACATTGTAGAACTGATACTCTGTAAAACTGATAGATTGTAGAACTGATACTCTGTAAAACGGATACATTGTAGAACTGACACACTTTAAAACTGATAGATTGTAGAACTGATACTCTGTAAAACGGATACATTGTAGAACTGATACACTTTAAAACTGATAGATTGTAGAACTGATACTCTGTAAAACGGATACATTGTAGAACTGACACACTTTAAAACTGATAGATTGTAGAACTGATACTCTGTAAAACGGATACATTGTAGAACTGACACACTTTAAAACTGATAGATTGTAGAACTGATACTCTGTAAAACGGATACATTGTAGAACTGATACTCTGTAAAACTGATAGATTGTAGAACTGATACTCTGTAAAACGGATACATTGTAGAACTGACACACTTTAAAACTGATAGATTGTAGAACTGATACTCTGTAAAACGGATACATTGTAGAACTGATACACTTTAAAAATGATAGATTGTAGAACTGATACTCTGTAAAACGGATACATTGTAGAACTGATACTCTGTAAAACTGATAGATTGTAGAACTGACACACTTTAAAACTGATAGATTGTAGAACTGATACTCTGTAAAACTGATACATTGTAGAACTGATACTCTGTAAAACGGATACATTGTAGAACTGACACACTTTAAAACTGATAGATTGTAGAACTGATACTATGTAAAACGGATACATTGTAGAACTGATACTCTGTAAAACGGATACATTGTAGAACTGACACACTTTAAAACTGATAGATTGTAGAACTGATACTCTGTAAAACGGATACATTGTAGAACTGACACACTTTAAAACTGATAGATTGTAGAACTGATACTCTGTAAAACGGATACATTGTAGAACTGACACACTTTAAAACTGATAGATTGTAGAACTGATACTCTGTAAAACTGATACATTGTAGAACTGATACTCTGTAAAACGGATACATTGTAGAACTGACACACTTTAAAACTAATAGATTGTAGAACTGATACTCTGTAAAACGGATACATTGTAGAACTGACACACTTTAAAACTGATACATTGTAGAACTGATACTCTGTAAAACGGATACATTGTAGAACTGACACACTTTAAAACTGATAGATTGTAGAACTGATACTCTGTAAAACGGATACATTGTAGAACTGACACACTTTAAAACTGATAGATTGTAGAACTGATACTCTGTAAAACGGATACATTGCAGAACTGACACACTTTAAAACTGATACATTGTAGAACTGATACTCTGTAAAACGGATACATTGTAGAACTGACACACTTTAAAACTGATAGATTGTAGAACTGATACTCTGTAAAACGGATACATTGTAGAACTGATACTCTGTAAAACTGATAGATTGTAGAACTGACACACTTTAAAACTGATAGATTGTAGAACTGATACTCTGTAAAACTGATAGATTGTAGAACTGATACTCTGTAAAACGGATACATTGTAGAACTGACACACTTTAAAACTGATAGATTGTAGAACTGATACTCTGTAAAACGGATACATTGTAGAACTGACACACTTTAAAACTGATAGATTGTAGAACTGATACACTGTAAAACGGATACATTGTAGAACTGACACACTTTAAAACTGATAGATTGTAGAACTGATACTCTGTAAAACGGATACATTGCAGAACTGACACACTTTAAAACTGATACATTGTAGAACTGATACTCTGTAAAACGGATACATTGTAGAACTGACACACTTTAAAACTGATAGATTGTAGAACTGATACTCTGTAAAACGGATACATTGTAGAACTGACACACTTTAAAACTGATAGATTGTAGAACTGATACTTTGTAAAACGGATACATTGTAGAACTGACACACTTTAAAACTGATAGATTGTAGAACTGATACTCTGTAAAACGGATACATTGTAGAACTGATACTCTGTAAAACGGATACATTGTAGAACTGATACACTTTAAAACTGATAGATTGTAGAACTGATACTCTGTAAAACGGATACATTGTAGAACTGACACACTTTAAAACTGATAGATTGTAGAACTGATACTTTGTAAAACGGATACATTGTAGAACTGACACACTTTAAAACTGATAGATTGTAGAACTGATACTATGTAAAACGGATACATTGTAGAACTGATACTCTGTAAAACTGATAGATTGTAGAACTGATACTCTGTAAAACGGATACATTGTAGAACTGACACACTTTAAAACTGATAGATTGTAGAACTGATACTCTGTAAAACGGATACATTGTAGAACTGATACACTTTAAAACTGATAGATTGTAGAACTGATACTCTGTAAAACGGATACATTGTAGAACTGACACACTTTAAAACTGATAGATTGTAGAACTGATACTCTGTAAAACGGATACATTGTAGAACTGACACACTTTAAAACTGATAGATTGTAGAACTGATACTCTGTAAAACGGATACATTGTAGAACTGACACACTTTAAAACTGATAGATTGTAGAACTGATACTTTGTAAAACGGATACATTGTAGAACTGACACACTTTAAAACTGATAGATTGTAGAACTGATACTCTGTAAAACGGATACATTGTAGAACTGATACTCTGTAAAACGGATACATTGTAGAACTGATACACTTTAAAACTGATAGATTGTAGAACTGATACTCTGTAAAACGGATACATTGTAGAACTGATACACTTTAAAACTGATAGATTGTAGAACTGATACTCTGTAAAACGGATACATTGTAGAACTGACACACTTTAAAACTGATAGATTGTAGAACTGATACTCTGTAAAACGGATACATTGTAGAACTGACACACTTTAAAACTGATAGATTGTAGAACTGATACTCTGTAAAACGGATACATTGTAGAACTGACACACTTTAAAACTGATAGATTGTAGAACTGATACTCTGTAAAACGGATACATTGTAGAACTGACACACTTTAAAACTGATAGATTGTAGAACTGATACTCTGTAAAACGGATACATTGTAGAACTGACAGACTTTAAAACTGATAGATTGTAGAACTGATACTCTGTAAAACGGATACATTGTAGAACTGATACTCTGTAAAACTGATAGATTGTAGAACTGACACACTTTAAAACTGATAGATTGTAGAACTGATACTCTGTAAAACTGATACATTGTAGAACTGATACTCTGTAAAACGGATACATTGTAGAACTGACACACTTTAAAACTGATAGATTGTAGAACTGATACTCTGTAAAACGGATACATTGTAGAACTGATACTCTGTAAAACGGATACATTGTAGAACTGACACACTTTAAAACTGATAGATTGTAGAACTGATACTCTGTAAAACGGATACATTGTAGAACTGACACACTTTAAAACTGATAGATTGTAGAACTGATACTCTGTAAAACGGATACATTGTAGAACTGACACACTTTAAAACTGATAGATTGTAGAACTGATACTCTGTAAAACTGATACATTGTAGAACTGATACTCTGTAAAACGGATACATTGTAGAACTGACACACTTTAAAACTGATAGATTGTAGAACTGATACTCTGTAAAACGGATACATTGTAGAACTGACACACTTTAAAACTGATACATTGTAGAACTGATACTCTGTAAAACGGATACATTGTAGAACTGACAAACTTTAAAACTGATAGATTGTAGAACTGATACTCTTTAAAACGGATACATTGTAGAACTGACACACTTTAAAACTGATAGATTGTAGAACTGATACTCTGTAAAACGGATACATTGCAGAACTGACACACTTTAAAACTGATAGATTGTAGAACTGATACTCTGTAAAACGGATACATTGTAGAACTGACACACTTTAAAACTGATAGATTGTAGAACTGATACTCTGTAAAACGGATACATTGTAGAACTGACACACTTTAAAACTGATAGATTGTAGAACTGATACTCTGTAAAACGGATACATTGTAGAACTGACACACTTTAAAACTGATAGATTGTAGAACTGATACTCTGTAAAACGGATACATTGTAGAACTGACACACTTTAAAACTGATAGATTGTAGAACTGATACTCTGTAAAACGGATACATTGTAGAACTGACAGACTTTAAAACTGATAGATTGTAGAACTGATACTCTGTAAAACGGATACATTGTAGAACTGATACTCTGTAAAACTGATAGATTGTAGAACTGACACACTTTAAAACTGATAGATTGTAGAACTGATACTCTGTAAAACTGATACATTGTAGAACTGATACTCTGTAAAACGGATACATTGTAGAACTGACACACTTTAAAACTGATAGATTGTAGAACTGATACTCTGTAAAACGGATACATTGTAGAACTGATACTCTGTAAAACGGATACATTGTAGAACTGACACACTTTAAAACTGATAGATTGTAGAACTGATACTCTGTAAAACGGATACATTGTAGAACTGACACACTTTAAAACTGATAGATTGTAGAACTGATACTCTGTAAAACGGATACATTGTAGAACTGACACACTTTAAAACTGATAGATTGTAGAACTGATACTCTGTAAAACTGATACATTGTAGAACTGATACTCTGTAAAACGGATACATTGTAGAACTGACACACTTTAAAACTGATAGATTGTAGAACTGATACTCTGTAAAACGGATACATTGTAGAACTGACACACTTTAAAACTGATACATTGTAGAACTGATACTCTGTAAAACGGATACATTGTAGAACTGACAAACTTTAAAACTGATAGATTGTAGAACTGATACTCTTTAAAACGGATACATTGTAGAACTGACACACTTTAAAACTGATAGATTGTAGAACTGATACTCTGTAAAACGGATACATTGCAGAACTGACACACTTTAAAACTGATACATTGTAGAACTGATACTCTGTAAAACGGATACATTGTAGAACTGACACACTTTAAACTGATAGATTTTAGAACTGATACTCTGTAAGACGGATACATTGTAGAACTGATACTCTGTAAAACTGATAGATTGTAGAACTGACACACTTTAAAACTGATAGATTGTAGAACTGATACTCTGTAAAACGGATACATTGTAGAACTGACACACTTTAAAACTGATAGATTGTAGAACTGATACTCTGTAAAACGGATACATTGTAGAACTGACACACTTTAAAACTGATAGATTGTAGAACTGATACTCTGTAAAACGGATACATTGTAGAACTGACACACTTTAAAACTGATAGATTGTAGAACTGATACTCTGTAAAACGGATACATTGCAGAACTGACACACTTTAAAACTGATACATTGTAGAACTGATACTCTGTAAAACGGATACATTGTAGAACTGACACACTTTAAAACTGATACATTGTAGAACTGATACTCTGTAAAACGGATACATTGTAGAACTGACACACTTTAAAACTGATAGATTGTAGAACTGATACTCTGTAAAACGGATACATTGTAGAACTGACACACTTTAAAACTGATAGATTGTAGAACTGATACTCTGTAAAACGGATACATTGTAGAACTGACACACTTTAAAACTGATAGATTGTAGAACTGATACTCTGTAAAACGGATACATTGTAGAACTGACACACTTTAAAACTGATAGATTGTAGAACTGATACTCTGTAAAACGGATACATTGTAGAACTGACACACTTTAAAACTGATAGATTGTAGAACTGATACTCTGTAAAACGGATACATTGTAGAACTGACAGACTTTAAAACTGATAGATTGTAGAACTGATACTCTGTAAAACGGATACATTGTAGAACTGATACTCTGTAAAACTGATAGATTGTAGAACTGACACACTTTAAAACTGATAGATTGTAGAACTGATACTCTGTAAAACTGATACATTGTAGAACTGATACTCTGTAAAACGGATACATTGTAGAACTGACACACTTTAAAACTGATAGATTGTAGAACTGATACTCTGTAAAACGGATACATTGTAGAACTGATACTCTGTAAAACGGATACATTGTAGAACTGACACACTTTAAAACTGATAGATTGTAGAACTGATACTCTGTAAAACGGATACATTGTAGAACTGACACACTTTAAAACTGATAGATTGTAGAACTGATACTCTGTAAAACGGATACATTGTAGAACTGACACACTTTAAAACTGATAGATTGTAGAACTGATACTCTGTAAAACTGATACATTGTAGAACTGATACTCTGTAAAACGGATACATTGTAGAACTGACACACTTTAAAACTGATAGATTGTAGAACTGATACTCTGTAAAACGGATACATTGTAGAACTGACACACTTTAAAACTGATACATTGTAGAACTGATACTCTGTAAAACGGATACATTGTAGAACTGACACACTTTAAAACTGATAGATTGTAGAACTGATACTCTGTAAAACGGATACATTGTAGAACTGACACACTTTAAAACTGATAGATTGTAGAACTGATACTCTGTAAAACGGATACATTGCAGAACTGACACACTTTAAAACTGATACATTGTAGAACTGATACTCTGTAAAACGGATACATTGTAGAACTGACACACTTTAAAACTGATAGATTGTAGAACTGATACTCTGTAAAACGGATACATTGTAGAACTGATACTCTGTAAAACTGATAGATTGTAGAACTGACACACTTTAAAACTGATAGATTGTAGAACTGATACTCTGTAAAACTGATAGTGTAGAACTGATACTCTGTAAAACGGATACATTGTAGAACTGACACACTTTAAAACTGATAGATTGTAGAACTGATACTCTGTAAAACGGATACATTGTAGAACTGACACACTTTAAAACTGATAGATTGTAGAACTGATACTCTGTAAAACGGATACATTGTAGAACTGACACACTTTAAAACTGATAGATTGTAGAACTGATACTCTGTAAAACGGATACATTGCAGAACTGACACACTTTAAAACTGATACATTGTAGAACTGATACTCTGTAAAACGGATACATTGTAGAACTGACACACTTTAAAACTGATAGATTGTAGAACTGATACTCTGTAAAACGGATACATTGTAGAACTGATACTCTGTAAAACTGATAGATTGTAGAACTGACACACTTTAAAACTGATAGATTGTAGAACTGATACTCTGTAAAACTGATACATTGTAGAACTGATACTCTGTAAAACGGATACATTGTAGAACTGACACACTTTAAAACTGATAGATTGTAGAACTGATACTCTGTAAAACGGATACATTGTAGAACTGACACACTTTAAAACTGATAGATTGTAGAACTGATACTCTGTAAAACGGATACATTGTAGAACTGACACACTTTAAAACTGATACATTGTAGAACTGATACTCTGTAAAACGGATACATTGCAGAACTGACACACTTTAAAACTGATACATTGTAGAACTGATACTCTGTAAAACGGATACATTGTAGAACTGACACACTTTAAAACTGATAGATTGTAGAACTGATACTCTGTAAAACGGATACATTGTAGAACTGACACACTTTAAAACTGATAGATTGTAGAACTGATACTCTGTAAAACGGATACATTGTAGAACTGACACACTTTAAAACTGATAGATTGTAGAACTGATACTCTGTAAAACGGATACATTGTAGAACTGACACACTTTAAAACTGATAGATTGTAGAACTGATACTCTGTAAAACGGATACATTGTAGAACTGACACACTTTAAAACTGATAGATTGTAGAACTGATACTCTGTAAAACGGATACATTGTAGAACTGACACACTTTAAAACTGATAGATTGTAGAACTGATACTCTGTAAAACGGATACATTGTAGAACTGACACACTTTAAAACTGATAGATTGTAGAACTGATACTCTGTAAAACGGATACATTGTAGAACTGACACACTTTAAAACTGATAGATTGTAGAACTGATACTCTGTAAAACGGATACATTGTAGAACTGACACACTTTAAAACTGATAGATTGTAGAACTGATACTCTGTAAAACGGATACATTGTAGAACTGACACACTTTAAAACTGATACATTGTAGAACTGATACTCTGTAAAACGGATACATTGTAGAACTGACACACTTTAAAACTGATAGATTGTAGAACTGATACTCTGTAAAACGGATACATTGTAGAACTGACACACTTTAAAACTGATACATTGTAGAACTGATACTCTGTAAAACGGATACATTGTAGAACTGACACACTTTAAAACTGATACATTGTAGAACTGATACTCTGTTAAACGGATACATTGTAGAACTGACACACTTTAAAACTGATAGATTGTAGAACTGATACTCTGTAAAACGGATACATTGTAGAACTGACACACTTTAAAACTGATACATTGTAGAACTGATACTCTGTAAAACGGATACATTGTAGAACTGACACACTTTAAAACTGATAGATTGTAGAACTGATACTCTGTAAAACGGATACATTGTAGAACTGACACACTTTAAAACTGATAGATTGTAGAACTGATACTCTGTAAAACGGATACATTGTAGAACTGACACACTTTAAAACTGATACATTGTAGAACTGATACTCTGTAAAAGTGATACATTGTAGAACTGACACACTTTAAAACTGATACATTGTAGAATTGACACACTTTAAAACTGATAGATTGTAGAACTGATACTCTGTAAAACGGATACATTGTAGAACTGACACACTTTAAAACTGATAGATTGTAGAACTGATACTCTGTAAAACGGATACATTGTAGAACTGACACACTTTAAAACTGATAGATTGTAGAACTGATACTCTGTAAAACGGATACATTGCAGAACTGACACACTTTAAAACTGATACATTGTAGAACTGATACTCTGTAAAACGGATACATTGTAGAACTGACACACTTTAAAACTGATAGATTGTAGAACTGATACTCTGTAAAACGGATACATTGTAGAACTGACACACTTTAAAACTGATAGATTGTAGAACTGATACTCTGTAAAACGGATACATTGTAGAACTGACACACTTTAAAACTGATAGATTGTAGAACTGATACTCTGTAAAACGGATACATTGTAGAACTGACACACTTTAAAACTGATAGATTGTAGAACTGATACTCTGTAAAACGGATACATTGTAGAACTGACACACTTTAAAACTGATAGATTGTAGAACTGATACTCTGTAAAACGGATACATTGTAGAACTGACACACTTTAAAACTGATAGATTGTAGAACTGATACTCTGTAAAACGGATACATTGTAGAACTGACACACTTTAAAACTGATAGATTGTAGAACTGATACTCTGTAAAACGGATACATTGTAGAACTGACACACTTTAAAACTGATACATTGTAGAACTGATACTCTGTAAAACGGATACATTGTAGAACTGACACACTTTAAAACTGATACATTGTAGAACTGATACTCTGTAAAACGGATACATTGTAGAACTGACACACTTTAAAACTGATAGATTGTAGAACTGATACTCTGTAAAACGGATACATTGTAGAACTGACACACTTTAAAACTGATAGATTGTAGAACTGATACTCTGTAAAACGGATACATTGTAGAACTGACACACTTTAAAACTGATACATTGTAGAACTGATACTCTGTAAAACGGATACATTGTAGAACTGACACACTTTAAAACTGATAGATTGTAGAACTGATACTCTGTAAAACGGATACATTGTAGAACTGTCACACTTTAAAACTGATAGATTGTAGAACTGATACTCTGTAAAACGGATACATTGTAGAACTGACACACTTTAAAACTGATACATTGTAGAACTGATACTCTGTAAAAGTGATACATTGTAGAACTGACACACTTTAAAACTGATACATTGTAGAACTGACACACTTTAAAACTGATAGATTGTAGAATTGATACTCTGTAAAACTGATACATTGTAGAACTGACACACTGTAAAACTATAGATTGTAGAACTGATACTCTGTAAAACTGATACATTGTAGAACTGACACACTTTAAAACTGATAAATTGTAGAATTAATACACTGTAGAACTGATACATTATACAACTAATCCATTGTAGAACTGGTATATTGTAAAACAGAAATTGTAGAACTGCAATATTTTAGAAAAGATACACTGTAACTGATACACCGTAGAACTGATATATTGTAGTAATGATATTTTTTAAAACTGATACATTGTAGAACTGACATATTTTCGAAAGGATACACTGCTGAACATTATATATATGATACATTGTAGTATCGGTACATTATACAACTGATACATTGTAGAACATATATACTGAAAAAATGATACATTGTTGAAATGATAGATTGTAGAACTGATGTACTGATAAACTGATACATTGTAGAAGTGAAATATTCTAGAGAGGATGCACTGTAGAACTGAAATATTCTATTAGGTTGGTGCAAAAATAATGTCGGTTTTTGACGTATTTTTAACGTCAAAAACCGACATTATTTTTGCACCAACCTAAATAGAAAGGATGCACTGTAGAACTGAAATATTCTATTAGGTTGGTGCAAAAATAATGTCGGTTTTTGACGTATTTTTAACGTCAAAACCCGACATTATTTTTGCACCAACCTAAATAGAAAGGATGCACTGTAGAACTGAAATATTCTATGAGGTTGGTGAAAAAATAATGTCGGTTTTTGACGTATTTTTAACGTCAAAAACCGACATTATTTTTGCACCAACCTAAATAGAAAGGATACACTGTAGAACTGATACACTATAGAACTGATACATTGTAGATCTCACACATTGTAGAACTGATACACTGTAGAACTGATACATTGTAGAACTGAAATATTTTAGAAAGGATACGCTGTAAAAATGATAAATTTTAGAGCTTATACACTGTATAACAATGCGAAGAAAGAGCTAATACATTGTTGAAGAAACTGTTGAGGAAACTGTTGAGTGAATGTTTCCTTGTGCGCATAAATCCTACCTTCTTCACGTTGAGGCTCAATTTTTATCTATCCTTCTCATCGCAATAATATTCACTAGATACCGCCATTTTTCTTTCATATAACACACCTCATTTATCTTGGTCCTATTCAGATTAACGGTTTACCTTGAGTATTTGTCAAACCTTGTAACGTGAGATTGATAGGATGTAAGGATTAATATGTCGATTATATAATAAGTTTGACTACATTGGAAATGCTAGAAGATGAACACAGTTTAGAAGGAACTGATTACTCTATAGAATTGGTAGGCAGAACGAAACCGTTAACCTTAGCACTTATGATAGACGATTAAGTGCGCGGTGTGTAAGTAAATTTCAATATAATTTTGTTTGATCAAATCAGGCGCTATGTATTAAGAAATATATTTATTTTGTACAACCTATTATAATTTTGTTTCCAATGTCAGGACCAGGTAAACGAAGAGACGGATTAATCTCACAGAATGGAAAGCTTGTTACCAAAAATATATTTTTTATTGCACTTAAGTTCATCCATAGTTGACCAGTGCGAAACCTTTAATGAAATTGTTCAACGTAATATTGCTAAAAGTTTTCGCCAACCGTAATGGCGAAAACGAAAATATGCAATTGGCACAATAAACACATCAGCGAAAGATGACAACGCCAAACAGAAGCGATTACCGTCGACTGGGTTTCTAAAGCGTGTAGGTAATAACAATATAATCACGTATTTAAATAGCCTCCGGTGATGTTGGCAGATTTGAAGATGGAAGGATGGTAGGAAATGTGGCTATGCAAAGGTTGAGGGGGGGGTCTACCTCGTTAATCTTGCTCAAGAGGGGAAGTAGAGAAATGAAAACGGTTTATGAGAGACCATCAAATTTATTATCTTATCAGTGTTATATGATGATAATTTTTCAGAGGGACGATGTCAACAATGGTTCAGAATGTAGACTAACTAGAAACTTGAAGGGGGAAATTTCTATGATGAAAAAGAAAAAATAGTAATACTCTATCCCGCAATATTCTGTATATAGACATATATATATTTATATAAAGTACTGATATATATATATATATATATATATATATATATATATATATATATAATAAACAGTATTAACAACATTTACCGACCTGGATGTCCGAGAAATTGTCATAGACAATATGCGTTCTTCCGACAGGAATCGAACCTGTATCCTATACGGAACTGTCATATAGCCTGACATATTTTTAGAGATTTCGACACAGAGGAGCGTTTCGGTTAGCAAGGTAGATTTTAAATGAAAAATAACATAAAAATGTCTTTAAATACCCGATCCTCGTGGGTGAATTGATAAATACAGGAATCAAGAGATTCAGATACCGAAAGACAGACTCCCGGCGACTGTCGAACTCTCTGCATTAGCAGAGTGGAACCTGGACGAGGCTTTGCCGAAGGGCCAGGTTTCGTCCGGGGTGGTTGACTAGGCGGGTTCAGAAAGGCCATATTTTTGGCCGAGCTTACGGGCTCGGGGATACCCACATTAAAACGGCCTTGTGCCACATTCGATCCTCGTGGGTGGATTGATAAATACAGGAATCAAGAGATTCAACCAGAGACTCTGCCCGACTGCGACTCAGTCAACACATTCTCCAGGAACGGTCTTCTCAGGAATATACAAAAGACTATATGTAAATATTGTGTACACTTTCTTGTTTCAATACATTTTGTTCTAAGTACATTTTGTGTTGCATTATTATTCCATGCATTAGTCAAGTTTCAACATAAACCAATAAGTAACTAACTTGATATAATAAAAAAAATGACTAACTTGTATTGTTTTCTTGTACCCAGATTAATTCTAAGTATAAAAATGTTAGAAAAGCTATTAAAATTATAATCCGCCGGTTTATAATATAACAAATACTTTAGAATACGGAACCTCATATAAACTGATTTGCTTCATCCATTTCGCCACAGAGAAGCGTTTCCATTTGCATTTTTGTTGTACGTTGATTTATATGTGCCTGACTTGCACTAAATTTTGACAAATGGCAAGTTAAACTACGGAAGAGTGTGACGCGTGTGTATCCAATGTAGGAAATTAATTTTGTTTGTTCATTTTAAGTAATGGAGTTACAATATCCCCCAAGGCATAATAATTTATATAGAGCATTAATTTTACGTGAAGTAGATATTTGAAGTGATGAATTATTTTTATATAAAAGATTAGCCGTTTTGAATTTTCTTTATGATAGATGAAAACTAGATAATTTTTAGGATCGATAGCATTTATAAACCGGTGTATTATAATTTTAATAGCTTTTGTGGCTTGTTTATAATTTGAATGTATTTGGTTACAAGAAAACAATTTAATTTTGTGTTGATTATTTTATTTCTTCTAAGATATATATATATATATATATATATATATATATATATATATATATATAAGGTTGGTGTAAAAATAATGTCGTTTTTTGACGATTTTTTTGATTATCGTTCACCCATTTATCTAACTTTTTTGACTTCCCTATTTGCTTTAAATGGCGAACGACTGTTGAGTGGTCGACCTCGAGTTTAACAGCAACTTCTCGTGTGGTTTTGCGAGGATCGGCTCCAATTAAGGCTTTCAAATGTTCGTTATCAACCGCAGTCGGCCGGCCGCGACCGTCTTCATCTTCAAGGCTCTCGTCACCATTGCGAAATTTCTTGAACCACCGTTGTGCCACACGTTCGTTAGTGGTTCCTGGGCCAAACGCATCATTGATATCACGAGCTGTCTCGGCAGCTTTTCGGCCTAGTTTGAACTGGAACAAGAAAATCATGCGGATTTGAATTTTGTCCATGCTGTGGAAAAGCCTGCAAAAAAATGAATGAAGAGATTGAGAACGGTAACGAATAACACGATTCGATAGAGCGAGAAAAGCGCTTGAAAATGATATATAACATGGCTATATATATCAAGGAATTAATTCAGAAATCATATATAAATGTAACATATGTGAGAAAACGACATTACTTTTGCACCAACCTAATATATATATATATATATATATATATATATATATATATATATATATATATATATATATATATATAAAGATATTTTTGTAGGTACAACATTTAATGATCGAAATAAAAGTATAAAACTTAATATTACGAGATATATTAAAAACGGGCGAAGCAACCGGTTTCGCTCCCGCTCTTCAGGCTTCAACAGGAGATTTAATTTAAAATTAACACAGAAAAATGTACAATAAAAGGAAGTTGTGGGAGGAGAAAAAATAGCAAAAGGACCTAAAGACAAATGACAGCGAACCCCAACAAACAGTCACGTTGCTTACACAAGGAAGGCTTAAGGGAACCGATGTAAAGTGCCTCCAGAATCTTTAGATGAAATAAAGAGTGTGACTAGGACAACACGGTGAATCGGTCAGCACTAGTATTTAGTCACCCCCCCACACGAGGGTATCATGTGGCACAAGGCCGGTTTAACGTGGAATCTCCGAGCCCGTTGGCTCTGCCAAGATATGCCATTTGAACCGTATAAACGGGTTCAGGGTCGGTTTACCTCCCCGAAAGAGACTCCGCCCTTCGGCGTAGACTCGTTTGGGTTCCTCCCCGCCCGAAAGCAGAGAGTTCAACCGATCAGCCTGTCGTCCGACTTCAGACTGAACCAGTCAGCACTAATATTTAGTCACCCCCCACGAGGGCATCATGTGGCACAAGGCCGGTTTAACGTGGGATCTCCGAGCCCGTGGACTAGGCCAAAAATATGTCCTTTGAACCCGTATAAACGGATTCAGGGTCGGTTTACCTCCCCGAAAGAGACTCCGCCATTCGGCGTAGACTCCTTCGGGTTCCTCCCCGCCCGAAGGCAGAGAGTTCAACCGATCAACCGATCAGCCGGTAAGCCGGACGCCCGACTTCAGACTGAACCAGTCAACACTAAATTTGGCTGCACAATCTCTGTTCTTTATTAGGTGTTCGCATATGGCGGAACCATAGGTGTTCGGGACGAGTCCATTCAACGGCAAGATGTGATTTCTAATTTTTGTAGGAACGTGTTGTTTTATTCTCATGTCTAAGCGTTGAGTTGTTCTCCGCAAC
Organism: Acanthosepion lycidas; assembly: GCA_963932145.1. NCBI lineage: Eukaryota > Metazoa > Mollusca > Cephalopoda > Sepiida > Sepiidae > Acanthosepion > Acanthosepion lycidas. The sequence goes on from OZ010601.1 coordinate 20,737,332, forward strand.
TACAGACGTATTTATTAGGTTGGTGCAAAAATAATATCGTTTTTTGACGTGTTTTTTAACGTCAAAAAACGATATTATTTTTGCACCAACCTAATAGAAATAATTGAAGTAACTTGATGGGGAGGGAGAACGTCTTTACACGCAGAACGAAACATAGGCCGAGTTTGAAAAATAATCCGAACTTCGGCAGAGAAAAAACAACGACGAACTATATATATATATATATATATATATATATATATATATATATATATATATATATGTATGTATGTATGTGTGTGTGTGTGTGTGTGTGTTCTGTTTAGATTTTTTTTTTTTGGATACACGTATTGTTGTTGATTCCTAGATGAAATTCGGTCTCCAATGAATGACAAACGCAGGAATTAATGATAAGAAATTGAATGTATTTACACAATAATACAATGGGTATATTGTTAGTAAATCCAGGAACGCGGTTAGTCGCAATAATAATAATAATAATATATATATATATATATATATATATATATATATATATATATATATATACAGTCTCGAAATAATGTTTTCTCACATAGTAACATATGTGAGAAAACGATATTATTTTTGCACCAACCCAATAACTGACTTCTTCAAGCGGTTACCTCACACTATTACTCTACCTCCAACTCAATCACAATCTCTCCTCACTCTCACTTACTCACTTACACACTCACTCACTCTCTCTCTATATTCTGACTGACTCTAGGTATTTAACGGCAGCAGTCCAAGTAACACTCTGGTCGAGTCCATTTATATGAAAAAGGGGAGGACACCATAACACTTATTTAAGTAAAGACTCTGTTCTTTACTTAAACCATATAAGTTAAATTTATTGGCCTCATTGTCCTAGAAATTTCGTAAAAATATGCGTACTCCGACAGGAATCGAACCTGCATCCTATGTGGAACCATTATCACTGGCGTGCCCCAGAGAAATTTCTCGAAAATTCAGGTCGGGAAATAAACATAATGTACAAACAGAAAATATATTAAATATATATATATATAGACATAGATAGATAGAGATAGATAGATAGATAGATAGATAGATGTGTGTCTAAAGATTAAGAGCTGATCGAGTTACAGAGAGCATCATTTGAAGAGGTTAACATTTCTGAGTGATCTGACGTGGCCACGTACGCACAAAACATCGGCCATGTTGACTTCTGATTTCGTGCTGTCATAGTTATCGATGGCCTTCGAACTCTTCCATCTACACAATTTCTCTTAAAAGACTATGATTTTATGATGGGAAAGTGAAAACTGTAACCGTTGGGCCCTGTGTACATTACGTACAAAGTTGTTAGGAGGTTTATTTTCGTTCCTGTTAATTTCTGTAAAATCACGAATAAAATTCACAGTACAGGCAAAGCATTCATTTTCTGTAATCATAAAGATCCCTGGGTTATTTCATCCTCGTCAGATAAGGAGAGGATCATTGCAATGAACTTTGTAGTTACTTCTTAGATTTTACGGGCAACATTTTACCTGATTTCCGATTTGTAAGGTAACACATGATTTGTATTATTTATCTTTAACCGAGATGTTTCTGGATTTATCAAAGTTTTCTCTCTAAGATGGCGAACGGATCGGAGAAAAGCTTGACAAAAAAAACTGTTTAACAACTGCCTAAACAATGCGTCCGTGGTCTAAGGATGATGACCAGTTTATACACAATTTTGAACAATTTTCGTCGTAATAATAACCTAGTACTCTACTTTGTTTCAACTACATAATCGATAATCAATACTTTTGTTGATATCCTCAACAGAAACAACACATTGATCTACAAACAACAGATTTCATTCTACAATGTTCACTGCTGATGTCATGTCAGAAACGCAGTGATTCCATCGATCCATTCTTACTATTGCAACTGGCAAATGGTCTGACAAGCGACATTCATTAGTTAGGCTATCTTTGATTTTAAAAGCTAATACTATTTCACCATATGACAAGCAAGGTCCCCGATCGTCGCTAGCATATTTACCCCTTAATTGCTGTTGTTATTAGCTCCACTATGAGTAGCAGCACACACTGAGGTCCAAGCCATAGGCAAATCCCCAAACAAACATAAAATCTTATGAAAGTGTGAAAATTCATTTTTATAGTACCTCGGAGTTCTTGACAAGATCCAGAGACGGATATGTAATGTGATTGGCCCTAATCTGACGTCTCGTCTGCAATCACTATCTCACAGACGCGCCGTGGCTTCACGCCTTGCTCAGGGCGCAATACTTAAAAAAATGTACGACCAATACATTCTTATGTATAAATTATAAATTTTTATTTAAAAAATGACAAACAGTAAATATTTATAATAAACTTATCAACAAAAAAATTAATCAACATGAAATAACTCTTTAATGACATTAATCCATATAAAATCCTACAGTTTCTACATTAAATAAAAACGTGTTATATAATCTATAAATATAACTAAGAAAATATCTACGATATAAGACATACCTATTACCACCTCTAGTAATTATCTTCTCACAAACATGTATATACAGGATCAAACTGTGTGGAAAGGGATTGTCAATAGAGATCCAGTGAACCATTGAGAAATCGAAGGATGATGATGATGATGAGGATGATGAGAAAATAACGAATCCCCAAAACAAAAACGAAACCCTACGAAAGTATGAAAATACATTTTTATTTTCAAAAACCTACCAACAAAATATATTTATCAACAATATATCAATCAATATGAGAGAACACTTTCATGACATTAATACATATAGTATCTATATATATATATATATATCGATATAGTATCCATTATCCTTATAGTATCCTACAGTTTTTAAAATAAATAAAACTGCATTTCAAGATATAACTAAAAAATGTCTGCAATGTAATATATATATATATATATATATATATATATATATATATATATATGTATATATATATATATATCACTGCCTCTAGTAATTTTGTCCTCACAAACATGTGTATGCACAAAAGTTGAGTATTAGTTACCATGCATTCAATTGTGAAAGCAGAATAACATCTATACAATGTGTATTATATCAAAGCGCCCAATAAAATTAAATCCGTTATCAAATGACCCATACGGAATTGGTATCAAATCAATCAAAGCTAAGACCCACCATAATATGTACACTAGGACGAGTTAGCCTTATTCATTTCGTTTTCCGTTAATAAAAAGGAAGTTATATTCAAACAATTACTTCTGAAAAAGCGATGCTTTGTTGATCAAACTAACGAGAGGTTGCTTCCCGGATCATTACAATCTTAACCTCTAAGATTAACGGTTTTCTTTGCTACATATCGTCTGAAAATATCCTTTATACTTGCTCCTCTGACGTCTAACAAATTCAAACAGTAACACTCTCGATTGCGTAGGTCATGAATTCAGTGAAAAATTATTAATATATCTATTTATATATAATATAATATATACATTTACTATATTAAATTTATTATAGTGTATTATGAATTTTGACTTGGATTTTGAAATGAAATCAGATATATTAGTTTGGAGCTTGTCGTGTTCTGGAGGTTGATTGACATCACTTCAAACCTTAAGAAATGATAACAGTGCTTTAAAGTGTTTTTGTTATCTGGGCTGGTTATTAATGATATTTTTAATTTTTTTTTCCTTTTCTTATATTAATTTTTCCAAGGTCAACTCAAATAAGTGGACGAACCTTATATCTTAAAATGTTTATTTTCATTGTCTTGAACATTTAGACCAGTCGTCTATATATATATATATATATATATATATATATATATATATATATATATATATATATATATAAAGAAATATAGTTTTAAGATGTGCTATACATATGGGATAAAATGCTAAATATCAGAGATAGAGCATATGTAAATGTAAATATTGAAGCATGAAACAGCCTGTCGCTTCAGAGTGTTGACTTCAATGTTCACATTAATAAACATACAGACATATATACATACATACATATATATATATATATATATATATATATATATATATATATAATTTTCAGCGAGATTTGAGCGAAGATTCTAGATAACTTGCACGCAATGACATTGTCACGTTTTCCTTCTGATTTTACATAATTTTGTTTACACTGTTTTATAAAATATTTTAAGATAACATGAATTTTTAAAATATTTATCGACGAATTTTACAAATAAAGAAATACACAACCATCATTAATAGCCATTATGAACATGACCACAATGTGCTGACCGTGTTTGAAAAATAAAACATTCTTATAACGCTAGGTACATGCATAAAACTATCCACACAGTCATTCAAAAGCAAAAATAAAATCATAATTGATAACGGCTAAAATTATAGAGGAAAGATCCTCGGACATGGAGAGAATTCGGACAATTAAATTTATATCCAGAAAAGATAAAAATTATAAGAACATAAGAAAAATTTACGTTATTCAGATTTTTAACCTCATTTTTTTTCGACATATTCATAACGTTTTGGCCTTTCTAAGCTCTTGTGTTCTTCAAGTGATTGGAATTTCGAACCGAACTCTATATTTCGTCCACCAGAGTAAATTGTTTTAGTTCCAAATTCTACGCGTCTTCCGGATGTCTCATTTATTTCCCTTTACCTCGAATCGCCAAGTGATGCTTCAGCCTTTCTGTAGACAGCTATAGTAATCTCAACTGTATAGGTCAGGTCCCTGGATCTAATCAACATTTTGATCCACTAGGTCATCTGACATTGACCAATAACGTAAATAATATAAGTATTCATAATACTTCATCTCAGAGATATAGAAAAGAAATATTAAATAAAAACGGTACTATATATATATGGCCTGACGATTGCATATAGCATAAAACAGACTGTCGCCTCTAAGTGTTGACTTCTATGTTCCCTTTTATATTTACACACGCTCTATCTCTGATATTGAGCACTTTATTCCATAAATATAGCACACCTTAAGACTATATTTCTCTCTCTCTCTCTCTCTCTATATATATATATATATATATATATATATATATATATATATATATTTTGAACAATAAAAATTAAAAAATTAAAATCCTCAGACACACTTGGTTGTAGATTAATATTCTTTCGTTTTTTTATTATTATTCCATTTAGATTCCTCGACTAGTTTCGGCCGAAATGCCCATCATCGGGAGGAGAAATATTTCTGCTTGCTGCTATATATATATATATTAGTATATGATTACTGTATACGGAACAAATTCAACACCATCAGTTGATAAGACACGAGAAGTGTTGAAACAAAATAGCTATTTTTGTAGTGATTTTATAACATATTTTTTTAATAATTTTCGAATGAATAATTTTATTTATATATATATATATATATATATATATATATATATATATATATATATATATGTGTGTGTGTGTGTGTGTGTGTGTGTTTAATTATATATATACATGTGTGTGTGTGTGTGCGCGTGCGTGTGTGTCTGTGCCTGTGTGTGTTTATATATCATTCTTGGCCCCTCGCATTCAAGGATACCCGTCAACTAGGGCGGCAAGCCATTCCCTTTTGCAGACTCTCGCACAGGCACATTTGTTTTTGTTCAACACCCAGAAAGCCAACCTGTGGTTCATCCTGCAACTATGCCGAGCAGTTGCAGTTTCTTGGGGAGATCGTGTTAACCAGCATCATCAACAATATGAACAACGCCAGCACATTCAAACCCTCGGTCACGATGACTTGCGACTTCGTGCTAGCACAGCTATCGATGCCCCCTCCCCCCATTTCAATCACAAGTCTTGGGTTGACTATATATATATATATATATATATATATATATATATATATATATATATACACACACACACACAATTTATTTTATTTTTACCACATTCATAACTTAAAATATTCTTTTGTAGTGGATTTATATTTGGCTTATATATAAGTTAGCAGCTACCGCTCATGACGTCTAGGCGCGATAGTCCGTACTACATTCCTTTCAAACGTACTGTGTAAAGAGATATAGTTTTGTTTTTTTGTTTTTTATAGCATTAGTAATTTTAAACTGCACCAGTTTTCCTGAGTGTTTTTCTCGAGTATGGATTAACTTCCCAAGGAAAAGTTTAATAATAACCCAAATACGATGTCTTCTACTTGTCCATTAAAAGCTACGAAGGCGGATTTAAGAATTCCTTCTCGGCTAAGTTTTAGTGATGGCGTGTAAAGTCGATGAATTTTCTATGTAAGGTGGTCGGGGAGAGAAAATTGATCCGAGGTTTCTTGGGGAATGGCGAATATTTGCCGGAAACGATTGTGAATCTTCAGAAATATGAAAAGAACTTTGTCGAAAATGTTTCTCAATATCTATAGCAACGGACCACTTCTGCCTCCGGATTTCTTCTGCGCTAGCACCGGTCTTTACAATTACCCAGCGCTTGGTAATTGAATTAGATTATTTGGGGATTGTCTGTTCGTCTTGTCCGCGGGCGATGACGCTCGCTGAAAGGATGCTCAAACGTGGAGGCTGCATAAATATATAGAGGTGCGATCATAAAGGTATTGGCTTTTATCCCCGATTGATGTAAAATTATTCGTGTCCACACGCATTTATGGTCGCATTGTAAAAATTGAGACACAGGAAGATCGAAAACGTACACCGAATTACAACTGGCTTTCAAAAGAGCTGGTCTAAATTTGATTAATTTATCTTACCTACAGAAAACGGTTCAAAAGAAAACGACTTAAAATTGTTATAGATCCGACCACATAGCTATACTAAAGGAAAGTTGCTATCAGCAGCTGCAGAAACAGCAGCAACAGAATCATCATCATCATCAACGCCATGACCGGGTATAGACTTAGGCTCGCTACCCGCTTGAAAGACGAGGAAGCATCATTCATATGGTGTGCTTTGGTCAAAGAAAACTGCCGGATTAACGTCCTGGGTATGACGATAACTTATATCCGAATCCTGGGTAAGACGATAAACTACGCCCACCATCAAGGCCTCTGATCAGGAGGTTTTGAGGAGCGTTGAACCACCTCTTAATTGCTGGTGTTTCCAGGTCCACCTTGACCTGGGTTGGTAGCACCTTTTAGGGTACCAGTTATGGGCAAATAGATCAAAACATATGAAAGTTTAAAATAGATTTTAATTCAGCAATACTTTTTTTTATTATATATAAAAGTACTACTAGTCATGAATTTTTGATGGAAACAATTATTACCAGCAATACATTTTTGAAAAAAAAAAATATTACCAGCATTACATTTTTCGGAAAAAAATATTACCAACAATATATATTTGGAAAAATTATTACCAGAAATAAAAATCTTGTCGGCATTAAATAACCCATTGACGTGTTGATATGCCGTAAAACAAAACAAACGAAACCAAACCTGACGGATTATATCCCTATCCAGGTAAAACCACAGCCGATGTAGTCCAAATTGTGAGCTCAGCTTCGTCATAAATCCATAGCTTTGATTCTTATACGTGTAACCATTTGTCTTGACGGTTAAATTCAGTCCAAACTCCCACCGAAAATCTATACCGTGCCAACACCCTACTGGCTAAATAAATGTCTGTTGATCAAAGTTTCTTCTACTTTTATGTGCTGTGTCACTTAGGACGCTGGCGATCTTGGTCCTCCTGTTTCTCTGTCCTTCGTAGCTCTCAATAAGTGTCGTCATTTTGTTATTTCTCCCAGACCTTGTTTCCACTTGCCGTTAAGTATGTCATGCTTTGCTTTCCCTTTTCTCTCATTCCCTCTATTCGCCCTGTGAGTATTAGATTTTCAAAACCATTTTTTCTAATTACGTGTCCGAGAAATTTCAGCTGCCTCTTTATGTATGTTTCTTCATTGTTTGCATCCTCTCCAAAACCTCATCGTTTATCACACATCCCGTCCAACTTATCTTTAGCCTGCTTCTGTAGGACCAAACTTCTGTTGACTCGAGTCTCTTCTTCATCTTTGAGGAGACTACCTAACATTTGCTGAAGTAAAGGTGGATAGATATCATATAGCAGTTCAGTACTCTTTTCTTTGTTACCAACGAAACCCTCCTATCTCGTAATACTCTGCATGCTTTTGAATACGTCTTTGGACATCCCAATACGTTTTCGGATCTCAGCGTCGCTTACCGTCACCTGTCAAAACACTTCCCAGATATTAAATTTCTGATAACGTGATGGTTATTGAACCTACAAGAAAGTCGATCCACAGTCTCGCAATTTTTGTTCTTAATCATTTATTTTTTAATATTGAGGTAACCGTATGTTATATGTGTTATGTGTCAAATAGTCGGGTGATACACGACAAAACCGATTCGATCACCTGGTGAGGAAAATGGCGTAGAGTTATCAAGATAAAAAAATATGTCTACAAAAAGGACCATCACTTATATGAAAGAACATATCGGAGAAAAACCTTCTTTAAAATGCGCTTATGAGTAGCTCTTTCCTATCCTGATGCTTGGGAACGATACTCTCTTCCAAGGTATCCGAAAACGGAACAGCGGAGAAGGCTGGAGTATCTTATATGATCATGTTAACAACATATATCCGGAGAAAGAGAGAGAGAGAATCGACCAACAGAGCCTGGCCCTGCTATCAAAGTAGACAAAGAGCGATCTGAGAATGCCGTCCAAAAGGTCGCCCTAGCAGGCTTGAACCATCTCGTTACGTGGAAACAGAAAAAGATAAAGGCGGCCACTCAAGACAAGTTCACTCGGAATATGTTTTTCATGTTAGTCCGTGGTGAACCACAATGGGGATAGACCGAAACGGAACAAACAAGCTACGGTCCTATAACATAATACAAGATTTCAGTAACTTTTCTTTTAGACTCTATATCTAATCGTTTCTTTGTGCGCTGTGATGATAAACCGTTTAATTATTTTTAAACAGAGTAGAATTCAGTATCTGTCTATATTTCTTAGATGAGGTATTATGTATACTATTTACATTATTCGGACTATTGTCCTCAACTTTGTTGCCATATTTATTACAACGTTTCGGCCTTTCAGTATCTGTCTATATTTCTTAGATGAGGTATTATGTATACTATTTACATTATTCGGACTATTGTCCTCATCTTGGTCGCCATATTTATTACAAAGTTTCGACCTTTTAGTATCTGTCTATATTTTTTCGATGAGGTATTGTGTATACTATTTACATTATTCGGACTATTGTCCTCATCTTGGTCGCCATATTTATTACGTTTCGGCCGTTGTACGCTCCAGCCTTATTCAGGTAGTTGGAATGTCGAACTGAACCATTTATTTCGCTCACTGGGGTAGACTGTTCTAGTTCCACGTTTAATGGATGTCAGTTATCTCTTGTTAATTCCTCTCTCCAAGTTCTCCACTGCCTTAACCGGGTATTGAACCCACACTCTTTGGGTCCTGTCACTGGATCTACCCAACGCATTTATACACTGTGCCATGTGTCCTTGAGTACATTTGTGTAGGAATTTCTGGGCACAGTGGATAAATGCGTTGGGTAGATCCAGTGACAGGACCCAAAGAGTGTGGGTTCAATACCCGGTTAAGGCAGTGGAGAATTTGGAGAAGAGAATTAACAGGATATAACAGACACCTGTCATCCATTAAACATGGCACGTGGAACTAGAACAGTCTACCACAGTGAGCGAAAAAAATGGTTCAGTTCGACATTTCAACCACCGGGGCGTACAACGGTCGAAACGTTGTAATATATATGGCGACCAAGATAAGAATAATAGTCCGAATAATATAAACAGAGTAGAATTCATTAACTATTTTATAGTACGTTTGTTATTCACCTGCTATAGCATATAAAGCAATGTTGAACCAAATATGGTGGAGATGATTTGGAACTGAAATGAAAGTATTGACAGCATAATCGTAAAATAATTTTATCATGTATCTTGCACATTTACAAATTCACGATTCAACCTTGCACTTAATACTGTCGACATATCTACTCTGATGACCATGCTGTAAATTTACATATTCTTGACAAAATCCAAATAGGAATCTGCAATGCAATAGATCCTGACGTGGCATCTCGTCTCCAATCACATTCTCACCGACTTGACATGGCTTCCCTCTGTCTTTTCGACAAATATTTTCATGGCAACTGTTTTGCGAAGTTTTTTTTTTTTTTCCTGGTAGCCCGATTCTATGAAATTAAGCGTGCTACTCAATTGAAATCTAGGTTGTTCCACCCTTTTACTGTTGAAAGGCCGCATCTACTCCAAGATTTTCTTTATTCGTACGTCCAAGCTTCCGTTTCCTTGCTTCTTGATAACTAAAATCTTTCAAAATTTAAATGCAACGTCAATAACAATTTTCTGTCTTCTAAAACCCTGTTGCTTTTTCCTCAATCCACCCCACCCACTCTCAGTTTTCTTTTATTTTTACACATTGTAACACGCTGCATACTAGTGGCATTACAGCCTTGCTTGAGGTCAAATGCTTAAAAGAATAAACAGAAATACTATCCTAATATGTATTTTTATGCAATGAAGCCAGCTAAATAATTACCGAATTATATTACCGTATATACTTATGTAACACGCTATCGTATGTATCGTGCGGCCCCCAAGTTCTCACTTATAATAATTTTATCATATATCTTGTGCGTCATGTGTGTCCTTTTTTTGAGAGACTAAATTACAATAGACTAACCTCTTTTCCTCTCTCTTGTTGTCCCATCTAGTTAAATGAGTTAAACAATTTAAAAGAGAATGATAAATGTATCGTTAGTAACGCCATACCTGCTGCGTAAACGCGTACAGCCATAAACAACCGAACTTGAAAGAACTAAACATCTTATGAACGTAAACAATGGAAAAGATGGAAACGATGTATGTACACTTTGTTTCTGTTTTATGATTCGATACGAATATGTGAATATTACATGCATTATTATTACGTACACTTAAGTAAAGATCCAGTTTCATCAAAATCATGTTTATTTTAACTAGATCTCTATTATTTGACTACCGTAAATGGATATATAGTTTGATTAACGGCGTGGCTGGGACCAGCAGTACACACGTTAACATTATATCTCGAGTATGATGCATTCACTTAAAATGGGTTTCAAAATTTGGTCTTCAAAAGTCGCATGATACGCGAATATATAGCATAGATGGATCGACAGATAGAATCAAACAGACAGATAGATAGATAGATAGATAGATAGATAGATAGATAGATAGATAGATAGATTGAATCAAGGCAGATAGACCGATAGATAGAATCACAATAGATAGATAGATAGATAGATAGATAGATAGATAGAATCCCAGCAGATAGATAGATAGATAGAATCACAGCAGATAGATAGATAGATAGATAGATAGATAGATAGATAGATAGATAGATAGATAGATAGATAGAATTACAACGGATAGATTGAATCAAGGCAGATAGATCGATTGATAGAATCACAGCAGATAGGATCACAGCAGATAGATAGATATATAGATAGAATCAAGGGAGACAGATAGATACCGTATATACTCGTGTAACGCGCAATGTTTATTTAAAATAGAGCTGTATATTTTGACTACAGTAAATGGATATATAGTGTGGTCAAAGGCCAGCAGTAACTACGCTAATTTTATATGTCGAGAATGAAGAGAACCTTTTAAAATTAACTTCAAAATTAGTTCTTCAAAGATCACGTGATATGCGATTATATACAACACTTATTTGCGTTTAAACATTGTTGAGTGTTAAATCCGTTTGCAATTAGAAACGAAGTGGTTTGGGGAAAAATTGTTGCATTTTTCTATGCATAAGTCGAACCCTTATTTTTAAGAAAAATTCTTTGGTAAAAAAAAGGCGTTTTACTAAGCAAAAAGCCATGCAATCACAAAAGGGCGTGGCATATCCAAATAAGAAAATACCATGAATAAACAGAAATGTTTATTTTTATTTAGTACGGTTGAAAACATGCATCATCAACTTTGATTCCATTATCACATGGAAAAGAATCAAATAATTTATCATTGGATCAAATATTATTAGGAATTTGAATTAGGAAAAATAATACAGAGAAATGAACAAGGGAATCTATGGCAAAGCAAATATAAGATTATAGTAAACGAAAACTAAATTTATATATGTTGATTAAGCGGGTATTTGTATGTTAGCTTGATAACATTCCTAATAACAACATTAATAAAGATAAGACAAACAGAGCAAAATAATAAAATAAGTAAAAAATGTCATACAATACAAAGCAAATATAAGACATCAACAAAGTAATTATAAATCAGTAGATACGAAACAGTGGCTATACCTGAACGAGATGAAGTTGAGTAGACATTAGAGCAGTTTCGCATGAAAGTAAAATTCAAAAACCCAGTCTTATGTTTAAAGAGAAACTCGGATAGGTTCCACCACGGAATAAGTGGTCGAGCGACGCTATATCGAGTCTAATTCGTTACCGCGGCCTGTTGGCACAGTTGGTATGGCATTTGCTTCCAATTGTAACTGTTCGTGTTTCAATTCTCGGTAGTGGATGCGTAGCTGATAAGTCCCGAATATAGGACGATAATGGCCGTCCAGTGCTTTCTGCATTCTGTTGAGGTTTCTTCTAGGCCCGATAAATAACTTAATTATGATTATTTCAAATCCTCATAATTATTTCTATCTGCTTAATCCGGCTTCCAATGCTCTGGACAGAGCGGCTTGGGGATAGCAGTCGTGGAGGCACAATCCTATGGTTAAAAAGTGAAACTCGGATGAGTTCCACCACGGAATATGTGATCGAGCGGCGCTATATCAAACCTAATTCGTTACCTCTTCGTCACTAAGGCCCGTTGGTACACTTGGTATGCCGTTTGCTTCCTATCGTAACTGTTCGTATTTCAATTCTCGGTAGTGGATGCGCACTGCTGATGAGTCCCAAATATAGGACGAAATGGCCGTCCAGTGCTTTCTGAATTCCGTTGAGGTTTCTTCTGGACTTGATGAATTACTTAATTATGATTATTTCAAATCCTCAAAATTATTTCTATCTGCTTAAACCGGCTTCCAATGCTCTGGACAGAGAGGCTTGGGGATAGTACTCGTGGAGGCACAGTCCTATGGGTAAAGAGAAACTCGGATGAGTTCCACCACGGAATATGTGATCGATCGGCGCTATATCCAATCTAATTCGTTACCTTCACGTCATCGAGTCCCGTTGGTACACTTGGTATGGCGTTTGCCTCTTATCCTAAGTGTTCGTGTTTCAATTCTCGGTAGTGGATGCGCACTGCTGATGAGTCCCAAATATAGGACGAAATGACCGTCCAGTGCTTACTGAATTCCGTTGAGGTTTCTTCTAGACTTGATGAATTACTTAATTATGATTATTTCAAATCCTCAAAATAAATTTCTATCTGCTTAAACCGGCTTCCAATGCTCTGGACTGAGCGGCATGGGGATAGTACTCGTGGAGGCACAGTCCTATGGGTAAAGAGAAACTCGGATGAGTTCCACCACGGAATATGTGATCGATCGGCGCTATATCCAATCTAATTCGTTACCTTTACGTCATCGAGGCCCGTTGGTACACTTGGTATGGCGTTTGCCTCTTATCCTAACTGTTATGCGCACTGCTGATGTAGATACGAAACCTTGTTTATACATGAACGAAATGTAGTTGAGTAGTGATTATAGCAGTTTGTCATGAAGGTAAGAAACACAAAGGTTCCGGATAAAATGGTAAAATGCTCATTTTTTATTGACCAAGAAGATATCCCGGCATGCATTGCAGGCGTTTGTTTGTAAGTTTATGACTTGGGGGTTCAGCAGTCGTTTTTAAAATTTCAGATAAAATGACCGAATCCTTGTACCGCTACAGGACGAACTTGTCACTTCATGCTATCCTCTACGTGTATAAGGTGAAGATCAGGCGAAAAAGGGATAAGTGTTCCCATATTAGGGCGGGAGCTGCCCGGTCATCTCTTTCCAGTTTTGATAGATTCTCCCAATACTTGCTGCAGAAGGATTTTTTTTCCTACATCCAACCTCTCTCTCACAGGTGGGATGGTGCGAGACTCTCACTCATCTATCGCTTCTACCATTGAAAGTGCTCGGATGAACTGCATTCCATGGTTCTGCCAAGTCTAACCTCCACGGATAGGACGCGCCATGCTACTTACATTCCGTCCGTATTCCGCCGGAGAGAAGTAAGTTCCAAACAAATAGCTTCTTCCCACGATCAACTACCCTGTGGAACTGACTCCTAAAAGTATATTTCCACGATCACTACAATCTTAACATGTTCAAATCTAGAATTAATAATTAACCACACGTAATATCCATATAAACTACCCCTTTAAGTAACATCGAGTGGCTCTCGGGCCTCTTGGGGGCTGAAACCTAGTGTAAACAAAAAACAATAAAAGGAATACAATATTTGGTCCATTCACTGCAAATTGATACGATATTTCTTAAATGACATCATATAAATCAATAATTTTTCCATTAACTCTTCAACCATATGCATACCTGAGCAAGCGTCTGTCTTTTCCTCGTAATGTTGAGGTCGTAGCGCAATTTTACTGCTAAATTTAAAATTCATTCTTCCTTGTATATGTGACGTCGTCCCCTGGTCGCAGCGCCAACCGTGTCGTTGTATCCCAGTCTACCACGGCACCAACGGTGACGTCCTACTTTGATTCCCAGTCTGCCTACCCACGTTATGATTTGATCTAGGCGGAGGAAATCAATCAGTCATCGGGGCCGTACTGCAAACCGAGTCCAACGGGGGTGATACCACAAAAATACGCATAAAAGGCAATAAAATGAAAACTCAAAAGTTCAAAGTATCAAAGAAAAAGGTAACAAACTTTATGTCTAGTTGTTCGATACATAGGACTGCATCTATCTCCCGACCCGTTCTATGGATTGTGACACGTCGTTTTCCGCTAGGCAAGTTTTAACACTTCAAGTCGTCTGCTCTTTAAGAAATTGGTGTTTCGGTGGGTCTTTGGACGAAAGTCAAAAGAAAAACTTATTTCGGTGATCTGGATCTAAGACGCTCTTCAAGATAATTGTTCTTGGTTTGAAGATGTGGGTCTGGAAAATGTGCGGGAATCTTGGTCAGCTATCTGCGAGGCTTGCCTTAGCGGAAGACTGCTGGAACTCGACTCTCTTCTGCTCGTTGTGGCTTCGTTTATATCGGCGCTGGGGGTTCCTCGATAATTCTAAATACATATCCACCTCTCTGGTTAGGAATTTCCACCTTTTTCCATTTTTGGGAACCTTTCTTCACTCCCACCTTCTCATCATACTTCAGAGGGGCGTGAACTGCCCTCCCCACATCTTCGTGGCAACCTCTCTTATTCATCCTCCACTCGACCAATGATGTCTTAGTCGGGCGTGGACGAATCTGCGGCTTGTTTCAAAAGAAAAAAATATCGTGCTTAAAAAAAAAAAATTATCTCCTTTTTCTTTCCTTTTTCTTCCCCTTAATGGTTTATCATTTCTCCAGCCGCGAACGGGACTATATGACAATGGCGGTCATAACTCTTGTTCTACACGTGTTTTACTTCAAGTGTTTTATCGCTAATTATCAGAATATGTGGTCTTCTAGACATGGTCTCAAAAAAGGACATCTCCAAAGCCCCAGTCGGTCTGTGGCCTCGAAGAAAGAAAAAACAAATATTTTCTTTCGGCACAATTCCCGATAACAAAATTTTATTATCGCAGGCCAAGGATGCTCGTGGGTGTTTTTTTTTTTAATTTTTCATATCTAAGTCTTTTTAGTTGTATGGATTTCGTCAATTAACGAAATAACATTTTCATTTGAATTTTTCTCTCTCTCTATCTCTGGCCAGCCGGCCTGTAGCTGATAATAAGATGTCTTCCGTACCAATAGTTTGTTTTCATATCTTTAGATAACACAGCCGATGCCAATTCATATCTGATTCTTTCCTTCTTTCCCTTTATTTTTACTCAGAATTTCCTTGTCATTGTAATGACACTCCTTCGCCATTTGTTACTTATCAAAATATCCTTTTATCCATTGTCTCTTAGCTGTGTGTGTGTTCTTGCTTAACACTCACGATTCGGTTCTTAGCCTCTCTTTTTTCTTCTTTTCTTTCTTTTCCTTTTCTGCCTCGTTAAATGGTGCCACATATATGACGCAAGCAGATTTTACTCTAAATTTCCCGGAGTAAAAATGCGTCTCATACATCAAAATACTGTAGTTTTTGCTTCGACAAAACGGAAAAGGGTTAATGTCGAATAAAACATCTATTATTTTCAGAAGAGTGAAGTTAAACTGCGTCAGTATTGTTTAGGTATTAATTTGGCGACATAGTTTATTAATTAAGTAAAAATCTAGCCAGCGTCGATCAATGATTATAAAGAGAATGCTGCAGTCTATGGTGAGCAAAGCGGATACACATTGATAAACCCATGAGCTTGATTTGCTGCCAGTGCGAGATATCAAAAGGAATATTGAAGAACACTCATTTATATTATAACAATCAAACCGAAACATAGCTCGGTATGAAAATAAGTCTGTAGGGAAATAATGAAATAAAGGTTATTTTATACAGTAATTTTTCAAATCATCGCACGACATATATATATATATATATATATATATATATATATATATATATATATATATATATATACACATGCACACACAGAGTGAGGGAAGCAGAGAGAGAGAGAGAGAGACAGGGATAGAGACAGAGTAAAAAGAAAGAAGAGTAAGATATATAATCCGGTGTTCTTATAGATATTTTTATTTTTTACAAAACAATTTTATTAACTATTATTTTATCAATTGTGTGTTCATTCTTATTATATTTTTACAATAATAGTTAATAAAAATGAACACGCTACCAACCCTGTCCAAATGATTGGATTTCTCTGTATCATTGGAAAAAAATATGAATTTTATGTACGTTTAAACCTCAGTAAATTTGGAAATAAGTCATTCCAAAATTCGCTTCAAGATGTAACGGAACTAATATTTTTAATTTAAATATAGAATTGAATTTTTACAATTCAGTTTTTGGAACATGCTAATTCCTGTGTAGCAAACGAACCATATTTTAAATCAGTTAATTTCTAATATATATATATATATATATATAGATATATATATATATATATATATATATAGATAGATAGATAGATATATAGATAGATAGATAGATAGATAGATATTAAAGAACATGGAGGAAACAGACATCAATCTAACATGTTCCCTTTATTAAAGCGTCGTCAGTATAAAAAAATGAAACATGTTAGATTGATATTTGTTTCCAACGAGTTATTTGTTCTCTGACTTTCTCGGTTTTCTATCCATACTTGATCGATATTTTATTTAGTATTCATATATATATTTTGTTTCAACACCACCGGTTTCTTATGAAGTGAAGATGTTGAATGTAAAATAAATGGTTTTAAAAGTTTCAAATTAATTACCAATCCTTCGCAAGGGGAAAACGCTTTTACAAAAGCTAGAATGACCAATCAAAACACAAGTATATGAGAATTCAAAAAACTTGATAACGAAGTAAGGTTATAATAGCTATTGAGAGGTTTAAAGTTGTGGTTATATTAAAAAAGAATTTATTCTAACCAATGAGTATTAAATTATATGATAAAATTTTATATTAAAATTAAATATCTGCTCTACTCTGTATTGAGCATTCTTTTAAGTATAGTAATTTGTTGGTTATTGGAATTTATTCCGTATACACCTATCATATACTTGGGTATACATACATACATATATATATGTGTATTTAGGGAGCATCTTTTCATTGATACACGTTTCATTAAATATTATAGACAAGTGTTGTCTATTTATTTTATGTAAAATTTTTTCGTAACATCTGATAAGTTTAATAACATTATCGTTGAACGAAGAAAGAAATTGACAATATTGAGCCATATATATGTATTTTTTTAAATGGCTTATGTAAGCCGAAAGCTTAGATTGTATTTAAAAAAAAATATATATATATATGGATCAATATTGTCAATTTCTTTCTTCGCTCAACTATAATGTTATTAAACTTATCAGTTGTTACGAAAAAATTTTACTTAAAATAAATAGACAACACTTGTCTATAATATTTAATCAAACGTGTATCAATAATTGCGAAAACACTAAAAAGCAGTTTGGAAACGAAAGTGTAAAAAAGTGGGTAGTAATGACAAAAGTAATTATGATAATATTAGGTTGGTGCAAAAATAATGTCGTTTTCTCACATATGTTATTATGTGAGAAAACGACATTATTTTGCACCAACCTAATATAACAATAATAACGACGTTGATAAAAAAAATGATAATGCTAAAAAGCATTACTATTTGTAGACAAGATGGCTATGAATTGATTGACCCTAGAGTGGTAAGAGTGATGGTAGTGTAGGTAACGGTATTAATAGTTTTACCGGTCTGTGTTGATTGTTATAGCGGCGCTTGTGTTAGTAGGAGTGGTGTTAGTGTTGGTACCAGTCCAGGTAGTGTTAACCATAGGTGTTGGTGGTTATATTTTAGTGTCTTTTTTTTACACTTTCGTTTCCATCATCATTAAGGATAAATTCACCGTAAATATAAAAAGAAAAGAATAAAGAATATAAGTCATCATAATACCTCATCTCAGTCATATAGGCAGATATTGAAGTCCGCAGTGTACAACGGTCGAAACGTTGTGAATATAGCAATGAATTTGAGGATATCAGTCCGAATTATGTGAAGAATATAAGTCATCATAATACCTCATGTCAGTCATATAGGCAGATATTGAAGTCCGCAGCGTACAACGGTCGAAACGTTGTGAATATAGCAATGAATTTGAGGATATCAGTCCGAATTATGTGAAGAATATAAGTCATCATATTACCTCATCTCAGTCATATAGGCAGATATTGAAGTCCGCAGCGTAGAACGGTCGAAACGTTGTGAATATAGCAATGAATTTGAGGATATCAGTCCGAATTATGTGAAGAATATAAGTCATCATAATGCCTCGTCCCAGAAATATAGACATAAATCTTTACAAATTTGAAATTACGATTTGGAATTGAAATTGTAGTGATGTTCCATACTCTGAGTCTATAAGAAAAAATAATGATGCTGAATTCGTATATTCTAAATATTGTAGAGGTCTGTTGTACAAAAAATTTAGGTGATAAAAAGATTGAACATAGAATATGCTGAGCTACGGTAATTTCACTAATCCCATGGATTACTATAAAACAATGACATTATAATATCTAATGATATTCTTATAACCAACTCGTCCAGTCAAGATATTCATACGCCTGCAATGCCTGGTGAGAAATTCTCCTGCATAAAAACACTTCCACAGTTTAAACGTTATAAATGACTTCAAGGGAAGAAAAAAAGTATGTCTTAGAAAGGAAGATGATTTATTGTGTATACTCGTGAATTACGGCTACTAAATAATAATAAAAAATCTTCCTTGGAAGAAATTC
>OZ010601.1:20761771-20771771 GCA_963932145.1 Acanthosepion lycidas
TTAATACAATCCATTATCATAGATGTCAATTACAATATATTAAGCAATATACGGACACGACAGTGATGATAGTCTGTCATTGTTTACATAGAAGATTTCTAAACAACGATAAACACTTACATATAAGACGCTAGAAGCGAACATCGCACCGCATCTCATGACGTCACATATGACCACAAGACAGTGAATTGTAGAAGTATGGGAAGCCGTTGGTATAAACTAATGGCTTCTGTTACTAATTATAAACATTTAAAAATATTTGTGGAGATGCAATAGTTGATTTTGTTTAGGTTGGGTTTGAACTGTTTGAAGTATATTGCTTTCAAGAATGTTAGTTTTTGTCTATTGTTTTCATGTATATATATATATATATATATATATATATATATATATATATATATATATATATATATATATATAACAACAGTTACTTTTTACTTCTTTTTACTTGTGTTCTTAGAATTTTCGTCACTTCTAAACATAAACTGCGTAGAAATTGCCCACATATTTTGAATGTCCGCAAGCTTTCACCTATATTTTTAGCCATTATCAAGGATGATTTTATTCTTAATTTTAACGCAATATATCTTAATGTTTTATGTATGTACCTCATGTTATAGAAATGTTTTATTTTCCAAATATGGTCTGCACATTGTTCTTGTGTTCAGAGTTGATGTCACTGATTGTTTATTTTTTTTTTATTTAATATATCGGACTAAATTACTTTTTAGAAGTAATTCTAGATGCCTCATTTATAATGTGTCTCTGTCGAAAACGCTAAAAAATTTTAATTCTGAATTTTTTAAAATATGTCTGGGCATGCAGTCTAAACAAGTTTATTTACTTTATTCTCCCATATATATATACATATATATATATATATATATATATATATATATATATATATATATATATATATATAAATATATATATATAAGGTCATCCCATAAGTACTGTCCGAATTTTGAATAACAAAAACAAGTGACAATTATTTTGTGACGATACAAATTGATGACATTAAGACATCCAGTCCAACAGAAATTACAATTGAGATGAAAAATTACAATGACAATAAAGGGGCAAATATCAGCCTCGTTTTGAGTATGGCGACAAACTACATCAAGTCGCAAGACATCTGATCGGGACAATGGAGGTTTTGAAGATCGGGGAACCACATCTTAATTCCTGCTGTTGCCAGGTCCATTCTGACCGCGGGTAAAAGTGAATCTCCAGACAAAAATCAACAGTAGATATATGTATACTAAAATAAACAACATTACATTTTTTTATCGCCAAATGACAAGAAATACAACACGAAGTAATATATAAAAATATCATATAGCAAAATTACCAAAAATACTTTTTATGATCTACAAACTATATATCAGGTCATCCCATAAGTTCTGTCCGAATTTTGAATAAAGAAAACTAGTGACCAAATGTTACATTTAATTACAGATTCAATCAACATTGTATTATCCCTGATTATCTATGACTTCCTTCCATCTATTAACAAGCTTACTATCAGGTCATCCCATAAGTTCTGTCCGAATTTTGAATAAAGAAAACAAAATGACAAAATATTACATTTAATTAAAGATTCAATCAACAATGTATTTTCCCTCATTATCTATGACTTCCTTCCATCTATTAACAAGCTTACTATCAGGTCATCCCATAAGTTCTGTCAGAATTTTGAATAAAGAAAACAAGTGACCAAATGTTACATTTAATTACAGATTCAATCAACATTGTATTTTCCCTGATTATTTATGACTTCCTTCCATCTATTAACAAGCTTACTAATTCCATTAGTGTAAAGTTCTTTTGGCTTTGATTCGAAGAACACACAAATGTCAGTTTTAACTTCTTCCTGTGTTACAAAAGCTGTTTCTTCCAAATGATTCTGTAAGCTACGAAACAAATAGTAGTGTGAAGGAGCAAGATCAGGAGAATAAGGTGGATGAGGAATTTTCTCCAAACCAAGTTCTTCGATCTTTTGTGACGTGATTCTTGCTGTGTGGGGTCGCGCATTGTCCTGGTGAAACATCACCACTTTTCGATTCACTAGAGCAGGTCTTTTTTTCTCAAAGCTTCGTTCGAACGCTCTTTTTGCTGACAGTATATTTGAGCATTATTTGTTGAATTAGGAGGTAAGAATTCAAAGTGGATTATTCCTTGACGAACCTACCAGAAAGAAGAACCTTTTGCCCATGATGTTCTCTTCTCGGCTGTGGCTGGTGTCCTTCCCCTTTACCAAGGCACTGTCTACGACGCTTAACATTTCAATAAACGGTCAATTTTTCGTCGCAAATGTATCCAAAATGTTGTAACATGTTGGCGAGAATAGAGAGACTAGCAGATTCCTACTAGGGATTTGAGGTTGTTTTCAGACAATTCATGAGGCACCCATTTGCCATGTTTAGGAACTTTTCCAAGTTGTCGAAGATGACGATGAACAGTTGTATGGTTTGAACTGAGAACCACTCCCAATTCCTCAACTGATAAAGCAGGATTTTCTTCAAGGGCTGCTTCAAAAAGTTTTTAATCAAACTCAACTGGACGCCCGGTTCGATCTTCATCTTCAGGGGTGAAATCTCCACCTATGAATTTTGCAAACCATCTTCTGCAAGTTCTTTCATTCACACATTCCTCTCCATAAACTGAGTGAATGTTTCTAGCCGCTTTGGCTCCTGAGTTTCCTTTCTTGAACTCATAAAGCATTATGTACCTCAAATGATTTTTGGGTACTTCCATGTTAGCACGGTTTTAATCAAACAAAACTTAATTTTATTGTTCTCTGAAAAAGAATTTGATCAGTTTAAATGTATCTAAACATAAAAATAATGTTCAGCTCCATTAGACATTTTAAAATACTCTTTAAATTTCGTTCATTTTAATAAGCAGTTAAAATTCGGACAGAACTTATGGGATGACCTGATATATATGACAAACAGTTGGAGTTGTTGGCATGTCAACATCTATGGGTTATTAATGCGGAAATCTTAATATTCAGCTGCATAATTTTGAACGCAGTTCACTGCCTTCAACTGCATCTATTTTATAAATAATTATATACTTTAAAATAAAACGTATTTTTCTTGTCATATATTTTGCTGTTGATAAAATGCATAGTTGATCATTTTATTATAAAAATGTATTATTAGTCAGTTTATTATAAAAATGCATTGTTGATAATTATTTTTAGGAAAATATATTACGCGTATTTTTTATTTTATACTTTATTAATGTTTTGATTTTTGAGGCAACTC
Source organism: Acanthosepion lycidas (assembly GCA_963932145.1). Lineage (NCBI taxonomy): Eukaryota > Metazoa > Mollusca > Cephalopoda > Sepiida > Sepiidae > Acanthosepion > Acanthosepion lycidas. The sequence goes on from OZ010601.1 coordinate 20,765,044, forward strand.
TATTTTCCGATAGATGAGTCTCACCATAGGTCAGTGTGTATCTGGAGACAACATCAATTATGAGGCGGTTCCACGCTTCCCAAAAGCTGTAATCTCCAGATCAGGGGTCAATCTGCCAGATGATGTTTATTGTCATATGCAGAACGAGAGACAAGTTGTAAAAGCTTTTAAACAACGCGTTTTATCGGGGTGTGTTCGCTTCTTCAAGTTGGAATGAAATATATAATTGTTTGAAAAGAAAAAAATATTTGAGTTTTTTTTTTAGTACAAGTTGGGCAATAAAATAAATGAAATTACGTTATCGGATCCGACGACCAAAGATCGGAAAGTGTTAGCAGATATAATATTTACCTATTACCTCGTATACTGCGTAGATTAATTTTCCTCTTTCACAGGTAGATGTAGTGCATAGATGACATCATGACTGGCCACTGACTTCCACGGCCGGTCACCTTTCCCGAATGGCAGACATCACCTACCCCAAAATTTCCTCTGCCCGGAGCTCGCATTTGGCAAGAGACGACGCGGAGCTCAACGTTGTCGATTCAACGATCAGCTAAAATCACTTTGCTGGGGACAGAAATCGATTAGGTCAAATGAGAAACGGAAGCTGCTGAAAGAACGAATTGGAGATAATCAACAAAAAACAACCTACATTGATGACACTAGCATACAAATAAGTGTGAAGACAGCCCAAAGAAATGCCACAGCTAGCTTTCCCCTCCTACAATACGGTGGATGCGTACATCTCTTACAATCAAACACTGGACTCATTTCTCACATATACTCCGCAAAGTCTTCCACCAAATACAGAAGCCATTTCAATTCTAAGATGATGAGATTTTGCCTACTAATCTAGTAGTACACGTAAATAAATAAAGTCCGTAAATGAAGTGTGTTTTAATAAAATAATACATATATTTATTGCTTATGGCATTTTCTGACATTTCTAATCGTATTCATGTCTATATAAAATCCTTGCTTACATTTTCCTTCCTAACATTTATTATTTTTTGGAACACAGTGTAAATAGTGTAAGCGTTCTGAAAGCAAAGGAAGTATTTGTCGCAGATTACTTCCTCAAGACAAAGAAGAATCACTGTAAGTCCAGACTCGAATATCGTGGGCAGAAAGAAATGCTGAAAACTCGATTCGCCGGTACTATTTCAAATCACAATGTGTGTAACCAGTCAGAAAAATAACTCGTTCACTAACAAACGCCGAAACCAAAAATGCCCGAATTTTTTCTCCTCGAATTGAGAAAACCAACTGCTTTTATCGGTAGAACCTATTTTTTCCATTCGTCGACAACTGGGATTGGATTTTCCGTAATTTGCATATCAAAATACTTTTATACTATAGCGACTTCTGTGACTGACTTGTTTTTTCTTTAATTCAATTATTCCATTTTCAGTATGTTATGCGGAATACGTGCCCCTCTGTTTGGTAAGTAGTTTTCTTTTTCGCCACTTTTTCTGTCGTAGAATACACGCGACACGCTGTCGCTTGGTTTGACGAGGTAAGTCGCCGTTTTCTTCGCTATAAATAGTTAGGTACTCTGAAATAGACAGCCAGTCATAGAAATGCAACGGTAGACATCAGCAGCAAAAAATAAAGAGCGTAAATGTATACTCTCAAGAAACACAAATTCTGATATGTGAACACGTGGACTCTATGGACAACGGAAAGATGCCCTTTTCCAGTGTCAAGTTTGTGTTATTTTATTCGTATGGAAGTAATATCTCGTAAAATTCCAGATTGACACACATCAACCTTCCGTCCGTATCGCTCGCTTAAAATATACCGATTTTTTTTCCCACCCATTACAAGAGCCAGAGACCAGACAAATTACTGGGTTATTGAGTTAAATTCTTCTAATAATAAAGTGAACGAGGAAGTAAGAATGTCATATTATGATAGCGTGTAGGAGAGACATCTGTTGAATTTAGATTTAAATAGACCAATAATATAGTTTTCAGGAAGCATTGTTCGTTTTGATCGAGTTAGCTCGGACAATGATGTTTTCTATTACGCTAACCACCACTGTCTTGCATCAAATACGGAAAGCCATTAAGGAGTCATTTTATATCATATTATAGATGGTCCATGTAGGTGGTTCCTGGGTGACTAACTCGTCTTCTTCTCTGGATATGTGTCTAGAAGTGCGGATCACTGGCGAGTTCTTGTTTTGCTTGTAATTCTGCAATGTCTCGAGAGAATCTATTTCAGGTGAATCAATATATTTTTCGAATCTTTTACATAGTTAGAAAGCGAGCGTTTGTTTCGCAAAGTAACAATTCCAAAGTAGAAACTGTCTCAGTACAAATTTCATTTTTATTAGTGTAACACGAATTTGATGGAGATGGTTTGCAAATGTGAACATAGCATACCCATTCCTAACTGTGACGGTTTAATCAGTTTGGAATTGAAGAATGTATCTCGTGCGAATATCTGTCATTGTAATAGTGACAGAATAGTGAGATGTTACCAACGATTCGTTTGTCAGATAATCCTGTAGAATAATTCATCAGTCAGGGCGCGTGCACGCTTTTGAGCTCAGTCCAGGCACGAGAGATAGGTATTTCGCAGCAATCTTTCGTCTTTGTTCTCATCTGACGCTTGTAAAGACAGATCATGGCAGCTAGAGCGATACAAAGAAATTACAAATTCTTCTAGAATGTTTTTGCGATGAGATATAGAATATAAATTCAACGACTTTGTATAAAGTGAAAATTATAACTTCAACTCTTTTGTATATATATATATATATATATATATATATATATATATATATATATATATATATAACAATGAAAGAAATAACAACAATAACAATAAAATCCAGGGATTACCATTCAATGATAAAGGAAACAGGCGTGTCTGAAAATTCCGGGTTTAATATTTCTCTTCCTGCTTTGGTTTAGGCAAAAGGTCTATTATATAAATTAACTACGATTAATGTTATTTTTAATAGATTTGGTGTCATTTTCTTCCTCGACACACAGTTGGTATTCTCGGTAAGGCGCCGATTTGACGTCGTGAAAATTTAATTAGTGCTTCATGAGGGATAGAATATTACTTTAGCTACTTGGCATTAATGTAAAATTATAACTTCAACTGCATTGTATCAACGCGAAATTATATATATATATATATATATATATATATATATATATATATATATATATAATACTAATAATCTTATAAATATAAGCAGCTATATCGTCCGGCAAAACCTTATTAGGTGCTTTAGCTTTTAAATGAACAACCAATACCAAAGGGGGAAAAGTGGGTGGGGCGAAGAAAGAACTAAGAACATGTACTTCCAGCGAAAATAATCGTCTAGAATCTAATTTCAGAGTCCAAAGAAAAAAAACCTTCGACACGAGTAAAATAAAAATAACTAAGCAAAGTGCTCAGTACACTAATTAGAGCAAACTGAGTAAACCTAAAGCGCCAGACAATCCTACCTAGGTTTCACATACGTGGATAGTCATGGTAAACTGATTAGGTAGGTTTGTCTGGCTCTTTACGTTTACAAATTTTGGCGGTGGTTTCTTCACAACAAAACAAGGAAAACGGTCCATATAAATATATGTCTGCAAATCATTCTTTTATGAGTTATTATTAAAAAAAAAATCTTTGTGGGTATCTGGTGCTGTGTAGCCATTTGGACTAAGTCACAATTGTCACTCGTGTACATTTGTGGATACTTTGTTTTTAACGTTTAATGCGTGTAGTAGTGAGTTAACTAAGATTACGTTTAACAAAAGAACGATATTCATATCGTGAGCAGGCAGATGTGATTTCTACATACGGCCGCGGGAATAGCAATGGACGCGAGGCTGCGTTTCCAGATTGAATGCTGCAGATTCATTCAACACTTGCAGCTGTTTATTGTCGCTTTGCTGAGACGCGATCCATGTAACTAGAAACTATACTCCTGATGACAAAGAACATATACTACAGGCTGTCGGAGACATTCCCTATATCAGCTCAAGTCAACTGGCTCTAGCATAGCGTACATCTCATTGTACGGCATGAAGGTTACTACGAGAGCAGGTCCCTTAACCGTATCAGTTGCAAAGTGCGCAGGTTCTTTCACTCTCTATTCAGACACCACGGAACTTTTATCGATGGTTTATTTACAGAAACTACCGATCCTTTGTTTGTCTCTTCAGTCTTGTTTACGGACGGGGCAATCGTGAACCACAAAGGAGCAGGTTTTCTCGGATACAAAACCTACCGTTCATGCGGAGTACAATTTGTGGCTGTATACTGTAAGGAACGGCTCGAGTTGAGAGCATCAGACAAAGGTTTTCCGATTGATTCACATGTAAACCTCTCGATATTAAGTCTAAGTTGATCATCTTGTAAAGACTTCCGTTCAGTCCGTCAACTTGACCGTCACAAAGCACTGCTCTAAACAATCGAAACGAGCAAGAATGATATAACGACAGATGTTATGGTCAACCTGAGCCAAGCTGCTTCACTCTGCTTACTTTAGATCCATTACCACAGCAACTGTTGCTGCCGTCACTGGAGTTTCAACATAGATCACCAGTGAGCAAACACAGGCGATCCGATAAGTGAATTAAGTACAACACGTAACCATAGACGAAACGCATCAGTAGAAATCAGCGTGTGTCTAATTGATCACTATTTCTCCTCTATCACTATACGGAGCGATATTTTCTATATTTATTTTTTATTTTTATTTTTTTTGTCGACACGGTATACTAGCCAGATCACTATACGACGATTACTTTCCTCGCGAGTATTGTCGAGCAAGTACAATTTGTGCGATTGTTATTCGAAGGCGTCTGACACCAGTATTGTTCAACGGCGTTACTATAGTTTTATCTGAGGTTACAAAGTCTCTACTACAATGAGCATTAGGAAAGTGAAAACGAGTATTCGTTGACATCACACAACATTTGGTCATGCCTCGTATTTTGAAAACAAATCGAACATATATTTAAATATGATGAGTCAAACGATTACAAATAAGGCGTGAACAGCATAAACGGCATTAACTTTGACAGTTTTACCAATTCTATTCTAGCTAATACGTAAATGAATCGACCAGACTACTGTGTCATGAATCGATACAAAGGGAACGTAATCTATTTGGTTGGTTGATTTTGTTTAACGGCATATCAATCTCTATGGGTGTAGAATATTGGTTAGATTGCCAGTGGTTTAACACACAAGTAGGCAAGTATAGCCAAAGCTAAACTGATTTGAGTCATTTATGGAGAAATATATGTGTGAATAAAGACCACTCATGTAAATGTATTGGGCAGGTCCATTCTAGCAAAATGGACCAACCTAACTGGTGTATTAGGCACTCTCCTATAAAATGAGGTAAAATCAGCTGGCTTGCTTTACAAGGAAACAGAAGAAGGCAGACATGTTGGCAGGTAAGTCACTTGACTTCTACAATGGGTTATTTAATGCTGAAATCTAAATATTTTGTACGTAATTTTATGCTTTCAACTACAGATATTTTTTTACATAATTTTATACTTTCAATGCAAAGGTATGTTTTTAAATATCAGGTCATCCCATAAGTTCTGTCCGAATTTTAACTTTTTGTTAAAATGAACGAAACTTAAAGAGTATTTTATAATGTCTAATGGAGCTGAACATTATTTTTATGTGTAGATGCATTTAAACTGATCATATTTTATTTCAGAGAACAATAAAATTAAATTTTGTTTGATTAAAACCGTGCTAACATGGAAGAACCCAAGAATCATTTGAGGCACATGAGTTCAAGAAAGGAAACTCAGCAGCCGAAGCGGCTAGAAACATTCACTCACTTTATGCAGAGGGATGTGTGAATGAAAGAACTTGCAGAAGATGTTTTGAAAAATTCGGAGGTGGAGATTTCACCCTTGAAGATCAAACCGGATGTCAAGTTGAGATGAAAAGTTTCTTGAAGCAGCCCTTGAAGAAAATCCTACTTTATGAGTTGAGGAATTGGAATTGGTTCTCAGTTCAAACCATATAACTGTTCATCGTCATCTTCAACAACATGGAAAAGATCCTAAACTTGGCAAATGGGTGCCTCATGAATTGTCTGAAAACAACCTCAAATCTCGAGTTGACAAAAGGTCCTTTTTCAATCTGGTGGGATCGCCAAGGAATAATCCACTTTGAATTCTTACCTCCTAATGCAACAATTAATGCTCAAATATACTGTCAGCAATTAGAACGTTTGAACCAAGGTTTGAGGAAAAAAAGATCTGCTCTAGTGAATCGAAAAGTGGTGATGTTTCATCAGGACAATGCGCGATCCCACACATCAAGAATCACGTCACAAAAGATCGAAGAACTTGGTTTGGAGAAAATTCCTCATCGACCTTATTCTCCTGATCTTGCTCCTTCACACTACTATTTGTTTCGTAGCTTACAGAATCATTTGGAAGAAACAGCTTTTGTAACACAGGAAGAGGTTAAAACTGACATTTGTGTGTTCTTCGAATCAAAGCCAAAAGAATTTTACAGTAATGGAATTAGTAAGCTTGTTAATAGATGGAAGGAAGTCATAGATAATCAGGGAAAATACATTGTTGATTGAATCTGTAATTAAATGTAACATTTGGTGACTTGTTTTCTTTATTCAAAATTCGGACAGAACTTATGGGATGACCTGATAGTAAGCTTGTTAATAGATGGAAGGAAGTCATAGATAATCAGGCAAAATACATTGTTGATTGAAT
>OZ010601.1:20776771-20809271 GCA_963932145.1 Acanthosepion lycidas
CCAATTGTATTCTGAACAATCCATTAGATGCAAGTCCATTATTCATCTTTGAGGAAATTCTTCAGTATTCCCTGGCACATATCGTATATACTCGAATGTAGTGTGAGCTTTTATGATCAGTTTTCTCCTCCAAAAATAAGGAGTCGCGATATGCCAGGTGGAACAGCATAATTATTTATAAATCAAAATGTTTAATATCTAAAAAAAACAAAAAAAAAAAACACTAGATTAATTGAAATTCTTTTTTCTATTGTTTTCAAGTAAAAAGTTTCGCTATCTTGACACAATTTTTGCATGAATCACTGAAAAACCCTTTGAGTTATTCAGCTAAAAAGAGAGCAGGTTAAATTTGTTTTTTGTCAAAAACCACTATTTTCCCAACTAAACAATGGTGATAGGAAAATATCATTCCAGTGTTCAGGTAATGGTAACATCATTCATACACTGGCTTCCATCTTCAAAGTCTTTTCAAGAACCATCAAGAGAACGGTGAATAAGTTTTAAAAAAATGAAGGAACAGTAGTGAGGAAAATTGAATCAGGAGGTCTCAACAGGAAGAGGAATCATCATTTCAACTTAAAGCTAAAGCGATCATTAGAAAAGATCCAACTTAATTCATAATACATTTGTCACGTGAGAGAGGAGATCCACCTATGAGTGTCCAAATAGCAGTGAAAAATACTTGAAAATGAAATCGCACGTGAAAACTGTGAGGCAAAGTATTACTGCAGGATAGTAAGTTCGAAGGTTAGTTAGGTTAGCAAGTTCGAGTGGGCGAAGTTCATCTTCAATAAGCTGGTAAATGATCCTGGAATATACACATATATATATATATATATATATATATATATATATATATATATATATATATATATATATATATAAAAGTGAACATAGAAGTCAACACTTAGAGGCGACAGTCTGTTTCATGCATGAAACAGACTGTCGCCTCTAAGTGTTGACTTCTATGTTCACTTTTATATTTACACACGCTCTATCTCTGATATTGAGCACTTTATTCCATAAATATAGCACACCTTAAGACTATATTTCTTTATATATATATATATATATATATATATATATATATATATATATGATATTTAGTTCAATATTCATGAGCTTCCGATCCTTAGCTATGATCCTTAGCTATTAATGATGAACATATGATTTTCGTTTATGAAAGTTTTCATAACGATGCTTCTGCTAAGCTTAGAGTAATTATACTTTTTTATTGCTCAATGTAGAGTTCACTGGTGTTATAAAAGCTTCGGAGAATTCCAGAAAGATATGTTTAATTATTTCTAAAATAAAATGGTACAAATGTTAATCTAACAATTGGAAAATTACGTTGTTACTCAATTTGGAGAATTTTACTGAAACACCCTGTACTTAGGTCATTTTTTTTTTAAAGCTAAAGCTTAAAATCCATGCATTTCTGGTGACGGGTTGACCTATAAACTTGTAATATCTTCGAGAAGAATTAAGGAAATGTCAGAGGTCGCAATCTATACAAGAAGTCGTCTTATACACGGGTATATATACTATATATTACAGCATTTATGAATTACTATTTACATTATTCGCACTATTGTCCTCATCTTTGTCGCCACATTTATTACAATGTTTCGGCGGTTATACGCTCCACCCTTCTTCAGGTAGTTGGAATGTCGAACTGAATCCTTTATTTCGCTCACTGAGTTAGACTGTTCTAGTTCCAAGTGCCATGCCTAATGGATGTCAGTTATCAGTTATCTCCTGTTAATTACCCTCTCCAAATTCTCTACTGCTATTGAACTCACATTCTTTGGCTCCTGTCACTGAATCTAACATCTTTATCCACTGTGCCATGTGTCCTTGAGGACATCTGTGTAGGATTTCGGGCACATTATAAACCTAATATAGTCAGCAACTATTTTTACCAGTGTTCATATTGCAATTTTTGCTGTTATCATTTCATTTTTTTTACCAGTGTTCACATTGCAATTTCTGTTATTAACGCTTTTCTCTGAGAGTCCATATTACTGGTTCCCATATGTCTATGCTAGGTCGACTCAGGAGAAATTTTGTGGCCTAGCCTATGTGCTGACTCCTTAAGTTTACGCATTTTCCAATGTTGATCGTTGTCTATGATCTCAACCTGATCCCACAAAAGCCGGTGATCTCCCTTTTCTCTCCATATGTGGTCAGCCACGCCTGATTTTTCCCCGTCCCGTCGTGTTACAGCTTCCTGGTGTTCTTGAAACCTTACCTTAATGTCTCTTCTTCACACTGAGATTAGATATTGCATAGGAGTCCCGCTCATTTTTCGTAGTTTCTAAGAATATTGTCCACTCTGTTTACACTTTGATTAATACTTTTGGACGACATTTTTCGCTATACATATGCGCCAGTCGATAGCAGTATCTCATTTCCTGAGTTCGGTCACTGTACTATCCAGACAGTCAATTTGTGTACTTGCCTAATTTTCACATCCTAATACATACTTTGTTCTGTATCTTTTCCTGACAACCATGTCGGTCACTCTTTTTACAGCTACGTAGTTATTCCTTTCTTCATCATTTCCTGCAATATCTCATCTAACAGATTTCATGAACCACGCAGAGGAATAACAAATGATGCCTTTCGGAATCTAAGCAAAGTTACAGTGAACGACGAAATTATTCGTACACCCAGTAATTTTGAATAATGTTATTCATTTCTCAAAATCTAACGCCCATATGATGCCATGCTTTTAGACGTTAATAAGCACAGGAAAAAATGAATACATAACTCAATTTTCACAACAAAAAAAAAGTTATATACAACAAATTTGAAAGGCGACTTATGAAAAAATAAGAAAAGATAAAATTATTTGTACGGTAGAAAATATCGTTTTAAATTAAGTGATTTGTGTAAATATAAGTAATTTACATAATTATTGTATTAGTGAAGCCTTTTAGAATATTAAACCTGTAGAATATTTTTGATAATTCCATCAAAGAACATCACGTGGTACGTAGATTGCCATCATTTTTATTTTTACGTTAACAACACGAAGGGAGCTTAGCGTTGATATGATACAGATAATTTATTAACTTCCACAAGTCGGCAAATAGTTACAGCACTATTTCAAACTGGTCATCTATTACTAGATCTACGGTACAGTCCGCTATAAAGAATTTTAAACTGTTTGACACGACAGAATATTTGGCTGGACGTGGGAGAAAACCCAAATTGTCACTGCGAACTGCACAAGACCTGTGTCCCGAGGTTAATATTAACCCAAGAGTTTGGAATATGATGGCTATCAGCGTAATTACTCGCACAAATACAACGTTTAAATAGAAATGGGTTGTATGGAAATCGACCACGACGAATCCCACTTCATAAACTATATCACATTATTGATTGTTTTAATTTTGCCAAATCCTTCTTGGAAAGAGAAAATTACATTTGGTCACATGTACTATGGAATGATGAAACAAAAATTTAGTTTTTTCTACATAGAGATATACAGAAAATTAGGCGAGAGAGAAGGTGAGGCTTTCCTCCAAATAACGCAGTGGAAACATTAAAACAGGCGGCTCGATGATGTTTTGGGGTCGTTTTAGCTCAAAGGGCTAAATTAATTGAAGCAAGAGGAATAATGAAAACTGTAGACTATATCAAAATTCTTTACGAAAATCTACAACAATCAGCGCAAAATCTTCATCTAGATCAGGGATTTAGTTTGCAGGAAGATACTGATCCCAAATATACGTCTAAATCAGTGATTGCGTTGCTTCAGAAAAAGAGGATTACCGTTCTGCCATGACATTCAATGAGTCTTGGCTTGAATCCTATTGAAAATCTATGAGAAGAATTGAAAGTTCGAATCAGTCAACAAAAAACATTCAGGAATTAGAACGTGTAACCATTGAATAATGGAAGAAAATCACAGAAAAGACTTCTTCAAATCTCATCAAAAACTTTAGAAAAAGATTACAGGAAGTTATACAGATGAGAGGCCATGCTATTGACTAATATTGTGAAAATTGTTAATTTTTTTCTATTTTTCATACTGAACGAATAATTTTGTCTTTTTCTATTTTGCATAACTCGATTGTCAAATGGTATTATTTTCTTGTTAATATTTACATTCATTCGTTCTTTCCTTCTTTCTTTTTCCATTGTTTAATTCTGTTTTAATTTCTTCTATTCATCCATTCTTTCTTTCTTTCTTCATTATTTCCTTATTTTTTATTTTTTGCCTTCCTTCCTTTCAAATTACTTGCCCCCTTCCTTCTATACATCCATTCATCCAGCCTTCCTTCCTTCCGTACTTCCTTCCTTCTTTCACTCTATACGTCCGCCCGTCCATCCTTCCTTCCTTCCTTCCTTCCTTCCTTCCTTCCTTCCTTCCAACCATCCGTCCGTACTTCCTCCCTTGGCTCCTTCCTTCCATCATTCCGTCATTATGTCCTTCCTTCAATCCTTTCTTTCGTCCTTCCTTCCTTCCTTCCTTCCTTCCTTTCCCCTTCATTCTTTCCTTCCTTTTCCCTTCATTCATTCCTTCCTTCCGTCCTTCCTTCGTTCTTTCACTCTATGCGTCCGTCCGTCCATCCGTCCGTCCTTCCATTTGTCTTTTCTTCCTTCCTCCTTTCTTTCCTTCCTTCTTTCCAACCATCCATCCGTACTTCCTTCCTTGGCTCCTTCCTTCCTTCAATCATTCCTTCTTTATTTCATTCCTTCCATCCTTTCTTTCTTCCATCCTTCCATCCGTCATTCATTCTTTCCCTTACTTCCTTCCTTCATTTCCCCTACATTCCTTGCTTCTTTCCTTCCATACATCCATCCTTCCTTCCTTCCCTCCGTCCTTCCATCTTTCACTCTATCCGTCATTCCTTCCTTTCTTCGTTCCTTACTTCCATCACTTCTTCTTTCTGTCCTTCCTTCCTTCCATCCTTTCTTTCTTCCATCCCTCCATCAGCCCTTCATTGTTTCCTCCCTTCTTTCATTGTTTCCTTCCTTCATTCCTTCCTTCCTTCCTTCCTCCCATCATTCCTTCCTTATTTCACTCTATGCGTCCGCCCGTCCATCCTTCCTTCCTTCCTTCCTTCCTTCCTTCCCTCCTTCCTTCCAACCATCCGTCCGTACTTCCTCCCTTGGCTCCTTCCTTCCTTCCATCATTCCGTCATTATGTCCTTCCTTCCATCCTTTCTTTCGTCCTTCCTTCCTTCCTTTCTCCCATCATTCCTTCTTTATGTCCTTCCTTCCTTTCTTCCTTCCCCCTTCATTCTTTCCTTCCTTCCATTAATCCATCCTTCCTTCCTTCCTTCCGTCCTTCCTTCTTTCACTCTATCCGTCCGTCCGTCCATCCTTCCTTCCATTCGTCCTTCCTTCCTGCTTTCTTTCCTTCCTTCCTTCCAACCATCTTCCTTCCTTGGCTCCTCCCTTCCTTCAATCATTCCTTCCTTACATCCTTTCTTTCTTCCATCCTTACATCCGTCATTCATTCTTTCCCTCACTTCCTTCCTTCCTTCCTTCCTACCCCCTACATTCCTTGCTTCCTTCCTTCTATTCATTCATCCATCCATCCTACCGTCCTTCCTTCCTTCTTTCACTCTATCTGTCCGTCCTTCCTTCCTTCCTTACTTCCTTCACTTCTTTTTTTCTGTCCTTCTTTCCATCCTTTCTTTCTTCAACCCCTCTATCCACCCTTCATTGTTTCTTCCCTTCTTTCATTCTTTCCATCCTTCCTTTCTTCCAACCATCCGTTCGTACTTCCTTCCTTGGCTCCTTCCTTCCTTTCTGTCCTTCCTTCCAACATTTCTTCTTTCTGTCCTTCCTTCCATTCGTCTTTCATTGTTTCCTTCCTTCTTTCATTCTTTCCTTCGTCATAAGTCTATTGTTATGAAAATAGAGTTTTATGTTCATTTTTCTTCTGCTTATTAACATTTAAAAACAAAACTGGCATCATCTGGGCATTAGATTCTGAGAAATGGATAAAAATATTTAAAATGGATGGGTGTACTAATAATTTTGTCGTTGACTATATAATAGATAGTAAATGACAATTCTGTGATACGGTAGTGGTTAAAAAACAACTCTGGTTGACAAGGACGTCTAACTAATGATTTCGATCTTCAATGGACATCACATATATAAGGCCTTATGTCAGATTATGAAAATCTTTGTAAATAATACTTTTTTCTCATTATGATTAGCTTATAAAAGAAAAGCATTTTTTTTAGGACTTTGCACTTTTGATATATTTCTGAAATGAGGTATTGTAGCTATTTACATTATACAGTTCGGAATGTTGCTCTCATCTTTAATATCATATTCACGACGTTTCAACCGTTCTACGCTCTGATCGTCTTCAGGTGATATCTGTTGAAATTTGTAACCGAACCCTTTATTAAGTTCTCGGAGTTAGATTGTTCTAATCCCACGTGCTAGTTTCAGTTAATTCCCTTTATAAACCCAACACTCTAAGATTTTGTTCCCACTGCTGTGACGAGGATTGAACTCAAACTTAAGAATTTCTCTAGTGCGTTTTTCCTTGGCAGATACATTACTTAAGTAATTTTTGTACTTACACCTGAAGATTCTATTTTGCGGACAATATATATTCTTTCAGTTTATAATTCATGTTCTTCTCTGTCCTGGGTATGACGATAAATTACATCCGCGTCCAGGGTAAGACGATAAACTACGTCCAACAGCAAGGCCTCTGATCAGGAGGTTTTGTGGAGCGTGGAACCTCTTCTTAATTGCTGGTGTTTCCAGGTCCACCCTGACCCGGGGTGGTAACACCTGTTAGGGTACCAGTTATGGGCAAATAGTTAACCCCGAAACTGAGATAAAAACATTATGAATGTGTAAAAATAGGTTTTAATACCAGAAATATTTTGTAAAAAATTATTATCAGAAATAAATTTTAAAAAAATATTACCAGCAATTTTGAAAAAATAATTCTACCAGCTATGTATTTTTCAGGAAAAATATTAACAGAAATAGATTTTTGACAAAACAAAAATATTACCAGAAAAAAAAAGTTGTCGGCATAAATGGCCCATTGAGGTTGATATGCCGTAAAACAAAACAAACCAAACTAGCCAAACCATTTTCTTCTGAATTCTGTTTTGTTACAGTTAATAGTCTTTTCTTCCACCTTTCATTTACTAATTTCTTTCTTGTTTTCTTTCAGATTCTGCCAACAATATTGTGATCTGCGTTTCTAAACTTGTTAATATAATTAAATCCAGGCGGTCTTCATGTTCTAGTAATATTGCCTCGCTACACTGATTGAGTAAATTTAGTTTGATACTTCATCCTCGCTTTACGTAAATTTCTATTTTTGTGCAGCCGGTGTCTATTGTAACGTAAAAATAATATTTCCGTGTGTGGGATCGCTTAAATAAAACCAGTATAAATCTATGGTAATTGTTTATTCATTTTATGTAATTTCTCTATGCGAATTTTTTAATGGGAAAATCCAAGATTCCGATAGCAGTGTAAAAATAACATAATTTAATTAAAAAAAAGGCATCTATGACATGGAATTATCCGCAAAAAATAAAACAAAACCGAAGACATTGGACATAACCATGAGGAATTTGGCGCATGATATTGAAATGGAATTCGTGGCAACGGAGAATGTGCTGTCAAGAAAATGAAAAAATAGAAAAGTAACAAAAACAAGACAAATAATTCAATTACATGATGTCAAAATTATCAAGTATAGAGAATCACAAGAAAACGTTGCAATATTAGGAAACGAATTCCCTCCAGAAGGATAAAATAAAAGAAAGAAAAACTTCAAAAACATCTAAGAAGAACGAGGGACATTTTGGAAACTGGAATCGGTAGCTGAAAATTTATAAAATGCATAAACCCATGGACAGTGTCCGCAGTAAGATATTCTAAACCCTTCTTGAAGCGATACAAGAATAGAATAAAGATCGTTGGATTAGAGTCTTAAAAAATGTATAAACCTCAAGACAGCAGTGCTGATGTTGATAGATTTTATGTGACACGAACAGGAGGGTGGGGTCTGGACTGGTCAGCGCTAGGGTTGATGGCAGAATACGGTCGTGTAATATGAGATTATGACAGACAGGTTCCCGATGATACGAGAATAAAGAATTTGGATCAGAATCCTCAAATCCAGGAACCAAAATTAGAAAGAAAAAAATAACTTCTCGCAGAATTCAAGCAAATATAAGGAATTAATGAAGAAAGGAATTTCCTGCCGATTGTCTTGAAAAGAGAACAAGAATTCCTGCTGAGAGAAGCTTTGAAGATGTGTATAGAAGCGGGCGATCTTAAAATGAAAAGAAAATATGCCAGTGCGAAAACAAATGAAACGCTTATGCATAGAATAGAGAAATGTAGCAGGTTAGCTCGATGAGGATATAAGACTACAGATGATTGGTGAACAATGATGGTAGCAATAAAATCATTCTGCCTGTAATATCAAAAGTTGATTTCAAAGTAAAACAGGCGTTATCTGCTAAGGTAATGGAATCCGTTTCGAATTCCGACCGATTTCGTTGCGTTGACATTCGCAGAATTAACGTTATCAAGTTTATGATTATCTAGTTTATCTAGTCAAGCTATCTACTTTTCGGCTAGGTAGCAGCAAGAAACAAAAATATATGCCTGTCACCTACGTAAACCTATCTTCAGTGTATCTTCAGTGACCAAATTCTTTCTTCAACAATCCCTGTGGTTTTATTGCTATTTTTCCTCACTGAAAGTCTTCTCATTCTCTTTCATCTCCTTGCATTTGAGTGACATCATTGTCATACATGTGATGAATTTATTTTTTATTTATTTCAACCCAAGTAAAGCGAGACTACGATTACGACGAGAGAGCTTACTGGTGTTTAGGAGAAGGAATCTATATAAAATAGTTTGTGTCTTCCATTATTCCGTCAGCCCTCACACCCTCTAAATTAGACATACATTGACCGATCGAAACCACATTTTGTGGAGAAGTACAACCTTTTAAGGAGATAAAAGTATACTTGGTTTAATTAGGGAGAGTAACATCCGAGACGTGAAGTTTTTGTTAAAACATTTTCTAAACAAATCAGCATTTGTCGATATTTCTTTGATGATCTATTGTAATTATATACGTCATTTACATTATTCGGACTTTTTGTTCTCATCTTTATTGTCATGTTAACGACGTTTCGGCCTTCTTCAGGAACTGTCGATATTTTTTAGATGAGTTATTGTGATTATTTACGTTATTTACATTGTTCGAAATTTTGTGACCATCTTGATTGCCATATTCACGACTTTTATTCACGGCGAATTGGAATCTGTTTCGAATTTCGACCGATTTCGTTGCCTCCACATTCGCAGAAATAACTTGAGGACGCTCCGGCCTTCTTCAGGTGTTTGGAATTTCCAAATGAATTCTTTATTCCGCCCACCGTGAGTTCAATACCTAGCTACGGCAGCGGTGAATAAAAACTAGGAGAGTTGAGTTAAAAGGAGATAACGGAGACATCTTCAAGATGCATGGCACGTGGAACAAGAGTAACCTACACCGCTGGGCGAAATAAATGGTTGAGTTTGAAATTCCAAACACCTGAAGAAGGTCGGAGCGTACTACGTCCGAAACGTCGTGAATATGGCAATAACGATGAGTACAACAGTCCAGACAATGTAAATTAAAAAAAAAATTCAGCATATTTAGATTTCATTGAATGGTTTGCTAAACTGAAAGAAATTGTAGTTTGTAAATCGCGACAAAAATGTTAACGATAACGTCAGCAAAAATAAATAACGTTAGGATTCCAATAAGCGTAGGGCGTGTTGCAAAAACATTCAAGTGGATTAAATAACTGGGCAAAAAGGGCTTTCTAGCCTTGGTTGGAAATACGTCTACGTCTGGACAGATTAATTATGAATCATCAATCTGTGAATTAACGTAGTTTTCGAGAAAGATAGGCAATTTGGCTGACGATGTCCTTCGCTGTTTTCGTCCGATTAGACTGGTAGCTGTCCAAAGGTATTTTGAATCACAGTATACTCATCCATTTATCCAAATTTCGCCTCGGACGGGAGAGACATGTATGTCTTCTTCAAGGGTACATAAGCGAAGGTAACGGAGAGACAAGCCAAAATTCGGAATCAGTTCGAGGATTCTACTGAGTGCACCAATAACCCTTCGCTATCTACACACCGGTAAAAGGGAAAACGGCTTATATACATATATATATATATATATATATATATATATATATCAGTCAGTTCTATGCCATGCGTGATACACGCTTAGCTGATCATGTATCGAAAGATACATGATCAGTATCTGCGTCGTCAGTCATGTATCGAAAGATACATGACGAGGCAGATTTTTCCCATTTCTTCCTGCAGTAGACCCATTGCCTGATTTACCTATAGCTGGGGGAAAAGGTGAGTTTTCATACCATTCCGAAGGGTATTAGCACGTAAGTGAATGTAATGGATTCGACTGGAATTCGAACTCGGCTCTCCGGTTCCTCAATCGGAGCCGCGATCTCTAAATACTATCTCTAAATACATAGTTGAAACACCAGCAATATCCGATCCATAGTCTAAAGGTAGACTCATAAATTAGATTCTGGCGGGAAACATTTTCCAGCACAACAATGTATACCAACTTTTCCGAGAAACAGACATAGCAATGGATTCAATATAAACATTCTACTTAGTGTCATTTGAAAATGTTAGAGGGGAGAAGTCTCAAGAACTAACTCACGTTGTGTTTAGAACCAACAATGACGATAGAAGGCATAAATGATCTCTCAGACGATGAAAGGATGTAATTTTCATTTTGAATCCGTTAAAATAAACAAGCCATTTATTACTTCAGATACCATTAAGACAGGTGTAAATAGTTGCGACATCAGTAATGTTACCGACCTGAGAACTGATGACATCTGGAAGATCGTTGATGAAAATTAGGAACAACGTATGTCTAAGGTTAGAAAAGTGGTTGTTTACGACGACTTAATCAGTATCTGTCTATATTTCTGAGATGAGGTATTATTTATATTATTTACATTATTCGGACTATTATCCTCATCTTTTTCGACATATTTATTACAATGTTTCGACCTTACAGTATCTGTCTATATTTCTGAGATGAGGTATTATGTATATTATTTATATTATTCGGACTATTATCCTCATCTTTTTCGACATATTTATTACAACGTTTCGGCCTTTCAGTATCTGTCTATATTTCTGAGATGAGGTATTGTGTACACTATTTACATTATTTGGACTATTGTCCTCATCTTTGTTGCCATATTTATTACAACTTTTCTGCCTTTCAGTATCTGTCTATATTTCTGAGATGAGGTATTATGTACACTATTTACATTATTCGGACTATTGTCCTCATCTTTGTCGTCATATTTATTACAACGTTTCGGCCTTTCAGTATTTGTCTATATTTCTGAGATGAGGTATTATGTACATTATTTACATTATTTAGACTATTATCTTTATCTTTGTCGCCATATTTATCGCAATGTCTCGGCCGTTGTATGCACAAAGGACACATGGAACAGGTGTTAGTTAGATCCTGTGACAGAACCCAATGAGTGTGAGTTTAATATCTGCTTAAGGCGGTGGATTAAAACCTCTTTTACTTTGACAAAAAAAGTAGAAATATGCCGATTGTTAGAAGGGTCATCAGAGGTTCGCTAAAGTTCTTGGCTCTTTTACACCTGGCTACCGCTTTACCGGCGATAAAGAAAATTGACGTAATGATCAGCCAGTATGCTACTTACATTCGGCATCATGCTAACTGGAGGTTAGAAGATCATTTCTGAATTTGTACGTGATGTAATGGTTAGAAAGTTCGTCTCTTTAGATCAATTACGACTGAGTAATTAGTTTCGTTAAATACGACCAACACGGAAGATTTAATTCATTTTTTGTTAAATTTCCCAGCATCATTATACCAGTAATAAAAATACCAAGCAAATAACCATCAAGATATTTTACTGCAATCAGATGAACAATAATTATAAGCTGGATGATTTCGCTAGACGAAGTATCATTAAATACGATATCTCTGCTGTAGTTCCTGAAAAAAACGTGTAAATTTTATAACATATTACAGAAAATGGAAGACCAGAAACCTAAACTAGGAATGACCAATATAGTGTATCGATTTCACTGCGAAGTACAAGACAGTGTTTTTTGGTTAAAAAATCAATTAACTATATCGCATGTACTACCACCTCCTTTCATAGACGACTCACTTGTAACTTGTCAGACCAAAGTCCTATAAAAAAAAATCTATTATCCCAAAATTTACAAAAAAATCAGGTAAAAACATTAGAATTCTATATAAGTCACATTGTCAGAGACATCTTTCTTTTAGCGAGGCCCTCTATCTCAAACATTTCACTCTCGCTATAAATCCCACATTCTTTAGCATTGGAAATGGAGTGTTAAATGTTTGTTTTTGTTAATAGCTTGTTGCTCACGCGAATTCCATCCGCGCGCAATACATGCGAGCCAGGCATGAAAACAACTATTCAAAACAATGCAAAAATAAATGACTACATAACAGTCAAATTATGAAGGAAAATAACTGCAGCAGAGACAAGACACCCCTGAAAATATCTATAGAAAGCGTTTGAGAATATGACAATTATGGATAGATTTTGTATTTGCCTACACCGCGAAAAAAAAAAAAACGAAGGGATGCCGGAATCAAGAATTAACTAAATATACCTTCTCGGCTGTATTGAAAGAAAGATGTTTGAAAGAGAGGTTTCTGCCGATATATATATATATATATATATATATATATATATATATATATATATATATCGTTCGTTGAATAGTTTAGACGGGATTTGTATACTTAATTCTTTATATATATATATATATATATATATATATTATATGTATATATATATATATATTTATGTATATGTGTATATATATATATATATATATATACATATTTATACACATACACACACACACACACACACACACACACACACACATATATATATATATATATATATATATATATATATATATATATATATATATATTAAGGATTACGCCCCGAGCAAGGCCGGAAGCCACTAGGATTCAAGGGGTTGCAGAAGATAGAAGAAATCATGAGGAGAAGGATAGTGGATAGATCAAGGTAACTGGAGATGTCGATTGACATTACATTTGAATAGTTAGAGATTATAGCTCTCAGGGAAACAGTAATACGGAAGGGTGTTCCACAGGCGAGGTATGTAGCTGTTGGAATAGAAGAGACGGCTACATTTAAAGGTTTCTACAATGAAAGGGTGAGAGCGGGATGCCAGCCTCGTAGGGCGCTTGAATTCATGAAGACTGGGAATCAGTGAAAGCAGCAATTACCATGAAAGTACTTGTAAAAAAGACAGAGAGAGACGACGGCGCGTCTGTGAGAGAGCAACTGTAGACAAGATGCCAGATCAGGGCCAATTATATTACATATCCGCCTCTGGATCTTGTCAAGAACTCTTAGGTAAACAGAAGGTGCACAAGACCATATATGGCAGCAATACTCCATGCGAGGGCGAATGGCTGATTTGTATATTTGAATTATCGATTCCCGGGAGAAAAATTTCCTGGCGCGGCACAGAGTGCCAACTTTCCTCGCGGTGGAAGAAGCAATTGACTCAATGTATATGTTCCATTTAAGGTCAGCAGTCAACGTGAGACCGAGCAGACGCAGGGAGTTGCTCTCAAGAAGTTGACCATCAGACATTCTAATGGGGTACAGGGAAGGATCTCTATGGTGGTTAATGGAGAGTAGTTTAGTTTTTGTGGCTTTAAATTTGACCAGCCACTTCTTGCCCTAATTAACAACCGACTGGAGGTCCATTTCAAGACTAGCGGCCAGGTTAGTTTTGTCAGCGACACTAGATTTGTTTTGAGGCAAGAGGTAAATTGTAGTGTCATCCGCGTAGATGCCAACTTGGGAATATATGGCGTCAGGAACGTCGTTGATGAAAATAAGGAATAAATTGGGGCCAAGAATGGAGCCTTGGGGAACACCTGCGTTCGTGGGATAGGAACTGGAGGAGAATCCATTGAGAACTACATTCAATTCACGGTTTGACAGGAATGATTGTATTAGGTCAAACAATCGACCTGTAATACCATAACTCTGGAGCTTGCGAAGAAGGCCGGCATGCCAAACACTATCAAACGCTTTGGAGATGTCTAGGGACACAGCACGAACCTCACCGTTTGTAGGAGACTAATAGGACGCTAATTAGTGGGTTCAAAAGGGTCTCCAGAGTTCTTAAAAACAGGAACAATGGATGAGGACTTCCAGCAGTCTGGAAAACAGGATTCCTTGAGGCAGTAGTTATATAGTTTAGAGAGGGCGGGCTCTAGCTCAGGCACGCATTTCTTCAAGACAATGGCTGCTATGCCATCTCCACCACTAGCCTTGTGGGGGTCTAAATTGGAGATAATGCCCAATACCAATGACGGGGTTATGTGTAACCCGCTCAATAGGGCCTCAGTTCTTAGAGGGACGTCTGGTATGGGTACACCGGAGGAGTCGAGCGTTGAATTAAATGTGAATTTCCGAGAAAAGCATTCAGCCTTGTAGGTAGATGTCAGGACAACGAACTGGTTGAACACGTAGGTATGGAGGGTTTTCTATTGTTCAGGACGCTCTTGCAGAACCGCCAAAAATCTTTGGAGCCAAATTTGCGAGATGCAATACGCTCCTTCATCCGAGCAGCAAATATTGACTTAGCTTCGTTGAGGACACGCTTACACTCGTTACGGACGGAGGCAAAGAGACGTCTATTGCAGTCCGACATGTCGCTACGAAATAGGTGAAAGAAGTGATTCCTATGGGCAATGGCGGCTGAGCAAGCAGCGGAGAACCAAGGGGAAGAGTGCGACTTGACCTTAAATTTCCTTGAGGGGATGAAAGCGTCGATTCCAAATTTAACACATGATGAGACTTTAGAAGCACATTCTTGGACAGGGAGTGTAAAGACAACATCCAAGGGTACATCGCGGAGGAAGTCACGGAACGAGTCCCAATCCGCTCGTTGATAGTAGAACGAGTTTCTAGTGATAGGAGGTTCTTTGTGTGGGGTGGAGTTGAAGGAAATGTTAACTGACACTACAGCATGATCGGAGTTACCAAGAGGGCAGAGTTCCGTGACGCTACAAGATTCGGGGATGGAGGTAAAGCACAGATCGAGAAGAGAGGCCTTAGCTTTCAGATTGTGGGCAAAGAGCGGGGGGAAGTTAACTATCTGCGTGAGGGATTTAGAAATTGAGAAATTATGTTTTGAATGCCTGGCCGGTCAGTTGTAGCATTCTCGAGCCACTTGGTATGATGGGCGTTAAATCACCAAACACTAATATGTGAGCAAACGGATAGAGAGAGAGGGGCTTGGCAATGGTGTCAAATATATATATATATATATATATATATATATATATATATATATATATATATATATATATATGGCGATATATATGTCTATCTCTCACTCTCTCTATCTCTCTCTCTCTCTATATATATATATATATATTAACAATTTTAAAAGAAGATATAGAGCAATAAATGTTTATTATAAACTGTTACATGTGTGTGTGTGTGTGTACATACATATATATATATATATATATATATATATATATATATATAGTGATGTGTATATTCCATTATGTTAACGCAATTTATGAGAGAGTGTATCCGATGTTTCAAGTGTTTCTTTTAATTTTTCCATTTTATTTCTTACATAAGCCTTGGCAAATAATTATAACTTAGATTTCGCTGATAAATACTTTCAGAATTTCTATTTCGCTCAAACGTTTACATTAATAAATATGAAAATTTCTATCAAAATTTGTTTTTATTTTTTGCAGGAACATATTTATAGCTTAATGATTTTATCGCTTTCTATATATCTATCTATTTTTATCTTAGCATATACTTATCTATATTTATATAAATATATCTAACACATCGCATAATATTCATATTTGACATTCTCCTCAAACCTTCTCTCAGTATCTATCTGTCTATCTATCTCAACCTATTCAATTCCATCTATGTTAATATTTCAGCATATTGTTATCTATCTATCTATCTATCTGTCTGTCTGTCTGTCATCTACCAACCTCTCTGTTTCTGCGTGTCCTTTATCTATCTATCTATCTATCTATCTATCTATCTATCTATCTGTCTGTCATCTACCAACCTCTCTGTTTCTGCGTGTCCTTATCTATCTATCTATCTATCTATCTATCTATCTATCTATCTGTCTGTCTGTCTGTCATCTACCAACCTCTCTGTTTCTGCTTGTCCTTATCTATCTATCTATCTATCTATCTATCTATCTATCTATCTATCTATCTATCTGTCTGTCATCTACCAACCTCTCTGTTTCTGCGTGTCCTTATCTATCTATCTATCTATCTATCTATCTAGCTAGCTATCTATCTATCTGTCTGTCAGTCATCTACCAAACTCTCTGTTTCTGCGTGTCCTTATCTATCTATCTATCTATCTATCTATCTATCTATCTATCTGATTTTTGGTATTCATTTATCTCTCATTCTCTGTCTCTCTCGTTATAAATATATATATATATATATATACATATATATGTATATATATATATATATATATATATATATATATCCTTCTTTTGCCGCGTATTCTAATCTATCTATCTATCTATCTATCTATCTATCTATCTATCTATCTATAAATCTCAGCCTATTAAATGCTATTTTAATGTTTCAGCATATTGCTATCTATCTATCTATCTATCTATCTATCTATCTATCTAACAATGTTCATATTTATCTTTACCCAACTTAACTGAAATACCTTTGTCATGCTCTAGAATGTTCATACCATTTTTAACTTGTTTCTTTGAAAACCCATAAATTTCAACTAACAATTCACCCTTGACCTTTCTTCCAATAGGACGTTTTTTCCGTGTCCTTATTTCGCTGTGTATTAATAAATCGGTATATTCACTTAGCGAAAAATATATTTGACATTGGATGTACCAGATTGAGTTGAAGAAAGAAAGAATAATCTGAATATATATATAGGCGAATCGTGTGAGATTTTATCTCTTTGGCCGGAGTATATTTTCTACATATTCTATGATTATATGTACACTTCACCCACCCCTAAAATGTTTGCTTTTTTAACAAGGAAAGCACATAGCCAAATCAGAATCCGACAAAGGATAATCCCACCTGGAATGGATCGTGTCTTTTATGCGGCAAGTAAACACGACTTTTAAGCAACGAAAGAATTTACTGTTTATATATGTAGATCGGATTATCAGAAAAACAAACTGCAGGTGGGACTGATTCGATGTTTTGTAATTCACCCGCTTCTTCCAGGTGTACGAAAAGCTTGTTGTGTTAGTTCTAAATCCCTACTGACAAGGAAATAGACAAAGTTATCTTAACATTTATATGACGAAGCGTATTATCTCTAGCATATCATATCAGCGAACACTGTCAGTTTTCTTTTACATATAAATAGCATGCATTTCCACAGCTCTGCTTCTTGACTTCTTACAGCTTCCATTTTGAATACTTTTGACATTTTGAAATTAGTTAATCTACAATTTTTCTTGTTGTCTGGTCATACACCATCGTACAAATTAATTGAAACAACTGCCTCAGTTTCCTTTCTTTCATCACACGGTAAGTTTTAGACACATTAGAGTGAGAGATTAGGCGATTTGCAGTGGTGTGTAATAATATCAATCTATTTTCGGTGTGTATGACGAAATTTGTTTGGCCTTGAAAAATATTGCCTCATCCGTGATTACATCAGATTTTTATCAGTATCGCCATTGTCTATGATGGATGTTACTTCAAGGAAACGTTCGAAAATTGTAACGCTGAACGAACACACTGGCAAGCCTTACCAGTGAGAAAATCAAAGTATTTTAGTTTGGGCCTAAAACTTTCCTGATTTAAATCCAATCGAGAATCTGTGTTCAATCTGCAAGGAAATATTTTGTGGAATGGACATACGATGTACTAACATATTCACTGGGTCATGATTCCTTAAAAAAATACGAAAAATGTCAATAATTACAGAAATATTCGTTTTGTTACAAACAATTTGCACAAGGGTATATATATATATATATATATATATATATATATATATATATATATATATATATATATATATAACAAACAGCAATTAACAAGTTATAATGAAGAGAGCTCAACACACTAAATAGAGCAAAAGTAAATAAATAAATCCTTATGAGCCAGGTACTACCAGCCTAGTTTTTACTACATGGGAACCTCTGGTGAAACCAAAGTAGGTATTACCTGGCTTATTAGGATTTAATGTATATATATATATATATATATATATATATATATATATATATATATATATATATATATATATATATTAAATCCTGATATATATATATATATATATATATATATATATATATATATATATATATATATATATATATGTATGTGTGTGTGTGTGTGTGCTTGTCGGAATCATCTTCAAGAAGCGAGAGCAAGATCTAAAATGTCAGCCAATCTAACAGAGATCTCATCTCACAATCACACTTGCTCCATATGTGGCCTCCTTTGTAAATCACTAGCGGGTCTTAAATGACACTTAAGATTATCGCATAAAATTTTATAACTCAATGAATAAGCTGTCAGATCGCCATACGTCGAAACCGAAGGAAGGGTCCATTATTATATATATATGTATATATAAGAATACAGACACAATTTGAACATTTATTTTATTTTATACACACACACATACACATATATATACATATATATTTTGTAAAAGGTGAAAGTTTTTGATGTATTTCTAACGCTTTGTTAGTATTCGCCTTGTAAGTATCTATATATTTGATTTGTAAAGCTCGCAGTTTGAAGAGAACTCCATTCTGACATAGAAACGTCATTCAGTGTGGAACTTATATGTTTAGCCCTTGTCTATCCATTCAGCATAGAAGCTATTATGTTCACTCCTTCGTTTAAGAACCAATATTTTTAGATTTTTAAACCTTGCATTTTGAGAAAGACTCCATTCTGTCATAGCAATGCCATTCAATCGGAAACTTATTCTTTTTGTGATTGTGTACTCACCTGTATACAGAAACTATTATTTTGATTAGGTAGAACCATTCGTTTAAGAATCTATATTTTTTTGACTTTTAAAACTCGCATTTTGAGACTCGCTTCATTCTGTTATATTAATGCCTTCCTATCGGGATCTTATACATTGTGTCCTTGTCTAGTCATCCGTATATAGAAGCTATTACTTTGATTGCGTAGAACCATTTGTTTAAGAATCTATACTTTTTGACTTTGTAAAGCTCGCAGTTTGAGAACCTATCCAGTTTGTCATATCAAAGTCATTCAATTGGGAACGTATACGTTTAACCCTTGTCGACTCACCTGTCATGGAAGTCTTATTTTGAATCTTTTGTATGAGAACCTATACTTTTTGACGTTTCAGTGCTACCATATTGACAACCTAAATTTTGACATCTAAAAATCATACTGTTTGAAATCTATACATGATACTGATATTTATCTAATCTTTATGGATACTGCTTTTCTTAAGAATGTATACTTGGGATATATTCTTTCATGTTTTCCTTTATTATTTCTTTTGCTGATTTCATTCTTTTGTTTTCTTTGTTTTTTATTTTCTTTATTACGTTCTTCTTTGCATTCTATCTTCTTTCGCGTTTATTTACATCTGTTGTTTTATCGATTTATTTTTTTATTTTTTGCTATTTTCTTTATTTTGCTCTTTTCTTTTTTTCTTTCTTTTCATGTTTTCTTTCTTTTTACTTTCCCGTTTTTATTCCTTCTCTCCCCATTTTCTTTCTTTCTTTTGTCATCTTATGAATTATTTTGCTCTTTTCTTTCTTTCTTTTCATGTTTTCTTTCTTTTTACTTTCCCGTTTTTATTCCTTTTCTCCCCATTTTCTTTCTTTCTTTTGTCATCTCATTAATTATTTTTTTCTCTTTTCTTTCTTTCTTTCTTTTCACGTTTTCTTTCTTTTTACTTTGCCGTTTTCATTCGTTATTTTCTCGCTTTCTTTCTTTTCTCGTTTTCTTTATAATTTTGCCATTTCTTTCTTTCCCGTTTTCTTTCTTTCTCTCCCCACTTTCTTTATTTCTTTTGCCCTTTTCTTTCTTTTTTCCTTTCCAGTTGCCTTTCTTTCTTGTCCTATTTCTGTATTTCTTTTCCCTTTTTTTCTTTCTTTCTTTCTTTCTTTCTTTTCCCGTTTTCTTTCTGTCTTTCTTTTCCCGTTTTCTTTCTGTCTTTTTCTTCCTGTTTTTCTTCTTAATTTTCCCGTTTTCTGTTTTCTTCTTTTTACCGTTTTATTTGTTTGTTTTTTATTTGACCATTTTCTTTCTTTTCCATTGTTACTTCCTTTCTTCTTCGTCTTTTTTCTACCTTTGCTGATTTCTTTCTTTTTCCCCGTTTACTTTATTTATTTTACCATTTTTTTCTTTCTTTCTTTTGCCGTTTTCCCGTTTTCCTTCTTTTTTTATTTTGTCATTTTCTTTCTTTTCACATTTTCTTTCTTTCCCTTTTTTCTTTCTTTTTTCCGTTTTCTTTCTTTCTTTTGCCGATTTTTCTTTCTATCTTTTTTTCCGTTTTCTTTATTCATTTTGCCATTTTCTTTCTTTTTTTCTTTCTTTTCTCATTTTTTTTTTTTTTTTTTTGACTCATTTTGCCATTTTTTCTTTCGTTCTATTCCCTTTTCCTTACTTTCTTTTCCCGTTTTCTTTCTTTCGATCCTTTCTCGTTTACTTTCATTCTTTTTTTCTTTTTCTTTCTTTCTCTTGCCGTTTTCTTTCTTTCTTTTTCTTTTGCCGTTTTCTCTCTTTATTTATTTTCCCGTTTTTTCTTTCTCGCTTTTATCCGTTTTCTTTTCCCTTTCTTTCCCCGTTTTCTTTCTTTCTTTTATTCATTTTACATTATTTCTTTCTTTAACATTTGTTTTCCCATCTTTTTTTTCCATCATTGTTTCGTTCACTTGATGTTGTTTCGAAAAGTTTGCTTCC
The DNA here is from genome assembly GCA_963932145.1 of Acanthosepion lycidas. NCBI lineage: Eukaryota > Metazoa > Mollusca > Cephalopoda > Sepiida > Sepiidae > Acanthosepion > Acanthosepion lycidas. Next base: position 20,797,847 of record OZ010601.1, read on the forward strand.
TTTTTTTATCCTCCATGATATTTTTTCTTTTCCTCTGCTTTTTACATTTAGTTTGATAAATTTGTTTCTTTAACCGATTTCTTTTCCATTCTTTCTTTCATTAATTCTTTCATTCATGCATTCACTTGATGTCGTTTCGATCTTTTTGCTACATTTGTCTTTTATCTTTCATAGTTTTCTTTCTCTTATAACGCCACTATTGTATGGCTATTCTGATAATAATTACTTATATAATATACTTCGCATAAGGTTTCTCTTTACGTAATAATTCGGCTTCTTAACGTGACACCTGTATTAATTAGTCTGAAGACTGTCTTTACCGGCTTGCTATTTACACAGGTCTCCCCACTTAGACCGGAGGCGACAAAAGGTCAGATTTAACGTCAGGAACCCGAGTGCGAACACTCGGGCAATTGGTCCACAGTTACCATTTCCCCACAAGTACAGAAGAACGCGTAATTTGCTGTCTGTCTTTCTTAACCCAGTGTCTGTCCGTAGAGCCTCACGTTGCTCTTTGCCCAAAGACGTAGGACAGTAGCAAGCGAGACAGTGAACTGCCTGACACCAAATTGTCTGTTTTATTCAGCCGAGTCTGTCTCCAAAGATAGAGCTTCGATTGAGTCACCCTCCGTCCGAAGACAGAGGCCTTGTTACCCTCTGCCCAAAGACACGGGCCTTGTATTGTTCAGAGCCTGTGACTCACTCCGCTCAAATAAGTAATTAACGGTCACCTCACTGCGGAATAAATGTGACACAATATCAAGTTTTATGTGGAGAATTCGAGCGTTTCCCGCCGGGCCACTGATCAAAATTTGCGCGAAATCGTGTTCGGGTACAGTACACTAACCGGAGACAGAGCCTCGACTGACACACCATCAGTCGGAAGACGGATTTCTTGTCTCGTTGCGAACTTGGGACTGTCTGCGATTCGACAGGTATTTACCCAATACTCCCCTCAAGGAGGGATGTGTCACAAGGGTCGTTTTTATGTCAGCCGATTCCTAACTCGGGCAAAAATAACCCTTAGACAGCGCATATACGTGGTAGGTTTTACCTATCTCTATAGTCGAGATTCTGCCTTAGGCCTAGCCACGTATGAGTACCTCTCTGTCGGAAGTCAGAGAATTCAACCAGTCTGTCGCAAGACTGGCAGCAAACTGACTGACTCAGGTTCGACTGGTATTTAGCCGTCGCCCCACTGCGGGCTAGATGTAACACAAGATCAACGTTTAAGCTAAGAACCGTGCGTTTCCACCCGGGTCACTGGTCAAAATTTCCCCAGCCGCCACAAAAGCTGGCTTGAGTACAGAACTGGTCTTATTTTCTCCGCCGAATCTTTATCCAAAGACGAACCTGACTGAGTCATCCTCCATCCGAAGACGGAGTTATTGACACTCTCTCCGAAGACAGAGTGTGCCTTGCCTGGTTGCGAGTCTGGGACAGACTGTGATTCAACTAGATATTTACCGAATTTCCCCACAAGGCAGGATGTGATACAAAGCCGGTTTTTATGTGGGGCGATTCCGAGCCCGTATGCTCGGGCAAAATTCCCTGTAGACCCCCGCATACACAGGGTCGGGTTTGTCTACCTTCTTAAAGTAATGGAATGGTTCATATAGTCACCAAGGTGTACTATTAGATTGGTGCAAAAATAATGTCGTTTTCTCACATATGTTAATACGTGAGAAAACTACATTATTTTTGCACCAACCAAATATTAGGTTCGTACAAAAATAATGTCGTTTTCTCACATATGTGAGCAAACGACATTATTTTTGCACCAACCTAATATTTAATCTATATCAAATTCTTTATTCACCAACAATTAATTTGATATTTTTTCTGCGGAATTCTTTTCCAGTTTTCGTTTTTTTTTTTTTTTTTTTCATTTATTTATTTTTTTATTTGCCTCTTCATTCTTTTTTTTTTTTTAATCTTTTTTTCATGCTCTCACCATTTCCCTACTTTTTTCTTCCTTTCTTTTATTTTAACTTTCATTAATATATTTATCTTTTTGTTTTTTGTTTTTTTTTTTAACTTTCATAAATGTCGTTTTTTTTCTTTCTTTTAGACCTTCAAAATATCTTCATTTATTTCTTTTTAACTTTCATTTGGTAAATATCTAGTCGAATCACAGTCTCTTAGATTTTGTTTTTTTTTTTAACTTTTATGAATGTCATTTTTTTTATTTTTTTTAAACCTTCCAAATATCTTTCTTTCTATTTAACTTTCATTAATATATTTATCTCTTTGTTCTTTTTTTTTTTTTAAGCATTACGCCCCGAGCAAGGCGTGAAGTCACTAAGAAACAGGGGGACCCAGAAGATTTGAAGCAGAGCAGATAGGAATGATAGAAGAAAGGACGAGGAGAAGGATAGTGGATAGATCAAGATAACTGGAGATGTCGATTGACATTACATTTGAATAGTTGGATATTATAGCTCTCAGGGAAACAGTAAGAGAGAAGGGTGTTCCACAGTCGAGAGGTGCGAGGTATGAAGCTATTGGAGTAGAAGAGACGGCTACATTTAGTAGTTTCTACAGTGAAAGGGTGAGAGCGGGATGCCAGCCTCGTAGGGAGCTTGAATTCATGAAGTCTGGGAACCAGTGAAAGCAGCTCATTGGAGCAATTACTATGAAAGTATCTGCAAAAAAGACAGAGAGAGGCGACGGCGCGTCTGTGAGGGGGCAACTGCAGACGAGATGCCAGGTTTTTACTTTCATGAATATGTTTTTCCTTCTTTTAAAATTTCTTGAATATTTTTCTTTCTTTTTATCTTGGATGAATATATTTCTTTTGTTGTAACTTTTATGTCTACCATTCTGTCTTTCTTTTTAAATTTCTTGAATATATTTCATTCTTGAAACTTTCAAGAATTACTAGCAGTGGCATCTTTTATCTGGTATTGCTTGATGCGGTCATCTTCACGCGCATACACGAGAAATCTACCAATAGTTTCTGAATTGAAGCATTCTCCCTTGCAACCTCAGTGAAAGCTCTGGTCGCTCTTGCTCCCAATTCCTTTGTCACCTCATCCCTTACCTGGGCGAGCTAAATGAGACTTCTCATGGACTTTATACCCGTTCCCTCATCTGCATATTCTTTTATCAGCGGATTCTCTAGATCAGCCCACGTTAAACCCGTGTCTCGCGATAGGTGTCCCTCACCTATGAACTAGAATTTTCATTCTTTCTTTTTAACTTTTATGAAAATCATTCTTTCTATTTGTTATATACTGTACCTATGAACGCTAATAATTATTCTAGTCCTTATAAATACGTTGGAAACTATTGTAAATTAAGATAATATACTAAGTAGTCCACCACGAGCATTGGTTTAACTATTTCATGTCGCTGGCGAGTATTGTATTTTGTTGATATTATAATGATTAACATTTCATTTCCAACTTTCCTTTTAATTATTCCTCATTCAGTAACCCTTGCTAGGTTACAACCCTTTTTTTTTAACTTTCTTTAATACATTTTTTTCTTTCTTTCTTTTCCTCTTACATGAATATATATTTTTTTTTTAATTATTATATATACCTTTCATTTGTTCATTTTAAATTTCAATAATATCTTTCTTTCTTTTTGACTTTCATGAATATTTTTCTTTCGTTCTTTCTTTTTAAACATTTATTAATATTTTTCTTTATTTAATATTAACTCTCAGGTGCACCACTCTTTCTTTTTAAATTTAATGAATATCTTTCTTTCTCACTTTCTTTCTTGTTAAATTTTATGAAGATATGCCCTTCTTTTTTTCTTTCTTTCTAACATTCACTTATATATTTATTTTTTTTTTTTTTTTTTACATTCCTGCATAAATTTCCTTCTTTTTTCGTTTAACTTTCAGGAATATCTTTCTTTCGTTCTTTCGTTTTAGCTTTTATGAATATCGTTCTTTTTTTCCTTTTAATTTTCATGAATATATTTCCTCTTTCTCCTAACTTTCATGACTAAGTTTACTGCTTTCCTTCTTTTTATCTATCATAAATATCCTTCTTTTTTCTTTGTTTCTTTGTTTCTTTTTTTAACCTTCATGAATATCGTTCTTTCTCTCTTTTTTTATTTATAAATTTCATGAATATCATTTTATCTCTCCTTTTAAACTTTCTTGAATATCTTTCTTTCTTTTGTTTGTTTCCTAATTTTTCTTTGTTTTCTTTCTTTCATTTTCCTAATTCTTTCCCATTTATTTTCTTATTTCTTTCTTTTCTCGTTCTTTCTTTCTTTCTTTTCTCGTTCTTTCTTTCTTTCTTTTCTCGTTCTTTCTTTCTTTCTTTCTTTTTCTTCTGGTTTTCCATTTTGACTTTTCTTGTTCGTTTTCAACCATCTATGCTTTCTTTGGTTCGAAGCTAAAGTTTTTCTGTGATTGTCTTTATGTATCTTTCTTCCATTTTCCTTGATTTCTTTCTTGTTAAATTTCACTCAGGTTTTCATTCACATTCTTGTACGATTTTCCTTCTTTCTTTCGCTCTATCTCTTTTTCTTTCTTTTTTTTTTTTTCATTTTCCTGTCTTTCTTATTTTCTTATTTGTTTCCCTTCCTTGTTTCTTTTAGCTCTTCTTAACATGAAGTCTTGATGACAAAGCGAATCGTATTTCAAAACAGAGAATCATTTCTCGCGTCAAAACATCCTCCATCTTTGATGATTCCTTACACAGATGCCTTTTTCCCCAGTTGTATCACATTTAACCCTGGAAGCGTCAGCGGCATTTCTGTATACAATGTTTGACAGATCATGAAAAGAAAAGGGCTTATGTTCGCATTGTCTGACATCAACATTCGATATTTTCAACAAAACGCCTTACTAGTTACAAGCGAGCATTGGTGTCTATTCTAAACTCCAAAACATATGGTTCATTGTTCGTAATGTTGCTTTTTTGAAAAAAAATCTAAGAAATTAAAAAAATATGTCTCGAAAATAAGAGCAACATGGAGTAACGTTAGCAGTTATTTTCATGCGGAGTTATTTCTCCCTCTGGCATCTATCTCCCTCCCTCTCTCTATCTCTGCATCCCTCCCTCTCTCTATCTCTCCATCCCTCCCTCTCTCTCTCTCTCTCCCTCCATATATATATATATATATATATATATATATATATATATATATACATATAGGGAATGAAAAAGAAAGAAGAAATGTTTACATGAAAGTTAAAAAAAAAAGAAAGAAGGAAAGTTATAGATGTAAGATAAAAAGAAAGAAAAAAAACAACGAATTAAACGTATTCATGACAGTAAAAATGAAAGAAAAAAAGAAAGAAAGAAAGAAAGAAAGAAAGAAAGAAAGAAAGAAAGGTATTGATGGAAATCAAAAAGAAAGAAAGAATGAATGTAAGGTATTCATGAAAGTTAAAATGAAAGAAAGAAACAACGAATGAAAGTTATACATGAGAATTAAAAAGAAAGAAAGAAATGTATTGATGTGAGATAGAAAGAAAGAATGAAAGGTATACAAGAAAGTTAAGAAAGAAAGAAATACGGTATTGATCGAAGTTAAAAGAAAGAAAGAAACAACGAATGAGAGGTATACATGAAAGTTAAAAAGAAAGAAACAAAGAAACAACGAATGAGAGGTATACATGAAAGTTAAAAGAGAAAGAAATACGGTATTGATCGAAGTTAAAAAGAAAGAAAGAAACAACGAATGAGAGGTATACATGAAAGTTAAAAAGAAAGAAAGATATTGATGTAAGTTAAAAAGAAAGAAAAAGATTGAAAGGTATTCAAGAAAGTTAAAAAGAAAGAAAGAAAGTAAGGTATTGATAGATCTTGAAAAGAAAGAAAGAAATGTATTCAAGGAAGTTAAAAAGAAACGTATTCATGAAAGCCCAAATGAGAGAAAGACATTCATAAAAATTAAAAAGAATCGAAGAAAGAAAGGACTTCATGAAAAATAAAAACAAAGCAGTATATATATAAATATATCTTTCAACCTTGTGGGCGATACATTATTCTCAACACAAAAACTGCCCCTATCTAATAACGAAGCCTATATATATATATATATATATATATATATATATATATATATATATATATATATATATATATATGAGTGTGTGTGTGGGTGTGTGTGAAAATATATAGTTTTAATGTGGGCTATATTTATGAAATAAAGTGCTAAATATTCGAGATAGAGTGTATGTAAATTTAAATATAAAAGTGAACATTGAAGTCAACACTCAGAGGCGACAGGATGTTTCATGGTGGACGCAATGGTCAGAGTTGACGATTACATCTAGCATGAAGAAGCATGTCGCCTCTGAGCGTTGGCTTCAATGTTCAATATATATATATATATATATATATATATATATATATATATATATATATATATATATATATATATATATGATAAAAAGGCTTAAACACCAATATTCCATGGTCATAATTTATTCCATTGGAATCGTAAATACTATCCAATTCTTCAAACCTGAAAATTCAAAAAGTTCTACCTGGATTCTATCCTCTTGGAACTTTTATTAAAAAAATATACATGTATGCGTATGCACCTATGTATATATTTATATATTTTGTAGATGTATGTGTATATTTACCACAAATATTATATAAATTGATCAGTCCATGGTACAATCATTATGTTAACTTTGACAGAAATAAGATGTTCTCTTGTAAAATAAAAGGAACACGTCACTCAGTGTTTACTTCTATATATCCTTCTTGTGTTGATTAAGTCCTGAGTGTATCAGATTCTACAAACCCTCTGATGTGTCCTAGAAATGTCAACAAAGTCTTTCTGCTGGTAAGTAAGTAATTTCCTTTTGTTTCCATTTTCCTTCCTACATCGTTACCTAGAGCCACATTGAGACACAGGCTCTCGTGTGATCACAGAATATAAGCAACGCTGAGCCTGATCAGTACATTGCTGGAGAACAACGTGGAAATACAAGCTGCTGTAATATTGGAATGGGGTGGTGTACTGGATAATGGCTCAGAATTGTTAATCGGTGAGCCGAGTTCAAATTCCTGCAAAAATACCATTTAGAAAGGTATGAATGCCATTTATCCACTAGTTATGGTATAATTAGTAATACTTTAATCTCTGAATCATTTTTATCCCAAAAACAAATGTTTTGATCAAAAAATACTCTCTGACTTTTTGAGCCCTGACCACTGCTTTACCGGTGGTAGAGAAAAATGACGTAATGCCCAGCCATCGGTTGATCAGTGATAGAGGAAAATGATTGATAACTATCTATATATTTATCGTGATCCATGATGTACTAATTATTTGCGAATTTTATCTCAGGAGCTCAAGCAAAAAGGTTTTTAAATTTTCTGGAACGCAGACCTCAAAGGGTTTAATAACCTGCAAATATGCCGTATAAAACGAATCAATTAATCCTTCTCAGTATCCTTCTGCACAACCACATTTCTATTACCTTAAATCTATTCTGCATATGTTAGCATAATGTTCAACATTCAGTGCCATACAAGAAAACCGATCTTACATAAGAGTTCAGTGCTTTTTATTTCCATTTTCTTTAAATAAACACAATTTACTGTAAAAATGATTGTTTGGGAAAAAAAGCACTCTTAAAAGCACCTTCCCGCCGACAATAATCATGGCTGATGCTAACCTCCGTGAGAGTGACTAATTCCGCCTTGTCAGACTAACACTCTCGGCTGATATGGGGCGTTACAAACTATACTGAAGCCATTGCTATGTCTCTTACGAAGACATTCGGTTCCTTGTGTCGCGCGGTATACATATTTTCTACTATACGTCCATGCTTCAAATATAGCAGTCTCATCTGGCCCGTTACTCCCGCTGTATATTTGGAGATTATTGATAAGCTCCAAAGACAAATCAGCAAAAATTATTGGTCTTGAACTGACGTCTCAGCTTTATGAATTTAAGCGCAGTCCTAGATTAACAAGATCTTACTAATTTAGTGTTGTGCTAGCTAGATATTACCGTATGTTTTATGCTAACAGTTACTTTACTCGCACTTCTCTTCCGGCTTCATGCTTTCCAACCAACTTAAAAGGCAATGTCAATCGCTATCTAATTTCTTGAAAACTCTTTTATTCTTCCTTATCCCTAATTCTTCTCTTCCGCACACATTAACCTATTATACCTTAGTGACTTTACCGCCTTGCATAGGGCGAGATGATTAAAAAGAAACCTTTTCGAAAATATGTGCGATTAGTATATGAAGTGATCTTTAAGGACGGGGAGCTACTTCTTTGGGTGGTAACATATGTCTATCTGATACATTGAAAATTTGCTGAGATATTCGTGCAGGAATAACAGAGTTAAAATTATTTCCGGAGTTCCGAAGGGTACTATTAATATCAGATGTATCTCTATAGGAGCCGTGACACGTGGGTCTAGGCGTACATTGCCAGTTCATAGGAGTCTACTGACACGCCCAGGTAAGGTGGCGTGTGTAGTTTCCTGGTTTCTACACGTGCAACGGGATGCTAAATATTGCTGAACTGTGCTGCTGAATATCCGTGTAACATTCGCTGTTTTGAAAGTGGACAGGATTAAAGCCGATAGTGTATGCCTGTTCCAACACACAATTATATGCAGAAGAATTTGAATATGCGCATTGATTATGGTGTGTGTATGTCTATGTGTATGTGTATGTCTATGTGTTTGCGCTAATGCATCCATCAGCTATCACCTGATATTACACACATGACGCCATAGATCTAGGTATAGAAAATATAGACCATTGTTTTAAAAATGGGATGTTCCCTCAGTTTGGAAGGCAATATTATGCTCTCTTCAAACTGCAATAATTCAAGGCAGACTGACATGAGAAGTTCAAGGCTTACAGCCACAGCACGTTAAAACACCTGCTCCCTTAAAAGCATTCAAGCAACGCCGAGCATGGCAGTATCTAGATGAGTTTTGCTATGTATTAAAATCCGATTTGTTTCCATTTTCCTTGAAACCTATACGGCCACATTTTGGGTGACTATGTAGGAATACTAGGTGATGCAAGCATGGATGTACGGGAAATGTAATTAATAATGGATCTGAATATATATATATATATATATATATATATATATATATATATATATATATATATATATATATATATATATATATATACTGGACTCTCGGGTCAGTTACGACGTATGAGGCTCAAGCAACTCAGTTCCTAGAAATCGATAGCCGGGACACCCGCACAAATCAATTTTGATTACGATGATGAAGGTGTGTACAGAACCAACAACACATTTTGGACGATACGAATATAGATAACTGATGAAAAACGTGCCACAAAGTCCGAAACAAGTCTCCGCTGTATTTGAATTCAGAGTTTGCCCCACCAGATTTTAGAACACCGTCTGTCTTGCCATTTTTTTCATAGGTGGGCGTAGGTATTGACTCGTAAGTTAATGCAATGCATTCGAATGTGCTTCGAACCCGGCTCTCCGATTTCTCAAGTTATCCAATAATCCAGCAAGTCTCCACCATTCATATTCATATATATATATATATATATATATATATATATATATATATATATGTGTGTGTGTGTGTGTGTGTGTGTGTGTGTATGCGTGTGTATATATATATATATATATATATATATATATACATATATATATATATATATATATACATACACACTCACACACACACACACATATATATATATATATATATATATAATCGCTGGTAATGCATTCATATTCCAGGACGGCTAGGAAATCCTTATTATACAAGGCCACTGAACAAACAGGCTACGTTCGCGTCGTGCTAGCTTATATATATATATATATATATATATATATATATATATATATATAAACGGAAGAATTGATAATTGTTACAATGACAGAAAAGTGTATATATTTAAAACAATAGACAAACCGCAAAAGCTTTTGGTTGCAATGTGGAAATGCTTTATTTTCCATAATTTTGCTACACGTGTTTCTATTCTCGCGTCATTCCTTAGGCAAGAAGTGTACATATCCTCATATTATTAAAAGGAATTATTTTTTCTCATGATTAAAGAAATGTAGACCGATTGAGAAAGGCACCGATAAAAAAATTCAAAGATCAACGTTCTCGATGTGACCGTGAACTTGAATAATGTTTATTACAAACACACACACACACACACATATATATATATATATATATATATATATATATATATATATATATATATATATATATATATATGTCTTCATTACAAAAATATGTAGATAACCATAGATACATATGTAAAGAAACAAATCACCATTATAAAATTCTCGATGATGAGCAAAGTTAGATTATTTACTATCTCCAGCAATAAGGAAATTTTGATAATAACCAAATCAAATATATGAAAGCGTCAGTACTAAGCTATCAGAAAGAATATTTAAAAACTTAAAGTATTTAGAAAAGACAAAGAAGATAAAAATAAATATGAATGTTGTTGTCGTAAGACCATATAGTTTTATCCAACTTTTAATCGTAATGTTCAAACTAACAGATTTTTTTAAAATGTAATTCACAAGCACATTAATAATTGACCAAATCTAAAAAAACATTTTTAACAACAATAAAATAAGATCAGCTATAGCTGCTTTTGTAAATCTATATATCAACATAAAAAAAAATCTTATATTAAACAAATAAATGTTAAAAGTAGACAACAGATTTAATCTTCATTATTTACATTGTTCGGACTATTGTCCTGCTTTTTTTTCGCCATATTTATTTCAAAGTTTCGGCCGTTGTACGCTCCGGGCTTCTTCAGGTGGTTGGAATGTCGAACTGAACCCTTTATTTCGCTCACTGGAGTAGACTGTTCTAGTTCCACGTGCCATGTCTAATGGATGTCAGTTATCAGTTATTTCTTGTCAATCCTCCTCTCCAAGTTCCCCACCGCATTTACCGGTCCGTAGCGTACAACGGTCGAAACTTTGTAATAAATATGGCGACAAAGATGGGGACAATAGTACGAATAAGTTAAATAGTGTACATAATACCACATTTCAATAATATAGACACATTTAATATTAATAAATACAAATGCCGAAAAAATAATTTTTCCGATAAACGGTCAATATATGACTGATATTACTGTATACCGAGCAGCATACTTTTTAGTAACGATGTAAAATTTTATCTTGGTTTCACCAGAAAGCCTTGGAATTTTTTTATGCCATCTTCAGAAGAATTTAGGCAATATAAAATACGTAATCAACACTACTCTCTCTAAACATGTCCAGCAATTAAAGAATGGCATTAATACACACATTATTACATGGGATATTGTGGCAAGAACCAAATATTACAGTGTAAACGGCAATATATGCAATTTATGTCTTGTTGAAAAATTAGTTATATTAAAACCCATAAATAACACGAGAAATGTATTGATGGTTGTAAATAGTCCTGAGTATAAAAATCTGCACAATTACGTTGATCCGAATTC
>OZ010601.1:20811771-20921771 GCA_963932145.1 Acanthosepion lycidas
CAGTGAGCGAAATAAAGGGTTCAGTTCGACATTCCAACAACCTATAATTAATAAAAAATTAATAGTAAATACTCTACATACTGCCTCATGTCAGGAATATAGACAGATACTGAATGATCGGTACGGACCCAATATACTGAAAATATGGGGAAACATTGAAAAATCCTATCAGAAACGGGCACGAATATAGAACCATCTGACATTCATACACAAATCTACAACTCATCGCTTCAGGCCTGGCACTAACACTTCCTATTATACGCTCCGGCTTTCTTCAGGTGGTTGGAATGTCGAACTGAAGCCTTTATTTCGTTCATTGTTAATGCCCCCGTCAAAGTTCAAAACCGCCTTAACTAGCTATTGAATTGTCATAGGATCTAACTAACGCCTTTATCCACTGTGCCATGCGTTCTTTGAGCGTACAATGGCCGAAACGTTGTGATAAATACGGAGACAAAGATGCGGACAATAGTCCGAATAATGTAAATACTGTACGTAATACCTCATCTCAGAAATATAGACAGATACCACGAATTGAATAATTCTGTAACATGTATCCTTCATTTATGCTCTTGATTTATTATTCTACAAAACATGGCAAGATTTTATAGAACATTTCCAAACATGTTCATTAAAACATGCCAGTCAGATAAGTGTCATATGTGATAGACGCTTACGGGATCATATCTCTTTCAATTTTTTACTCACAATGCAGGCGATTTTCCCACAGTAGGTTGGGGTTTCCCATTTCGGTAGACTGATTGCTAACCAAGGCTATTGGATAGTCTGTTATGTTTTTGTAATCATGGCATTCAGAGAAGAGGGATTTATACATTTTCTAAAGCTATTTATGTAAGTGAATGTGACGACACAATCTGGAATTGAACTGCTCTCTCCGTTTTCTCATTCCTAATGAACCATTTTCATATTTTGCAATTATCATTTCCATATTCTACAATTATTATTTCATATTTAAAATTATTTCTTTACTCACAGAAATACCAAAACCGTGTTATTTGTTATTTAAATTATTTACACGTGGTCAACTGTCACCAAATTTCTTGTTGTCATAACAACATTTTGGCCCCGGTTTCAGGGTTCATATAAAGATCTCAATGCCCTTTCGATTATGGAAATCGTATACAGTTTAAGTAAATCTCTTGCTTTTCTTTGTACTCTCTACAATAGAGACTCCGACTGTTGAAAAATTCTATATTGGTAGTACTAAGAATTCGTTCAAGACTAGTTGCTATCAACATACCTTACCTTTCTGCAATAGTATTTACAGAAATAATACATCACTTTCTAAATATTTTTGGAGTTTAGAAATAATAATAAGACTCCTAAGATAAAATGGAAAACTTTAAAGATGGAAAAGACATGTATATATTATATGAACCCTGTTTTTTGTGCTTACATAAAAAACTGGAAATTCAGATTCAGTAATTTTTTTTATTTAATCAAAGGAAGGAATTACTAGTAAATTGTAAACATAGTTTACCTTTTACATAAAATTTAGTTAAACTTTGATATTTAATTGTAATATTCTTATATTCTAATTGTATTGCTTTGCAACATATATGGCTTATCTTCCTATTTCTAAGATTAATTTCGATTTAATATAATTTTGTATTAATCTCCTGATAGTATTGGTAATATCTTGTCAGGTGTATTGGTGTCTGGTTGGTATTTTTGACATTTTACTTTAATTGGTTATTGTTATTAACATCTTATATGAAACATTTTTGTTCAACAGTTGCATATTCATTTACCAAATAATTCTATACGTTTATTTTTTTTTACTAGTTTCTTAAAGAAGCTATTTATTTATCAACTATAAAAAAAATTTCATGTAGGAAACTCACAAAGCATATGACGTGTTTAACATTTTGTTAAATTATTTCTCCAAGCCATTTTATTACTTAGGAAATGGCATTGTCTAGTCTGTATGTATGTATCCATTCACATCCGCTACCGTTAGCTGCCAATCTACGGGTCATGACGCATTTATAAAAATATAACTTTTAAATTTTTGCTTCTCCGCTTAGTTTTTATTTACCATAGGTCATATTTGATTGGTTGATCAGAGTAAAGCCCACAAATGTTTTAATCCCACCTTTTCTTACGTAAAAAGATGTAATATTTTGTTTTTAAATCTAAATAAACGACTCGACAGTAATTACCAATGGCCTGTTGAGATCCATTGATACGCATCGTAACACGAGTGCAATTGTGTAGCGATTTTGACATGTTTTCTCTGTAATATCCTAATATATATATACATACATATATATATATATATATATATATATATATATATATATATATATATAAACCCTATAACCCCTGGTTTACTAGCATTACTCTTATTTTATAGTTATTCCGATTGGCCGGAGTCAGAGATTAGAAACACTGTCCATATTGTCGATTATCCCAAGCGCTTTCGGCCGCTCCTTTACTAATTTTCAAGGAGGTTGATTTTTGTGTAGTTAGTTTATTTTCAGGTTTTGACTTTGGGAATGTATTGCTTGTGAATTACTGTAGCAGCGATTCCGAGCCCTAGTGTGTTGGGTATGCTTGAAATTCAAGTGGGCGACTTTCTGTTTTAAAAAAGAATTTCAGCACTCCGTTACCATTGTTAAACAAGGTGAGGTTGATTTTGAGGTAGAGCTGTTTGATGTACCGTGCCTCTCTTATAATGAGGGGTTTATTTATTTGATTTACAAACAACTCTATTCTTATGGACTAATAACTTTCTTAAGGGCACTTACAGATTATTGGTTTAAAACCGACGAAACGTTATTAGTCTTTGCTACACTGTCTTAAAATAAAACCCCTTATTTTCTTTATAAGGTATATTTGGCTAAAATTCAGTTTTCTAAGGTCAGCATATCAAAATACAAGTTTTATAAATTGTCTTTCACGTGTGTGTGTGTATGTGTGGGTGTGTATGTGTGTGTGTGTGAATATATATATATATAATTATGACAATAATAATCATCATCATCATCGATTTCTGCTGTATACACATTTCCATCCGGGTCCCAGCCAGATACCAGGGTCAGGCAGGACTTCATGACATTTTCCACTAAGCATATTTTGTAAAAAAAAAAGAAGAAAACATTTCCTAAGATCACAGATATTTTGCAGAGATAAAGCTCTTCGTAATGTGTGAGATGTACTTGTGAGTACAGACATTTCTGTTTCTTTAAGGCATTGGCGACAAGGAACCCATTGAATGAGTCTAAAGGAACCTTTTCGAAAATGTCCGAGGGTCCCAACTACAAATGGGCTTATTGATGTTCTCATGTGCCACATTTTTTTTAGATTTCCATTCAAGACGCTTGTACTTCGACATTTTTTGACGATCTTCAAAGATATATTACAATCTGCAGAAACATTTATATCAATAAGAAAACATTATTATTATTATTATTATTATTATTATTATTATTATTATTATTATTATTATTATTACTTCCTGGCTTGCTCTTTGATAAAATCTTTTATCATGATGCATTTTTATAAAAGTTATTGGCCATATTATCAAGTATTTTTTTCATGAATATGAGATCAAATTTCATAGAGACTATTGTTTGAATATCTTGTTTCTTGGTATTTTTTATATATATATTTATCACAAGACCTTCTCGAGTGTTCTATTATCAGGTTCTCTTTAAATGCCATATTCGTGTAATTTCTAGGAATTTTTTTAATATTAAATTCCACATTTTTGCAGTTTTTGCTTCCAGGTCTTTGTGATATGAAAGGATTTTCAAATAACTTTGATGAGATAGTCTTTAACACATATAATGGTGATGTCTCCTGAGTGATGATTTGCAATATTGTTCATGTATTTTATTAATATATCCCAGCTCTTTTACTGGCGGCACGTATGGTGACATCGGATAGTTCTCTACTATTTTTATCAATTTGTTTATATTGTTCTGTGTTCATAAAAAATCCTCCACAGAGAGGGTTATAATTGTAGCATAACCTCCAATGAATTTCTTTTCTGTCATCGACATATATATATATATATATATATATATATATATATATATATATATATATATATATTTTACAGTAAGGTTCACCCTGTACATTCGAAGTAGAGGGTGAATCCATAATATCCACATATTAAAATTTATCACTATTCAATACTTCATATTCCACATATTCACATAAATGTACAAAAAGCCCCATGACATATAAAATCTTCTTTTGTAGAAATGTACAAATATCTTTTTTTTTTCTCTTTTATTTTTCTTACAAAAATATATAAAAATATAATGATAAGTGGGGAAGAAATGTGTTGCGGTAAACTTTTCCTTCAGGAGAAGAATCTCTTCCTCCTCTCATAAATACAAACTTCTTAAGTCAGTCTTTGGGTAGCCGAGACGCAGTCCCTGACTGTGTCAGACTTTTGTCAAAATCTGCTTTGCCAGAGAGGAAGCAGGACGAAACTTTGCCCTTCGGCAAAGCTTCGTCGAGGGAGGTAGACAGATCCTGAGTCCGCTTATACTGGTTGAAAGGGAATATTTTTGGCCGAGTCTACGGGTTCGGAGAAACCCACGTTAAACTCGCCCCTGTGCTACATATATTTCTCGTTGGGGGACTGTTAAATATACAGTCGATACACAGTCTCAGACACTGTGCGACTTCTGTCGAACTCTCTGCTTTGGAAGATAGAAACACGGACGAAGCTATGCCAAAGGGCAGAGTTTCGTCCAGGCAGGTAGACAGACCCAAAACCATTTATGCAGGTTTTGTGAGGTTATTTTTGGCCGAGCCTAAGGGCTCGGAGAACCCACGGAAAACTCGATCTTCTGCCACAAATACCCCGCGGGGGGGGGACGGTAAAATATCGGCAGCCGAGATGCAGTGTAATCTGATCGTTCGGACATTTCTATCTGCTTATTACTAAGACTCTTACTTTGTGTATAGCTGTTATTTCAATACACTTGTTCAACCTAAGTTCGCCTTCCGTGTCTTTCTTTTCTGCCCGATAAACACGCCACAACAGAAGGAACCCAGTAAACAAAATTAAAATATAAAAAACGTTATACTTATTATAACACCCAGGCTGTGTGTGTGTGTGTGTGTGTGTACGTTTACAACCGATTTCAACAAAACTTCACAGGACTACGTAAAGTTACCTTGCAGTGGTTCTGACAGCGCCAAAAATTTGAAAAACACAATTGTTTTTGCACGAAATCAATTTGAAAACACCATTAAGAGGCATCACAAGAATAAAAGGGGGGTAACTCATATCGAGTTATACTTATTATAAATTCCCATGTTGTTTGTGTGTGTGTGTGTGTGTGTGTGTGTGTGTGTTCGTTTATATATGGGATCGGATTTCCTATATTTTTCAACCGATTTCAACAAAACTTCACTTTTTTTTGGTTGGTAGTGTTTCTTATTGTCTCGCACACTTTTTTCTTTATTTCTACATTCAGAATGCTTTAAAAATTCCATTTACAAGACAATTGTTTATAATAAAATTCTATTCAATCGGTAGACTCATAACGATTGAAAACAATGTTTTTGTTTAAGTTTGGGTTTGAACAATTCATAAAAAATCAAAAACAAAAAAAAAAAAACAAGCAAAACAACTAATTAAGACATGCGTGTCCGTCAACCTTAAACAATAATCTTTGTCAATTTTATTTTTCAGTCTTTATGATGGTCGATACTTGATCTATCTCTTACTGTTACTTCCCCGGGCAAAGCCGGGCACTACTGCTAGTTAAAATTAAATATAACATCTGTTAGTAAGTACCGTCCAAACCACAGAATTAAGAGCAGCCGCTGAAAATAGACAAAATCAAGAAGCTCGCTCACTCGTGGAGGGGGAAGGGCAAACAATAAATTTTGATATGGGAAAGATCATAAACTGACCGAGTCGAGATGAAAAAAGGGACAAAAAACAAACTGGGGAATTTAGGAATGTCAATATGAGTCGTAAAAATATATAATGCCGGGAAAGGTCGGGAACAACACTTTCTCACATTAACTAGGTAAACAAAAACAATCTAGCTCAACCAGTGTAGGGTGCGAACAGGAAACCTCCCCGGACTTTAAAAGGAAAATTAAGGTTAGTCCTGTGCACCGGAACAAAGCTCGCCACTTTCACCCATCTTTCGCTGAAGTGAATCGATAGCACTCGCTTTCTATCAGATCTGTTCTTGAGTTGATGGCCAAAGAATCGGATATCATCGTGATGAAAATAACGTTCACATCACAAGATTTCCTTCACACAAGCACTCTTGCCACAGCTAGCAACGTTCCAAACACTATTCGTTTAACCCTACAGAACGGGGGTGACACATTATCGCACGCATATGCGAGATCGATGGATAGGAGATATTCGGTATCGATATCAGCCGTCAGCTCACCGACATAATCAAGAACGTGAACACCTGAGATCAGTGCTAGAAGGCGTCCGAAGCCGTTTCCTCTATACCAAGGTGACACGGATGACAGTCGGGATAACCTTCCCAGCCCCCTCTGAAGTATTTTGTCACTGAGATATAGCGAGTTCCGAATCAATCACCAGGTAAAAGAAAAATCAGGGTTTGCTTATGCTGGTGCCCAAGACCAGAAAGAGCGCAACTTCGTCGCCCATAAGAGAGCTTCCCACAGAGTGGGTCCGAAGTGACCCTCTTCACTAAAATCCGATACAAAAGACTCCTAGGCTGTGAAAGGACACCGTACTGAGAACCAATTCATCGCTGTCAGAAAGTTTCAACAACCACATCACTCGATACATATGGCCAATTAACTCCCCAGATTTTAGCTCACTTCATTATGTGTTGGGTGCAGTTTAGCGAGAGTTCAACAAAACAATTTGTAAATGTAACGATTAACTGAAAGCAAGGATTATGGTATCTTTCATTAACTTAAACAAAGAGACCGTCCAGAAGATTTACAGATTTCGAAGTTGTCTGGAGGCTGTGGTTGAAGTCAATGGCGATTTTATTGAATAAATCTGCTCTTCAGTATCTCAAGATATTTTTTAGTCATTTTTTAGTTAAAATATCGATTAAAATGAGATGTTAGTATTATTTTAATTTCTGCATATTTTAGACGACAATTTATCCATCGCACACTCTATTAACTCCAAAGTAATCCTAAAGAACAATAATAATATAAATAATTATTACGTCATATTAAAAATAAAAACGATATCATTTACAGATCATCTCGTATCATCCTCTATGATCTATCTTGACTTTCAATTAATTGTCTATTAACGAGGGTTCTTAAACGACAACAACAAAAAAATCATCTCATATAGTTTGATCGATATGATATTACATCTGATCACAAGCATAAATACAAGCAAACAGAATGATAGACATGGATATAAGTCTAGTTAAGGCGTGATTCCTTTTCAGGCTTGTGAAATTTATTCACTGAGCAAAACAAAACTGAAGTCAACAAAATGACTTTCTCGGAATGATATGAAGAATAACATACTCGGAATATGTGAGAAACGAGGAAATTTTCTTTTTATGTAACTGGAAACATATAGATACACACAGAATTGATATGTCCCGGAAAAGGATATATTTGATCGAAGTAGCTAAGTGGGTTTGGCTAATATAACCAAGTAGAATACGGTAGCAGTAATCGACTGGTACGCGTCGTAGACGCAGGTAATATTAGGTTGTTGCAAAAATAATGTCGTTTTATCACATAGTAACATATGTGAGAAAACGACATTATTTTTGCACCAACCTAATAGGTGTAGACCAATAAGATAGCAAATGGAGTAGTCCAATGGACGTCGTCATAGACTTAAACTCTGTAGTACCTACACGTCCGTCTGTATTTATGACGGACACCAGCCAAGCATATTCCAGTGAGAGGGGGACTCAGGTGTATGTATATTCCATTATATCAGAAAGTCAAAACTGAAATAGGTAAGACACATAATCTAAAAAAAATTAACGGCAAATTCTGTCTGTCCTTCAGTATGTCTGAAACCCCTGGGATCACACTTTCTTTACAGAGACATATATCTTTTTGGAATTAGGATTATCCCAGAATTGAAGATCTGACCGTCATCTGGTTCTTGAATATCAAGCATTCGAATTTCTGACCGGATGAATAATGAATAGATATTTCAAATTTTGAAGTAAGTGAAAATCATTAGGGATGTTAAAAGTTTCTAATTTACATTGAATTTAAATTTAAAAAAAAAAGCTTCATAAATTGAAAAATGATTGTTTTAAATTCAATTTAAAATATCTCCTATATTTTTTCAATGCAGGAAATCAATTTTATTTCTTCAAAATTGCAAGGATTTACAGTTAAACTAAAAGGTTTCGTCACATGAGATTTTTAAGTTCCGCAGAGTTTGTGATTTGACGAAATCATCTCAATTGAAGTTCGGTCTGAAATGAAATTTCGACACAAACTGGAGTTTTGATCAACATCGGATTTTCAGTCCAAATCTGTCTTTTGGGCAAAATTGGATTTATACTCCGAAACAGAGTTAAAGTCATGTTTCGAAATTTAGAGTTATTTCTTCAAATTTTAAGAGATCCCATTAGGTTTCAAGCTGGATAAAAATAAAGCCTGGTAGAATTTAATACTCACATAAGATATCAAAGGAAAACTGAACATTCAGTTCACCATCTGGAATTCAAAAATTCGCCCACAATTGGAGGATAAATGTATTTTTTTAAATTGTTTTACTTATCATTTTGGATTAGAGCTATTCCAAAAGGGTTTTATCATATACTTAATTACAATAAGAAAAAAAATGATAATTATTTAAATTGTAGTAATGTTGGTGAATAAATATTGGATGACTAATGATAATTTGAAGGCTGGTGGATATTAAATATTATATAACAAAGTCTCTACAAAAAATCGATACCATAGAGTTATGGATTAAATAGATTCTCCATCCAAACTTAATAAGATTTAATTAAACCAAAGAAGGCATTGAGATTACAACTTCCAGAAGGTGGATAAATCTTTATGATAGATACATCATTGGATACATAATGGAGAGAGAAACAGATAGATAGATAGATAGATAGATAGATAGATAGATAGATAACAAGCAAGCAATATGCTGTGATAGATAGATAGATAGAAATAGGCTGATAGACATGAATAAGCTGTGATAGATAGATAGATAGATAGATAGATAGATAGATAGATAGATAGATAGATAACAAGCAAGCAATAGGCTGTGATAGATAGATAGAAATAGGCTGATAGATAGACATGAATAAGCTGTGATAGATAGATAGATAGATAGATAGATAGATAGATAGATAGATAGATAGATAGATAGATAGATAGGAATTGGCTGTGATCGATAGAAATAAATAGACTGTGGTAGATAGATAAATAGATAAATAGATAGATAGATAGATAGATAGCAAGCAGGCAATAGGCTGTGATAGATAGATAGCAATAGACTGTGATAGATAGACATGAATAAGCTGTGATAGATAGATAGATAGATAGATAGATAGATAGATAGATAGATAGATAGATAGATAGATAGATAGGAATAGGCTGTGATCGATGATATAGAAAAGAAGAAATATAATTTATGGTGGATGAAAATTACTGCCGCAATAAATGAATTAAATTATGGTAAAAAGAGTCATAATTTTAAGGCGGTCTATCTCAAAGGAGCAAATATTTTATCGGATTTCTATCTATCTATCTATCTATCTATCTATCTATGTCTTCCTTACTTCTTCTTCTATCACGGTATCCATCGGTGTGCACATGCGTGTATACGTGTGCTGAAATTATTCGTGCTTGTGTTTGTCAGTTTGTGTGTTTATTTGTGCCTGTGCACATTATTTTATCATTAAGTAAAACGTCGAAATATTGATAGTGGAAAAGGATTTCGTCTCGAATCTGATAATAGGCACACAAACCTGATTGGCTGTAAGGGGCGTTACGCAAGAGATCCACGTAATGTCGACACATTTTACCATTTGATACCTAAATATCCTCCTCACTTTTGACAGGTATATATTAAATTTGTATATTTGTAGATATATGCGTATGCCCTTTATATATATATATATATATATATATATATATATATATATATATATATATATATATATATATATATATATATATATAGTGTAATCCCTCGAACACATGTTTCATTAAAGATGGCTGACACAGCCGTAAGTTTTATTCAAATTTCTTTGCATTTGTACATGTATTCTCTTTTATGGGTATTTTCTACATATGTAGATTTCAATACATGCGCACGCACGCATAGACGCGCACCATACACATACATATATATGCGTGTGTGTGTTTGTTTTTGTCTCTATGTGTATATATGTATGTGTGTATGTGTGTATATATATATATATATATATATATATATATAGGCTGTGATCTATATATATATATATATATATATATATGTGTGTGTGTGTGTGTGTGTGTGTGCGTATGTGTGTGGTGTGTGTGTGTATATGTGTGCGTGCGTGTGCGCGCGCGATTGTGTTAGCGGGTATTTATGTGTCTGCTCTTCTCGCATTTTTTTTTCTTTTTCTATTCTTAAATTCCATATAATGAATACCAGATGTCAGTTTCTTCCCGGTCTGTCAGCGGGGAAGCTTCCTTCATTCCCCGGGGTCTGTGAAGCTGGTAAAGCGAGAAAGGTCATTAATATTCTGGTATTGTTAATTTGTCTTTTCATCTATGCCGATGAGAGTTATTGTACAGGTAAAACGATTATCTATTAAAACTTCTATGGATATGCCTGTGATATACGTCTGTATAGAACTCTCTCTCTCTCTCTCTCTTTCACTCTCTCTCGCACTCTCTCTCTCTCTCTCTCTATATATATATATATATATATATATATATATACACACACACACACACATATATATATATATATATATATATATATATATATATATATATATATATATATTACACACATCATATTCATTCACTCCCTAATGAGCCAAATGATAACACACACTCATAGTAATATACACGCTTACACACATCATACTCACTCACTCCCTAAGAACCAAATAACAGACACGCACACTTAACAGAGACACACCCCCTTGCAAGGAACCAATAAAACTGTCAAAATGACCAGGGGAATTCAGAGGAGCATGAATCCATCCAGCTCTTATCTTAAATAACAACTTAAAAGAGACTTTGTCCAACATAAGACCTGACCAAATTCATGTTAAAAAAGAAAAATGTAAACTTCAGACAAAAGTTTATTTTCTCCATGAAGACATTCATTTCTGTAGTTTACTGCTACTAACAATCAGATATTTTTTTTCTCTCGTTGATGGCCATATTGGCGGAATCTAGTCGAGGATTCTAACTGAAATGATAAAAACGAAAAAATATTAATATACAACCCAGTGTCCCTGAAGAATTTAATTTTTTTAATATTTTTTATTGTCCAACACACACACACACACACACACACACATATATATATATATATATATATATATATATATATATATATATAGGCAGCATATTTTCACTCAAGTATGCTTGGTTAAATAATTTTGACGTATTATGTCTATTTATTTTAGTTTTAATTCTTGCAATTCCCCGGATTAATTTGTTTGTAGAGAATTGATCAAAAAAAATTCCAAAATTTTCTTTAAAATGATTTTTATTTTCCAAAGTATTTTCTATTCTCTTCCGAGATAATTTTCATGGGTTCAGTGCGGGTGAAAACCATTAAATTCAAAATATTTACCCATTATGCAAGGGAGGCAACTAAAGTGATTTTTTGAGTATATTTTTTGTACACAATCTTCGTATATTTAAAAATGCTTTACCCGTTATGTAAGTGAGATAAATCATGTGATATTTTTAGAATATATTTTTATGGGTTTAAAGATTTTTTTAAATGTAGTTTTTGACAATCCTAATTTAAAATTAAGAGAGACCAAGCTGGCGGCTCTTTAATAGTGCATTAAATAAGTGTAGTCTTTATTCCTCCCTTGATCAATGAACGTGAGGTATTATCATCCTCTGCTGATAAAGCAGAAGGCATTACCCGTAAATCCTCCCCGAACTCTATACTTGACACCACCGAAATATCCCTGGCTAGCTTCCCTAATAATATCATCCCTGCTATCCATGTAATAATAATTAAGAACTGTGATCCCGAAATGGCACCTGTTATCTCTAAACTGTATAAGAAACGTCTCGCTACGTCCTGCTTGCCTGTCAGCTGGAAGTTATCATCTGTTGTTCCAGGTTTTAAGAACTCTGTTGAGCCGTACGACCCTTCTAACTTTTTTTTCTTTTTTTTTTTTAAGCATTTCACCCCTAGCAAACCTGGAAGACACTAGTACGCAAGGGGTTATAGAGGATTTAGATCGAGAGCAGGTAGGAATGATAGAGGAAAAGATGAGGAGAGGGATAGTGGATAGTTTATAGCTATCAGGGAAACAGGAACAGGAAAGGGAGTTCCACAGGCGAGAGTAGAAGAGACGGCTACATTTAACAGTTTCAACTGTGAAAGGGTGAGAGCGAGATGCCAGCCTCGTAGGATGCTTGAATTCGCGAAGTCTTGGAACCAGCGAAAACAGCTTATCGGAGCAATTAGATGAAAGCATTTGTAAAAAAAAGACAGAGAGAGACGGCGGCACGTCTGTGAGAGAGCCACTGCAGACGAGATGCCAGATCAGGGCCAATTATATTGCTTATCCGTTTCTGAATCTTATCAAGACCCCGAGGCAAAAAGACGGGGTTCCAGACCATATATGGCAGCAATACTCCAGGTAAGGGCGAATGGTTGATATGTAGGTTTGGAGGATTGATTCCGGGGAAAAAATTTTTCTGGCGCGGCACAGGGAGCTAACTTTCCTTGCGGTGGATGAAGCAATTGACTCAATGTATTTGTTCCATCTCAGGTCAGTAGACAAGGTGAGACCGAGCAGCCGCAGAGAGGTGCTCTCGGGAAGTTGAGTGTCAAAAAATTCTAATGGGGAGGGGGACAGGGAATGATCTCTGTGGTGATTAATAGAGAACAGTTTTGTTTAGGAGGTGTTAAAGTTAACCAGCCAATTACGTCCCCAGTTCACAACCGATTGGAAGTCCTTTTCGAGACGAACGGCCAGGTTAGTTTTGTCAATGTCACTAGATTTGTTTTTGAGTCAGGAGTAAATTGTAGTGTGGTCCCCGTAGATACCCAACTGGGAGTCAATAGCGTACCTTTTACAGCTAAATTCCTAGAGTTGCGACTCAATGCTGAATCGGATCATCATCTCTCATCTCAGGGCCTTTTTTCAGACAAGGAATATGGCTTTCGCTTTTCCAGGTCAGTTGCTGATATACTGAAGATATTTGTGAAAAAAAGTTTATCTTGCGCTAAATAAAACAGTGAAGCCAGAGCTGTTGCATTGGGTATCTCAAAAGTCTTTGATAGGGTCTGGCATTCAGTTATTCCCCAAAAGTTGAAAATTTGCGATGTCTCTGTATACTAATTTGAATGGATGCATTTTTTGCTATGGGATTGTTATTAGGTTGGTACAAAAATAATGACGGTTTTTGACGTTAAAAAATACGTCAAAAACCGTCATTATTTTTGCACCAACCTAATAAATTTGAGTTATCCAGAACAGCCATTCCTCTAGATCATTTTGTACTAATCCATGTGACTCAAGTCCTCTATTCTTGGTTCTAGCGTCTTTTTAATTTTTGTTAATGACCTCCCTGATGGCATCGGCCCTCAACTTGGCATTTACGCTGAAAGCACAAACTTTTAAAACCTGTCTCGATAGTAAGCCTTATTAGTATAAGATCAAAATAGTAGCCAATGTCCAAATTTATCTAAAATCCGTAGTTAAGTGAGGCAAATGATGGTTTAATTTTAACGCCTACAAAACTAAACTCCTCTCCATTAATCATCTGAGAGACCCCATGCTGCCTTCCATCTGCATGGATGATGCTAACCTCCAGGAAAGTGATTCGTTGCTCTTTGTCGGGATCACGTTCCCTGCTGATATAGAGTGGAAAGTCTATATTGAATCCATTACTAGTTCAGCTGCTAAGAAAGCCGATTCGCTATATCGAACGAGACAATTTTTACTCCACACAATCTATCTTACATAAGTCTGTATTTTGAACATGCTTCGAATATTGCTGTCATATAGGGTCCAGTGCCCTTGCTAATTACCTTGAGTTCCTTGAATAGATCTAAAAAGTATCAGCTATATTATTGGTCCTGATCTGGCGGCTTAGCTTCAGCCACTTTCCCACCAACGTAAGGTTGTCTCACTATATCTTTTCTATAAATACTTTCGTGGTAAGTGTTCGAATAAGCTCTTCCCTGTGCTACCTAGAGTTTTGAATTTAAGCACAGTACGAGACTGTCGAGATCTCATTTACACTTGAGCCTGTTAGATATAGCCGTCAGTTCTATGCTAACAGTTCCTTCGCTCGCACTTCTCGACTCCCTTCCGGTTCCAAGCATTCCAACAAAATTTAATTTGCAAAAATTTAAATGCAATTTCAATCTCTATCTACTGTCTAGCTGATTACTCTCTTCTCTTTCTGCTCATCGTTAAGGTTTCTGCTCATAATTCTTCCACATCCTGTAACTCCTTGTCATATATTACTGCCGTGCTCAGGGTGATTCCGATTAATATATATATATATATATATATATATATATATATATATATATATATATATATATATATATATACATATATATATATATATATATATATATGTATATATATATATATATACATATACATATATATATATATATATAGAGAGAGAGAGAAAGATAGATAGATAGATAGATAGATAGATAGATAGATAGATAGATAGATAGATAATATTAGTGGTAAATATACACATACATATGCAAAATATATAAATTGGAAATTGAGTTCTACCTGGATTCTATCCTCTAATGAACTGGATTGTATTTACGATTCCAATGGGATAAATTATGACTATGGAATGTTAGTGTTTAAGCCTTTTTAATATATATATATATATATATATATATATATATATATATATATACAAAGAAATAATCACACATCGTCTTCAAATTTTTGATTTTATAAGGAAAACATATGCCTGACGATAAATAAAGGATTATTCGAAAGTACTTGCATTTTAACAACATATAAACTGGAAACAAAAGACAACCGTTTTATAAATGAGGATTTCTTCACTCTATGGATTAACAATATTTTAATGCATACATTATACACTACTAGCGATTGATGTCGCCAATAATAGCATTAATATTTCTGATTGATTCTATGTGTGATTATTTCTTTGTATATAAATTATATGCTACCTAATCTTTTATGTTTATATATATATATATATATATATATATATATATATATATATATATATATATATATATATATATATATATATATATGCTGTATGGTACCGGTGCTTAGGCATTAACTAATACACCGGAGACTCAGCTTGATTGAACTCACAATGCTTAAAATCTCTGAGAAAAAATCCGGGCCAATTAGAGCAATATTGTCCCATCCATGTTATATCAACAATCTTAAACGATCTCAGAATGCGCTTCGCGGGACACTGCTGGTGAGTAACACATGAACTAAGGAGATATTTAATGCTCTGGACACCTACCCATAGAGTCAGACTGGTTTGCCGGCCAGAAACTACCGACTAGCTAACTTATGACACAGAAGGACACCCAAATGCCCTTCCGACTTTGATACATGACTCGAGTTGTTGACGTGATAAACTTATAAATGTCCGAGATAGCACTACCGACTGATTAAACACCTCGACAGGCTTGGAAATCAACGATAATTTTCTGTATTTTGTCGAAAGCCAAGGCCAATATATATAATTCAGAATGTACATAAAACAGAAAAAAAAGTAAGATTTATCTACGCAGCGATTTTTCCGTCCTTCAATAATGACTCCATAAAGCTTATCCGCGAGTATGAAAGGATTTTATCGAAAATAAGTATACAAATCCCGTCTAAACTATTCAATGAACGATATATATATATATATATATATATATATATATATATATATATATATATATATATATATATATATAGAGAGAGAGAGAGAGAGAGAGAGAGAGAGAGAGAGAGAGCAACCTTTATTTTAAACATATTTCGTTAAATTTAACAACGCAAATATTATTAATTTTATATATTTAGTTTTCTAGGTTTCTTACATTTTTCCGTGTGGTCGAATTGAGCGAGTACAAAAGCTGTAGTAGTAACCCAACTAGTTCTAAAAAAACATTTAGATTACTACTACATAAAAAAGACAAATGGTTAATAATCGAAAAAACATAAGGAAAACTAATTCCTTTTAATAATATGTAAAAATATCCAATCTTTGCCTTATGAAGTACGCGAGAAAAATATGTTGGAAAAATATGTAATATATATATATATATATATATATATATATATATATATATATATATAATATATATATATATATATATATATATATAATATGTAATATATATATATATATATATATATATATATATATATATATATATATATATATATATATATAAGTATAATATATATTTAAAAGAAAAACACATTATAACCAAAAACGTATACGGTTTATCTCGCCTTTACCCCTGCTCTGGCGCATCGTCTACAGTCACTTTCTCACAGACGCGCCGTCGCCTCCCTTTGTCTGTTCTACAAATACTTCCATGGAAATTGCACCGAGAAGCTGCATTCGCTGGTTCCCAGTCGTTATCAGTTCTAGCGCCCTACGAGGCTGGCATCCCGCTCTCACCCCTTCACTATCGAAACCCCTAAATGTAGCTGTCTCTTCTACTCCGATAGCTTCATGTCTCGCACCTCTCGCCTGTGAAACTCCCTTCCCTATTCCAGTTTCCCTGTGAGCCCTAATCTCCAGCTATTCAAGTGTAATGTCAATCGACATCTCCAGTTGCCTTGATCTATCCACTACCCTAATCATTTCTTCTATCACTCCTATCTGATCTTGCTCTAAATTTTCTGTAACCCCTTGTGTCCTAGTGGCTTCCCGCCTTGCTTGGGGCGAAATGCTTAATATATATATATATATATATATATATATATATATATATATATATATATATATATATATAGAGAGAGAGAGAGAGAGATGGTGTTTATATTATTAGGAGTAGGAGTAACAACATCTGCCGCTTCTGAAAAAAGGTCTAGAACCCACCTTTCTTTCGGCAAATAAAAAGCATGCTGATGGGTACATCTGCAAACTATTAATGCCCCGCCCTGGGGAAGGAACCCAATGCTGTGAGAGTTGCAAAAGATTTATACTAATTTCTTTCATTGATTCCGCTTATTAACTAGATTATCACGATCGCCACCATGCGTTTCGACGCGTTGCTTAACACTACGACCGTTTTTCTCAAAACAAGCGACATTTTTTTTGTAAATGCATACATTTTCTTAGATCTCTATATATATATAAATGACTATGTCTGTATGTGTGTGCATGTGTGTGTGTTCGCAATCTACTCGAGAACCATAAGGCATATTTCCGCCTAATTTGGAACATAGATTGTACTCGATACTGGGTGTGTCTGGGCAAAATTATTTGTCATTTTTCAAAAATCGATAAACGATAATCGATAAATATTATGTTTACATTGGATTTTCCATTAGTTTGGTTGTTTTTAAACTTTCAGTTGTGAAGTCTAAACCCTGAGACCGATTTTGATGAAACTTGATAAGTGTATGCAACTTACTGTCACGCTTATTATACGTTATATTGATTTTCGTTTGTCTCGACACTGGGACCCCTACGATGCCCCAAAGGGACCCCCCCAAAATTCAAATTGCTTTGATTTTGATGAAATTTTGCATGTCTATTACACTCTTACGATGAGATAGAAATCGGTTGTCAAATTTTTAAAAATGCATGACCTCCCCACCCAAACCAGGATGACCCTATAAACCCCTTGATGTCTCAGTTGCTTTCAGGTGTATTTTGTAGCAGTATTCGCCATTTTCAACAAAAAGTTCAGTACATATTGAAATTAAATCGAGTAACTGAAGTAGTTGTTGAATTTTTTCTCCTTCCAATGCATGTTGTTCATTCGATGTAATTTGATCAAAAGCTGTCAACAAAACATTTCTCCTCAGCAATTTTCGAAGATTGATTGCGATTAATGTATTCTTCATTTCCTGACAAATATTTTTTTTTGTATCTTCTGTGCTTCTGTAAAAAAAAACAACTTTCTCCTGTTATAAATGTTTTCACACTTGATGTCATTATAATTTTTCGCCATGTAGATAAGAGGCGGTAAGGAAAAATCTTCTTTATTTTAACTTTACAAATTGGATGAGGTTCGCGATCTTTTTTTGAATAAACCCAGGCAACGCCGGGTAATGCTGCTAGTATTTTATATTTTCATACTTGCATGCAAGTTTTAAGCTTGGAGAAGACAGTCATATTGTCGAAATATTGGGGTTGTGAATTTTGTTTTCCTTTTCTCTTCTTAAATAGCACAATTTATGTGTTGAAATACATTCGAAGAGTTATATCAATCATTTGTGTTGTTGTTGTTGTTGTTGTTGTTGTTGGTGGTGGTGGTGGTGCTGTTGCTGCTGTTGTTGTTGTTGCTGTCGCTGTTGTTGTTGTTGTTGCTGTTGCTGTTGTTGCTGCTGTTGTTGTTGTTGCTGCTGTTGTTGTTGTTGTTGCCTATGTTGTTGTAGTTGTTGTTATTCCTAGGATTTCTGGTGTATACACATTTCTTTCTTGGCCACCACCAGAAACCTTAGGTCAGAAATTATTTTATTTCCTTTGACTTCTCGTGTATTCATTTTCCACTGAGCAAGTTTGAAAAAAAAAAACAAAAAAAACATCACACATATTTTACATAGACAAATCCCTTGCTACGGTGGGAGGTGTACTCGTGAGAATTTTTACTTTTTAAGGAATGGGCTACAAGGAAATGCCTTCAATGAGTCTATTGGAACATTTTCCAATCAATCCGAGGACTTCAAATTTGAATTATTGATGTTTTAATGTGTCACATTTTTGAGATTTCGATTTAAAGGTCCTTGTATTTTTATAGTTTTTGAAGATCTTCAAAGATATATTGCAGTCTGCATGTACTGCTACCTCAATAAAAGACACTTTTTTTTTCTTTCGGGTCTCTATTCATGATGTATTTGCCATTAGCTTTGATTGTTCTGTCTGTGTTTATTGTAAAGTTCCATGAAATTGTTGCAAGTACTATTTCCGTAAACGAGTTTGGTTAGTGATTATAATAATTTCTTTTAGTTTCACTTCCGTAAATGTTGCAGATTTTCCAGTGCAGTTATTGGGCCATTCTGTCATGTCGGGTTTTATATTCAGTGGGTGCCAATACTATTCAGCCTGATTCAAAATGGTCAATTGTTTCTGGATATTTATCACAGAATCTGCATTTTGGTCTAACACAATTTTTCAGTATGTGTGAGTGATAATTTTTAGTTAGCAAGAATTGGTCCTGTGCAGCAAGAATAAAGCCTACGGTTTCAGATTTTAACCCTGCACTAGGTAACCACTGCTGGTAAAGGGATCTCTCTACATCAGCTTTTTTGTTACATACAGATTATTGACCGTGAAGCGGTTTAACTTGCCATCGTTTCTGCATGTGTGCGGTTGCATTTGCCTGTAGTTTTTTTAAAGTATTTGGCAGTTTCAGTTGGTGTATTATCTTTTACTGTTATTTCTTCACCTATTTGAAACTCCATTTTGAACGTGTTGGCTTTATTTATGACTAAATAAAGTCGCTTAATACTTTCATGTTTTTGACGTAGATCATCATCCAGTCATCTGTAGTTTCCAGGTATCTTTGAAGGCCAATTTTTGTGGTTTTGTAAACCAGTTCTATTTGAATTAATCCTTCAGATCTGGACACATAGAGACGATCAACATCAGCTTTGGCATGGTGCATGCGGTGGCATTTGAGAAGCTTTCTTTTTTAGGCCTCCATTCGCTTAATGTCAGCTATTGTTCACTTAACAATGTCGAAATTGTAATGCACCACAGGGACAACGAAACTGTATATGGCTGATATTCGGTATTTTTTGAAAATTCCGCTCGGTATTCAGTACGAGACGCAAAAGCCTGTAGTACCCCATTACTTATTTCTCCTTCATTTGGGTATTCTATATTCCACCACTTTCGCTAATTCCTTGTTACTTGTAGTCTTCTTCTTGTTCCAGTTCCCTAATCTTTGTGACAAAATCTAAAACTATTGAGTGAGATTCTGCAATTCTCTTTTCCTTAAATGTTACTTTTGCACATTTATCTAATCCGAAATTCATATCTCTATCGTTAGATCCAGTGACTAGAGCCAAAATAGTTGTGAGATCAGTACCTGACTACAGAAGTGGTGAACCAAAAACCTTGCAGAGATGAGTTAAAATGAAATAACTGCGACACCTGGACGAGGCATGACACATAAAGGCTTGGCACGTAGAACTACAATAATTTTCTCCGGTGGACAAAATAAAAGTAGAATAATAAAAAAAAATAAAGGTACAAATAACGGTATAAATGCACAGGCCCCGTGTTATAAAAAAAAATAGTACTATATAAGATATTGTTATGTTTACACATTCTTTTTTATAGATACTAATATTTAAGTAAATGCTTTGTTTATAATAAACAGTATAAACAACATTTAAATGTCAGAGTAATTGTCATCGAAAATATGTGTCCTCCGTTAGGTATCGAAACTGTATCCTATACGGAACCGCTATATAGCCTGACGTGCTTTTACCGATGTCGCCATAGAGGAGCGTTTGGTCATCAAGATTGAGTTTACTGTCTTTAAACTACAATATTCCATGATTCTCTCAAGTACATTCATATCTGCTCAATGCGTATCCAAATACAGCATTGAGGAGACCATTATACTCATTGTTGTCTTTCTCAAAGCCTTTGAGATCATCCATGTGGTATATATGATTGACTATTTTCTTGTTTAGTTTTTTAACCATGGTTAGTATTTTTTTAGTTCATTAAGAAGAGACAAAAGAAAAGGGTTAAAAGGGAGAATCTCTTTGAAAGATTCGTTGTCGGATATTCAGGATGTTGGAGATGATAATGCGTTTTGTGTGACTTAGGTATAATGTGGTTTTCCACATTCCCATGCTGTGTTTAAGGAAAATTACTATTACGGGGGAGAATTTGTAC
This sequence comes from Acanthosepion lycidas, assembly GCA_963932145.1. Taxonomy (NCBI): domain Eukaryota; kingdom Metazoa; phylum Mollusca; class Cephalopoda; order Sepiida; family Sepiidae; genus Acanthosepion; species Acanthosepion lycidas. The sequence continues at coordinate 20,832,979 of OZ010601.1, forward strand.
ATTCTCAAAGTCTTAAGGATCCAAGTCTATTGCGCACTATAAAAGGCTTTACGATAATCTATCCATGCTGTGAATATATTTCTACACAGGCTGCTGCAATTTTCCATGATTATCTTGTATATCAGTAGTTGATCTTTGCAAACCTATGCCTCTTTCTTGCATCCGTGTGGTTTTTGTGGAAGAATGTGATTTGCTTCGAGAAAAGAGTAAGGACAGTTCGTCAGGACAAACGTGATCAAATTATTATTGATGATTTATTATATGATTATTGATTGATGTATTCATTTTTATTATTGTTATTGATTTTGTTATTAGGTTGGTGCAAAAATAATGTCGGTTTTTGACCTATTATTTAACGTCAAAAACCGACATTATTTTTGCAACAACCTAATATTATTATTTTCTTTTCTTTAATTTGTGGGTGTGTACATATTTCTTTCCGGATCACGCCCTGAAACCTAAGGTCAGAAATGGCATCATGGCATTTTCCACTGGCCAATTAAACAACAACAACAACACATATTTTATATCGAAAAATCCCTTCGTAAGATGAGGGCTGTACATCGGAGAACAATTTCTGTATTTCGTTAAGGCATAGACTTCTCGGAATCCCTTCAATAAATCCACTGTAATCATTTCTAACTAATCCAATCTCCAACTACAACAGAGATTGTTATTATTATTATTATTATTATTATTATTATTATTATTATTATTATTATTATTATTATTATGTTATTTTGCTAAGTTAAATTCTTGTTTTTCCTAAAGAATATTTCCTGTCCATATTTAAACGATTCTAGTCTAATTATACAAATTAAATCAATTTAAAACATTAAAAACACTACAAATGATATATGTTTTATATAAATTTATAAGTATCTAGTTGAAATCCAAAAATAAAACAAATTGATTTGAGGAAGTGATCGAAAAACTGTTGTGAATATATATTTTTTGGTATTGATGGCATTTTCTGAAACACAGCAAAATAGAAGAACATAAGACAGGAAGGGAGAGTGCTAAAAGAAATAAGCACAGATGTGTGAGAATGAAAGAAAGAAAGAAAGAAAAAAAGAAGGAAAGAAAGAAACAAAGAAACAAAAAAGGGAACAAAGAAAGAAAAAAAAAGAAACAGATAAATAAAGGAAAGAAAGAAGTGGTAATTTAAGAATGAAAGAAAGAAAAGAAAATTTAAAGAAAGAAAGAATCAACAAAGAAAATATTATTTGAAAAATTAAATTTTAATTTTACTTCATACGTGGTCAGCTACACCTGATTTTTTCTATTTCTCTTTGTTTTATGTTGTTCTTTTAGGTTTACCTAAGGAGGTGACGTGTTTAGGGGAAAAGAGAGATGATCGCCGTCCCCAAAGAATGAGGGTGAATTAACAGACAGAGTCTATCACTGGGAAATATAAAAAACTTAAGGACTCAAAAATCTCCAGAGCCGACCAAGCATAGAAATGAATACAATATGGGAATCAGTAATAAGGAGTGCTGGATAAAAGCAATGAATAACAATAACAAATAAAATTTCAATATAAACTCTGGTAAAAATGCATTAATAATAACAGAAAATTCCAATATGAGCAATAGTAAAAAAAAAAAAAAAAAAGAAGATTGCTGGGACATTAAGCTATCAGTCAAAAAAATTCATAGACAGATGTCATAAGGACACAAAGCCAATGGATAAATATGTGGTTAGATCCAGTGATTAAACCCAAAGAATTGTGAGTTCAATATCAGGCCACGGCAATGATGAACCAAAACTTGAAGAGTTGAGTTAAAGGGAAATAACTGAGACATCCGGAAGAGGCACGGCACAGGGAACTAGAACAATCTACCCCGGTGTACGAAATGAATGGTTCGGTTCGAAATTCCAATCAGCTGAAGAAGACCAGAGCGTACAACGACTGAAACGTTGTGAATATGGAAATGAAGTAGAGCATAACAGTCCGAATTATGAAAATAATGCAAGTAATTATAAAAACCAAAGATGTTAGACTTAGGAAGAAAAAATCTGGATGTGTTGTGGCGTACGAAAAGTTTTTCTTTCCCCGTGTGATTTTCGAGTCCTCGTTCACCAAGTTGTTGTGGCTTCCCAGATGAATTCGGTCTCCAAGGAATGGCAAACGCAATAATTAAATATAAGAAATAAAATGTATTTACACAATCATACAAAGAGTAAAACTATTAATAAGTCCAGGAACGTGGTTAGTAGCAAATACTGATAGATATATACAGTCTCGAAGTAGGACTTCCTTAGAGTCTACGTGCTTGTAACTAACTTCTACAAGAGGTTACCTCACACTCTCTCCGTATATCCTCACACTATCCGACTTCTGACTAGCGACTACCGAGTACCCTCACTGACTGTAACTCTGGGTATTTAACGGCAGCAGTCCAGGTACACATGGTACAGTCCACTTATATGAAAAAAGGGTGGCCCCCATAACAGAATGAAAAAAGAAAAAAATATAAATGAACCATGAAGAAAAAGAGAAATAAAAATGAAAGATTAAACTTAAATCTTAGAGAAAAATGAGTTACAATTGTAGTAATGAAGAAACAAATATGAATGAAAAGGGTATCTGGAAAATTCGCCGTAAATATTTTTGCCGTATTAAAAATCGCCTCAGGCAGTTTCTCCGTAGGAAACATTGCCGTATAGGATTTTTGCGGTAATTTCACAACATTTTTTTTTTATATGTGACGTCCACCCGCTGGTGTCGCTGCGCCAAATGTGACGTCTGCCTGGCTGCGTCCGTCGTGCTATCCTGTCCTGTGACGACCAACTGGCTTGGTATTGGTCGCGGCACCGAATGTGACGTTCTAAACTTTTGGTGATTCGGATGGGAATCTGGTTAGATTCGGTATCAGCCTTATCGTTCCCAGCTCGCCTCCAACGTCTGGTTACCGAAGTAACTGTTTTGATTTCTAGTCTAACCTACCCACGTTGTGATTTGATCTTAGGCAGACGAAATCAATTAGTTGCCGGGCTGTATTGCAAGCTGAGCCGCACAAGTATATATAAAATAAAATAAAATAATAACTCGAAAAGTTCAAATGTGTTAAAAAAATTATAATAATATTTTATATCTGGCTGCTGAATACAGGACTGCGTCTTCTTCCCAACCCAGTATATGGATTCATGACACTTTGTGTTTGTTAGGCGAGTCTTAACATCTTAAGTTGTTTGTTCTTTAAGAAACTGGTTCTTGGTGTATCTTCAGGCAATATTCGTGAAACTTGTTTTGGTGGTGTGAGTCTAAGTCGTTCTTCAAAAAATAAATTGTTCTTGGCTAGAAGTTGAGTTCGGAATTGCGTGAATCTTAGTCAGCTTCTGCGAGGCGGGTCTTCAGAGCTCTCAGCTCACTCCAACTGCTTGCCTGTCTGTCTCCAACCCCAACTGCTTTTCACCCGCTGCGACTCTGCTTATATGGACGCCGACCAAAACCGGGGTGGGCTTGTCGGGGTTTGAGGTTCCTTGATAATTCTAAACCCACAATCCACTTCTTTGTTTTCGGCCAGGAAAATTTCGGCCAGGAAAATTTTATTATTTTCCATATTTGGAAGTCTTTCGTATTCCCACCTTCTTCAGTTCTCATATTGGTATCTCACCATGCCCTCAGGAGGTGTCAACGGGTTTCCCCTCTGTCTCACAGTGGCATCTCACACCTATCCCTTCAGGGGGGCGAAACAGGCCTCCCCTCCTTCTTTACATGATTACCACAGCCTAACGCTCATGCCACCATCCAGCAAATGGGCGCTCTGCAGCGTGGTTGTGGCCAGACTAGCCTCGGTTTAACAAATCTTGCTAAAAAAAAAAAAAGATTATCTTCCCTTTTTCTTCTTTTTCTTTTCTTTCCTTTCTTCGAGGAGACCTCCCACCCTAGACTCTTATCTTAACCGAATCACCTGGGATTCGTCAATCACATTTTCGCCAGCATAAAGTGGGTGGCCATTTGGACTTATTTGCATTATTGGTGCCAATTACTGATCCGATAAAATAGTTTGGCTGACGATAAACAGATGCTCCTCTCACTGATATTCTGCATATAGACAAAGGTTAACCTTCCCTTCATGGTGGTCAGCGGACACTTTTGTTTTTCTCGGACAGTGCGTGCTTAATTAATTTTTTATTTTTATCTCTTTAGAATTCTGCGGGTGTCTCTTGTCCAACTTGAAAAAATCTTTACCATTGCCATGGGCAGATTGGATATATCTTACTCGCCGCCCCGTAACATAAATCAGATTAAATTCTGTGTTTTACTTTCTCGACAATGGAAATAAAAATCTTACCACTTTTTCTTGTCAGAAAAATAACATATCGGGATGGCTTCTTATCACCTAAATTTAATTCTCGCCTTTCTTTTTTTTCTTCTTTCTTTCTAGCGACGTAAATAGTGTCACAGATAACCTTATCTTGAATCTCCCTTTTCGAGTAATGTTCAATTAAATATGCAGTGTCTATTTTTACAGAAAAAAGAAAAAAATTAAAAAGTAAATATTTATTTAAAATATAAAAGTCTAAAAATCCACTTGATAGACGATTGTTATGGATTGGATGCACAAAAATATTTTCGAATGAAAAAAATAAAAATTAAAGCGTTTAAGATATAACTGTTCTCCATGGTGACTTCAAATTATGTATTCATTTTGGGTATTTTAATTATATAACAAAGTCGTATTTGAAATCTTTCAACTTTAAAATCGTTTTTGCGTATGATGAATTGAATGTCATTTATATTTTGGATCAAAGGTGATGTGTTATAATGTAGGTTATAAGATAAGAATGTATATTTGAATATTTAGGTATTTATAGTGAATTTAAAACAGTTTATGTTTGCAAATAATTTGTGTAAATTTCTCTTACTGATGAGATTGAAAGGTTTATCTTATTTTTGGTCAGTTATTTTATATTGAAGTTAGTTGCGTATTCGAGTTGTAAGTTTATTTGAAATACTAGGTTGGTGCAAAAATAATGTCGGTTTTTAATGTCGTATTTTTAACGTCAAAAACCGACATTATTTTTGCACCAACCTAAGACCATTAGGTTGGTGCAAAAATAATGACGTAATAATGTCGTTTTTGACGTATTTTTTAAGGTCAAAAAACGACATTATTACGTCATTATTTTTGCACCAAGCATATATATTTTGCTTGAGGAAGAATTATGGGCAGACTGAAATTATGTTAACAGAAAGTTTAACGATAAGTCTGAAATATGAAATCTCTTGTCAAGTTGAAATTTTTGCACTCTTCACTGACAAGGATGAATGATGGTGGATTTTGATCCTATAAGTTAGTTTATTAAAATGCTTAAATAGAAATAACAGTAGTGTGAGCCAGGTATTCTTAATAGCAATGTACTTCACATTAAAAAAATTAGGCGAAATTTTCTCACGGCAAAAATCCGATACGTCAAAGAATTCTACGGTCAAAATTCCCGAGGAGAATTTTCTTACGGTAAAATTGTTTAAGGCGAATGTTCCTAGAACCAATGAAAGGAAATGGCAATACAGTTATAATAGAAAATGAAAGCGTGAAAGAAACAAAAAAAAGAAAGAAAATAGAATGAAACTGCGGAAAAAAATGGAATGAGTGAATTTCGTTCCATTTTTTATCCAGTCTGCGAATCTTTGCCTCGCTGTGATCGGGACTCTCCCCACTCTCAGAAATGTCGTTCTTGCCGGTTCCTTTTCCACCGGGGATGTTGAGGCTACTTCCTTTTCGGATATATTTGTTACTAGACTCTTTGCTACTCAAGGATCCAGTTTGTCTTGTTAATTGAACCATAGCTGGAGAGATGGATTCATATTTCTCCCAAGGTATTATCACGTGAGTGAATGTAATGAACTAGACTGAAACTGGAACTCGGCTCTCCGGTTCCTCAATCTGAAACGCTAACTACTCGACAGTGTCTCTGTAATAAGTAAAATAAAAAGAAAAAAATAAAGAATTAATGGAAGAATTAAAAAGTAATATGTTAAAAATTAATGAGTGAATTTCATTCCTTTTTTTTATCCATTAAGCGCATCTTTGCCTCGCTGTCATCAGGACACTGCTCCCTCTCACAACTCTTGTTCTTTTCGGTTCATTTTGAGGCTACCCGTCCACCTTCTAAGAGATATTTGTTATTGAAGTTACCTTCTTCTAGGCTTTGTGTAAACAGACATGGCCTACAAGATAGCAGGTGGTTTGAATTCAGATTCTCCTTCTACTAGACTCTTTGCTACTCAAGGATCCAGTTTGTCTTGTTAATTGAACCATAGCTGGAGAGATGGATTCATACCTTTTCCCAAGGTATTATCACGTAAATTGATGTAATGAACTAAACTGGTACTGGAACTCTGCTCTCCGGTTCCTCAATATGAGCCGCTAACCACGGGACAGTGTCTCTGTAATAATTGAAATAAAAAGAAAATAAGAAATGAAAGAATAAAAAAGTAATATGAGAAAAGGAAAAGAAATGAACGCGGAAAACTCCAGAAGAAACCCTCTCAAGTGTAAAATTAAGAGAATACGTTAGAAGATTAAAACGAATTGGTAAAAAAATAACACAGAATACTATGAACAAAGAAACAGCATCTTTTAAGCCCATTTAATTAAATGTTTTACTCACTAACATTAGGCCACAAAGAATACTGAAAATTATCCATTAATAGCATAAAGTCTATATTCGTTTAGATTTCGACTGTCTTGTATTGTTCACCGTGTCCCTGCAAGAACTTTCAGTGGGAAACCCAGAGGAGACACTACACTGCAGTGTGCGCCAATTTCCAACCAGCTCATTTTGCCTTTGACTACCTGTACATACTAGTATTTTTTTATCTTTTCCACCTTTAAAAATGATTCATTAATTTCAGCTGCTAAGAATTTTGGGTCACTGCGCCGTACAAGATAATTAATTGTCTTCATATCTATCATGTATATCTATAAGTCTACCATTCGTCTATGCTTAAAATATTGCTGCCACGTATGGTCCGGTGCCTTTGTTATTTATCTTGAGCCACTTGATAAAATCCAAAGAAGAATCAGCAATATTAACGGTCCTAATCTGGCAGATCAGTTTCAGTCAGTTTTCTCTTTGCCGTAGGTTTTCTCCTTGTGAATTTTCTTTCAATACGTCCATGTTAATTCTTCAAATAAGTTCTTCGTATTGGTATTGAGACTTTATGCATTTATGTGCAGAACTAGACTGGCGTCGAGATTTCATCAGCTTACTGTTGATCTTGCTAGATATAACCGTGTGTTCTATGTTAAGGGTTTCTTCTCTCGTAATTCTCACTTGTAGGAAATCACAGGCTTTCAAGCCAACTTTATTCGTCAAAAATTTAAATGCAATACAGTCTCTATCTACTGTATTGATTATTATTTTTTCCGCTTATTAATAATGCTTCTGTTTCTAATTCTTCAACACCCATTCTTCCCTTTGTGTCTTACTGATTTTGATATGTAGTATGGGATGAAATCAAATTTTTTAAAGATGCCTGAAACAAATAAAAGAAATAAAAGTAAACCAGTTTGCAAAACAAACAAAAAAAAAGAAAATATCTGAAGAGACTCATCTTCTTTATTCGTGAAGTTCATAGTGATTTCTGCAGTTTAGAATAATTCCCTCTTTGGTATGACGATACCCTACATCCTCATCCGGGGTATTACGATAAACTCCATCCGACAGCAATACCTCTGATCAGGAAGATTTGAGGAGCGTTTAACCACCTCTTACATGCTGGTGTTTCAAGGTCCACCCTGACACGGCGGTGTAGGACATGTTAGGGTCTCAGCTATGGAAAATAATTAACACCCAAAACTGGGGTCAAAACACTATTGTTTTGGACATGTTTTGCATGGCATCAACGCTTCAAACTGTCTAGGCCATCAAGGTTGAATTTTTATCGTCTGAAAATGTAACTCTCTTCTATTTATCCACATGCCATGTCTGATAACCAGAAGCAAATTGTAAAAGGAGGTTTTATGGCAAGGGAGAGGGCGAGGCGTATGCAACTGTTTTACATTCTTAAACACTTTCTTATTTAAATGCCGTCGAATTGTTCAAGACCTGCATTTAACACCTGTCTTGAATCTTCCTTAAGTACTCGCCTAATGCGCCTGTCTAGAGATGGTGAGATTTAATTGGAGTTACGGGTTGATTTTTTAGAATTATCTATCTATCTATCTATCTATCTATCTATCTATCTATCTTATATATATATATATATATATATATATATATATATATATATATATATATATATATGTATGTATGTATATATAAATATATATATAATATAATATATATAAATGCTATATGCAATGGTCAGGCCACATAGCCTGACGATTGCATATAGCATGAAAAAGACTGTCGCCTTTAAGTGTTGACTTCGATGTTCACTTTTATATTTACACACGTTCTATCTCTGATATTGAGCACTTTATCCCAGAAATATAGCACACCTTAAGACTATATTTCTTCATATATATATATGCACACACACGCGCATATATATATATATATATATATATATATATATATATATATATATTGTAATAGATTTTTATTTTTCCGTCAGTGTTGTTTTTTATAACTTTAAATGCTATTTATCATTTACTCAGAATTGACTAGTCGTTCCGTTTATTTATTAAACAGTATTTTTTTTTTATTCCCGTAAGCCGGCCTGAATATTTGAGAAATCTTAACGAAAAATCTACACTTTTTGGTAGTATTTGAACCTGCATCCCTCTGGACAAAAGGACTTATTCATATATCTGTTGCGTTCTGATTAACTACGCTCCAGAGAACCAATCGGTAAGATGAGGCAAAAATTTTACCTTTAAGGGAAACTTCTACCGTCTTAGATCTCCCGATTATACATTGTGGCACAGTTTCGTATCCAAACGCAAACCAAGCGAAATTAGTCATTCACGAACTACAATACGCCCCGTTTAGCCAAAAAGAATAGCGGCTATGTAAATAAATAGAACAACATGTAAATGTCTGGTCGATACCGTTGTAAGGATAGATTTTCGAGGTGTGATAGACTACAAAAACTTGCGTAGCAAACCGGCACTCCCCAAAAATACAGTTAGAATTTATATATATATTACGCACTAACAGTAACCGTTAGTCTATTCTTTAATGCATATAGTAGAGATTAGTATAAAAATAAAAAAAGTTTTTAATGCGGAAGAAGGTCCTATACGATTGTTTCACATTCTTAAACCCTTTTTTATTTAAATGGCGTCGAATTGTTCAAGAGCTGCATTCAGCATCTGTATTCGCTTTTATCTGATTTGATGTTAGGCTTGAATCTTTATGTTCTCGCCTATTGCGTCAGTCTAGACTCACTGGTGAGATTTTTTTAGGGGTCACGGTTTGATATTTGATATTTTATGATTTTTAATGAAGTTAGCAATGACAGTCCTGCTATGGCCAATTTCATTTGCATTGGATCGTTGTGAAATATTATGTGGTTGAAGTTCAACAATCCTGACCTGTTCGATCTCTGTTAAACTTTTACCTCAGCCATATGAAGGAATCTAAGTGGTGTAATTTAATCTAATAAGCGAAAATATGCAAATTTTTTATTGTTGTTGATGTTTTGATAATGAGCAATATATATATATATATATATATATATATATATATATATATATATATATATATATATTGTGTGTAAAAGAAAAACTTACTATCCAAGTCTGCCTTATATACACACACGTAGACACGCGCGTGCATACACTCATATATACATTCAAGTCACATGAAATATTCTGTAATAATCATTTATATATATATATATATATATATATATATATATATATATATATATATATATAACAAAAAGGTTTAAACACTAATATTCCATGGTCATAATTTATTCCACTGGAATCGTAAATACGATCCAATTCATGAGACCTACAAATTCAAAAAGAAAACAGAAAAAAACCTACCCGGAAATAAAAATAGAATTTAGAGAGAGTGTAATTATGAGAGTGTGGGACGAATGTTAGTTCATAAGAGAGGGGTTTAACAGAGAGGGTTATTTAAAAACTAGGTGTGAGTGGAAGGGGTGAAAATGATTGTTGGCGGATGTCTAATACAATAAAGATACATTTCGTGGTAACATACACACACCATGGCCGATCAAATCTTAAAGAAGGAGGGAGAGGTAAGGAAAGAAGTGGTGGGGTTAGAAAGATGGGGCGGGTGAAATTAAAATTGAAAGGGACGCTGTGTAATTGAGAAAATTTGACAAAAATAATATCGACTGCAGGTTACAAATCAAATATTATAAACAATAAATATGACGATTATCTAATCTAGCGAGGACCTATATTTTTCTGTTCAAAACGCATGCAAATACACACATACACAATAACTTATACACGTATATAAATGCACAACGCCGTGTACCCACATACACGCATGCATATACCCATGTACACATACACATATATCCACATATTCACACAAATACACACATACATACATACACACACATATACACATATACATATATCTGATTCAATATCTCTGATACTAAGCGCTTTCTAAAAATTACAGCACATATGATATACAAATAATTACACCTACATATATACATATACATACACATATACACATACACACACACCTCCATATATATATATATATATATATATATATATATATATATATATATATATATATATATACACACATAGATAGATAGATATATATATGTACATATACACACATATATATACATACATACATATATATATACATATATATACATAGACACACACACATACATATATACAAACATCTACACACATACATACATGTATATACCAACACACACACATACATAAATATATATGTATATACATATACATATATATATATATATATATATATATATACTTATATACATATACATGTACACACACATACACATATATATACATACACACATACACATACATATACATATATATACTTACACACATATATATACACATATATCCACCTATACCATATACACACATTTTCCACATACATATACATAAATACACCTGCACACATATACACATATATACATGCACACACACACACACAAAACATATATATATAATATATATATATATATATATATATATATATATATATATATATATATATACATACAAAAATGCACACACACATACGTACATATACACACATACATCCATACGCATCCACACTTACACATTTACCCACACATGTACATATGAACATAAGCATACATGCGCATAAACATATATACCTAAAGCCTTACATTTCTATACAATTACATACACCCATTTAAACAAAAAACAATGTATCCCTGTATCTATCCGTCTAGCTATACATACATACACATATACACGCACATATATACCCACATACACACATATATATACACATACATATATAGATATATATGGGTATATATATATACCAAAACATACGCACACACATATATATATATATATACATATACATATACACACATCCCTGCATATATATCCATCTACATATACCTACATCTATATACGTATACATGAATATATACATATACACACATATCCATACATATACATACATATACCTATACACACACGACTAAACATATACCTATATATACACGTAGCCAAGTACATACATACATACACATATACATACACATACACATATACATGCATATACACACACACACACATATATATATATATATATATATATATATATATATATATATATATATATATATATATATAAAGAAATATAGTCTTAAGGTGTGCTATATTTATGGAATAAAGTGCTAAATATCAGAGATAGAGCGTGTGTAAATATAAAAGTGAACACAGAAGTCAACACTTAGAGGCGACAGTCTGTTTCATGCTATATGCAATCGTCAGACCACGTGGCCTGACGATTGCATATAGCATGAAACAGACTGTCGCCTCTAAGTGTTGACTTCTATGTTCACTTTTATATATATATATATATATATATATATATATATATATATATATATATATATATATATATATATATACGTACATATACATACATATAAATTAGAATTTATGGACTAAATAAGTAAAATTTCAACAATTTGGGCGTAAAAAAAAAACAAAAAAAACATAGCGCATCACAAAAACATACACAATGATCTATATAGAGATAAACAAAATAAACATAATAATCATTCCGTTAAAATGTCATGCCCGATGTTTTGAACCAAGATGGAACTGACATAACTGACAGAAAGTTACAAAACGGTGTTTATGTTTTGAATCTTTCCTTATGTCTACATTTAGAAAATATCTCATTACGAATATATATATATATATATATATATATATATATATATATATATAGTATTACCCCACAAAATATATATATATATATATATATATATATATATATATATATATATATATATATATATATATATAGTATTACACCACAAAATCCAAAATTACTTCATATGTGGACACACATTTATTCATTCTCCCTGTCTATACTGAGGTTTTGTATATATATACACACACACAGACACGCACACACACACACACACACACACATATATATATATATATATATATATATATATATATATAATATATATATATATATATATATATATATATATGGCGTGTTTATTTTAATAAAAACTTCGCCTTTCTGCAAAACAACGAAGCCGTCTGTCTGTGAATGAAGATATTACGATATTACCTACTGAGCATAATTAATTCTGTCGAACACTGTAGGGAAGAAAAGCGCGAATTTGTAAACAATCACCATTATGGATGATAATACAAGACTCACCGAACTGGATTGTGTTCTCTAGGTCACTGTCGTGTTTACGATAAAATAAATACGCAAAAATGTCTCTTTTGGCCCAACTGGACTTCGGTACCATAGGGGTTAAAATCTTCGACAGATAGCAAATCTGTCGCCTTTCGGTCTCGGGATGAAACAGTCTGTCTGTGGATGACAGATATATCGAACGTTCTCATGTTGTTTCATAGAAGCTTAAATTTATATTTTCATTGGTCGAATAATTTTGATTTTTCTAAGTCATTATCAAAGAAGTTATGTGTGTTAATTCCATCAAAGTTTTAAACGAATGTCTGCTCAGATATAGATGTGGAATGGCTTTTAGTGCTGTCCTATAATGAATAAATTTTTATTAATGATGTCTTGTGCTTTGATATTGAGAGCATACAGTTTTTGCATTTCGAATTGAAGAGTACACTTACACTGCTAACTAACATCTGACAGAAGTTCGACAGAATGACATGGATGTCACTTATATAATCGAAAGTATAACTACCTAAGACTCCACTATCTATTTATCTAGCTAGCTAGCTAGCTAGCTAGCTATCTATTCATACGTGTATGTGTTTCTGAAAGTCTAAAAACACATATAAATAAAAGATATCTATGAAGAAAATTAAAAAAAAATAGCACGAAAAAAAAACATGCAGTCCTGTTTCATTCCTTGACAAAAATTGTCAGACAAATGTAGAAATTTGAATTTCTTATACAGGCGTAGTATCCTTTTCAAGATTATATTTTCGGATTGTTCTAAAGTCTTTTCATTCCTTTTCACACCCAGTAGCCCCTTGTGTCTTATCTCCTTGCTTGGGTTGAATTGATTATAAAAACTGTATTAAAGAACAGAAGTACATGAATAAAAATAATTTTAAGCGTTTAAAATTAGAATTAGAGAACCTTTTAAATGTTCTCAAATCTGGTTGCATAAAAGGGAGAGAAAATCTGGTGGACATTATATGACGTATGGTTGCTGCATATTGAACATAAGTCCATTAATTAAAGAAGGCCATAGATGTTATTCGCAATTCTTCTTTCTCAAAAGAATTGCTTTTTTTTTCAAGCTAATATATTTCCTCGTGACCATAACATTTTAATAATAAAAAAAGATTAACTAATGAAGTTATAAAAATATAATAAAAAACAAATAACCAATATAGAATAAAAGAAATAAATAATACTTGCATAAAAATATCAACAGCAAACAAAAGTAATTCATATTAATTTCTTTTAGGTATCGTACTAATTTCAAAACTTTCAATCGCATGTGTCCCTCAATAATTTTTCTCGCTATGTTAAGGCTCCAGAATCCCGTTTGGCCTATCCATTCGCCGAAGCTCATAGATTGGGAAAGAAAGAGAGCCACTTACCTAACGTAAGTGGCTCTCTTTCTTTCCCAATCTATCTTGTCCGGAATAGGGTTTATGAAATTTCAGCTTTAACATTCAAAAATTACGTCGCTTAGTCTCGTTCATTGTTTAACTTTCTTTTTCAGCAATAAGATTTTAAAATCTTTAACGTGTCTGCGTGTTTTTTTTGTTTTTTTGTTTTTTTAAAGGAGGGTGCAGATCTTATAATTAATAAGCGGGGGTTTACATGGAGTGAAAGTGAGAGAAACGACTGAGTATAGGGAGGATTGAGAAAAGGACAAAGTATGAACGGGATTAAAAAAAAAGAATATGATGATTGATGTTGCATTGAAATTTCTGGAGATTATAGTTATCAGAGATGAAAGTAACCGAAAGGGAGTTCCACAGGCGCGAAGTGGGAGAAAAGAATATATTGGTACAAAAGTGTCAGTTGCATTGGGGTATTTCAACAGTAAACCTGTGTGACGTAGATACCAATCTAATAGCACGCTTAAATCCATTTATTCCGGGCAACAGGGAAAAAAATGCTCGTCGGAGCAGTTGCCGTGAAAATATTTGTAGAAAAGAGAGTAGGAAGTGATTGAAATCAAGATGCCAAATGAGGATCTATTGCATCCTTCTTTGATTTTGTCATAAACCTCTAGATGCAGGAGATCAGGTATGGCAGAAACATTCAATGCACGGACGAATGTAAATTTGCAATATGGATTCTGACGGGAGAAAAAAAACAGGCATGCCACAGTGACATCTTTCCTTGCAATAGGTACAACTATTGATTTGATGTAGTCTTTCCACTTCAAGTCAGCTGAAAATTTGAGGCCAAGAAAGCGTGTGTTGCTCTCCAGGAGTCTAGCGAAAACCATGGCGATGGCAGGGAAAAAAAGGTTTGCTATTCCCTAATTCAACACTAAATGATATTTTTCTAGATATCTTCTGCGTATAAATATCAGTTACTAAATAAAAATCCGTATACTTGCCAACATAAAGTTCCGCAAGGAACGAAATACTTTGGTCTAAAAGATTTTTTTCCCTTTCATTTCTTTCATAAATACACCCATCCGCAGACACACACACACACAAACAAACAAAGAAACATGGTTTTACCAATAATGTTCTGAGGTAGATTTCCATATTCCATTTGTAAAAAATGTATCTTTAGGTTAACATATCAATTTGTCTCTGACAATAACGCATACTATAATAAACATTTTATTATAAACAAAACCCTGATGATGACATGGATATGTCGAAAGTGCTTGGTAATAAAACAAGTATGTATAGACACGGCAATTTTCTCTCGTCTATCAGTAATGTCATCAAAAACAAGGGAGAGAGAGAGAGAGTGTGTGTGAGAGAGAGAGAGGGAGAGGGAGAGAGAGTGAGAAAGAGATATATGTATTAAATCCGACAATTATTTACTAAATTTTCTGTTTATATATTATTTTTAATAGATAAATACACATTTTTTTTTAAATTAAACACTATTAATTGACGGGCCTGATTTTTCGAGAAATTTCGTAGAAAATATGCGTTCTCCGAAAGGAATAGATCCTGTGTTCCATACGGAACAGTCACTTTATCTTACGTGTAATTTGTTCTTTGATAACTAGATGCTTGTATAGCACGTCAGCTCAGTTGACGGTTCCTGTCAGCGAACGTGTATTTTCGACGAAATTTCTCGAACATTCAGGCCGGTAAGTGTAAGAAATATTCTTTTAAAAAAACAAAACAAAATAAAAACAAAAAACACAGTGCATTTGATTAAATAAATTGTCTCTAGTACAATAGAGTATAAACAGATTATATATATATATATATATATATATATATATATATATATATATATATATATATATATATATATATATATATACTCGACTCTCCCGTCGAATTCGGCGTATGAGGGTCAAGGAGATCGGTTCCTAGAAAACCGACAGCCCGTCAACAGCATATGAGATGTGATTATAGTGGAGAATGTTTCGTTCAGGATCATTCACACTTTTTTTGAATATACATATATATATATAAGTTTTTTTGTATGAAAGATTCATGTAGTGTAAATTCTACTGCACGTGTTATATATATATATATATATATATATATATATATATATATATATATATATATATATGTATATATGTATGTATGCATGTGTGTGTGTATATATATTTTTTGGTATGAATGATACATGTAGTGTAAATTGTACTGCACCATATACTTGATATATATATATATATATATATATATATATATATATATATATGTATATATATGTATATACATATATGTATGTATATATGTATGTATGTATGTGTGTGTGTTGTTTAAGCATGACATACACTGTAAAGATCAATGGGCAATTCTCACTGGTTTGGGACAATGTAACACATAAATATTGCTTATTTTAAAACTATACACACACACACACACACGCACACACACACACGCACACACACACACATATATATATATATATATATATATATATATATATATATATATATATATATATATATATATATATATATATATACAAGTCTTGTGATTAGGGTATCATTTGATCTTTGTCTGTTTCCGAAGTGAAGGATGGATAACCGGAAGAGATTCAAGAAGCCAATCTAAACGGTGTTAAGGCCCCGAGAGTAACGACTGGATGAAAGGAAACATAAAATACATTGAAAGAAACCAAGGACATATTTCTTTCCTGATTCGCCTATCACTGTAAGCATCAAAGCGAAAAGTAATAATAATAATAATAATAATAATAAAGATTATAGGAATGCGCCGGTCAAAACCTCCTTTCATATCTCATCACACGCACGTTTATAGCATTTGAAAAGCAGCGGTTGTCCTGGATTACCTTGTGACGCCGATGCTCAAATTTTCAAAACACGTCTAATGAAAAGGAAGCGGGTCCTCTCATGAAAGTTATAAAAAATATAGCATTACGTTGTTATTGGTTGGCAGTTGCCTCTGGCTTTCATAATATAAGCTGTTTTATTTTATTTTTGGTAATTCTGTTCACGCCCATTTACTTACCCATTAGCTCTTTGGGTAAAGTAGCTACGTTGTTATTTTAATATGACTTCTACGAGCCTTCTGTAGAAATAAAATATCTAATTGGTCTTAATTCGTCCATTTCAGTGAATGAATGGGGAATTTTATTCATATAGATCACTGGTTGTCAATTAATTGTTTTTTAAACATAGACAATTTATATTCTTAAATGTTTTAGTGGATCCCCATAAGCATTCGATATAAAAAAGCTTATTTCTGTTTTTAGTAATACGTAAGTTTATGAATTGTATTAAGAAATAGAAAATGTATATACTCACTTTATATATAATTCTTATACAATTTATATAGATATATATATATATATATATATATATATATATATATATATATATATAAATAAATATATAAAAATATATACAAATTTTATTATTTTATTTTTGAATATTTTATATTGATTAATTTATAATTATATATAAATATTTTAAATTAATTATATTTATAATTATATTATTTATTATTAATATATGAAATAAATTTACATTATAAATTATAATGTTTATATAATTTACCGTTATATATATTTATTACACAGGCTCTATCTCTGATATTGAGCACTTTATTCCATAAATATAGCACACCTTAAGACTATATTTCTTTATATATATATATATATATATATATATATATATATATATATATATATATATATAAAGAAAGAACAGTAAGATATGAGAAACAATATATTACTAGGTTTATATAAAAAATAAAAGTTTATTAATCAGTGAAATTAAGTAACTATTTTTGCCGTCATTGTCATAAATTTTACTGAAATAATATTTAAATACAAAAAAAAAAATTGTAACCTCATATACATACTTATACTTGATGTAAAAATAATTCTACATACTATAAGGGATTCTAATACATTTAATTGTTCTTAAAAAATATAGTATAATAAAAATTAAAAAATAAATATTTCAGATCGTAGTTAAATAAAGCGTATTCTAACCTAAACACTCCCAAAACTCTTTACATTTACAAAGAGAAAAAAAGCTGTAAGAATGTTTTTCCGTTAACAATAAATGTTTTAAAAAATCCAGATTTGATTGAAAATACATCCCTACCCCTTACCAAAACGTAACTAATAACGGATACAATAATACAGCCATAATGAACACCCAGGCACCCCTTGTCCAGTTGAAGTAGATTTATCTGTAACCTTGGAAACGTGAATTATGATTTTAGCTGTGTCTTTAAAACCCAGTAATTTTAAAAGTTACTCCAAAATTCGCTTGAGGATGAAATGGAACTAATGTCTTTAATTTAATTACAAAATTAGATTCGTAGCTTTTATCTTCCATTTTTGAAACATGGTTAGAACTGTGTAGCGAAAAAGACATATTTTAAATAAATCAATTTATAATATATATATATATATATATATATATATATATATATATATACCACTAGACATATTAAAAAGCGAAGCAACCTGATTCGCTCCCGCTCTTCAGGCTTCCATGGGAAATTAACTTAAAGTAAAAACACTAGAAAATGTGCAATGACAAGGAAATGGGGCGGAAACAAAAAAAATATCGATTCAGATATAGTAAACGAGGAACTAGCAAACATGTGTGCAGGATTATTTGACTGGGTTTTCAAATCACAAAGCGCTCAGCAGAAGTAGATCACTGTCTTGCCAATTGGCCATGGAAGACCTCGAACTCTAAAAAAATCATTTCCTCATCAGGCAACGAGGCTGGAATGCAAAAATCCAACCAATGAGCAAGAACAAACGATTCAAGCTCTGTTAATTCATGAGAATTTGAAAATATTTAAATTAGGTTCTCCATATTTCTTGCGAACCACGATTTTCAACTTAGCATCACGCTTAGTTGATAATTTAACACACTCTCGTTGAGGGAACCAACCCTAAAACCTAGAGAACATTACCCAATAAAAAAATGGAAGGCTGAATATTTGTTGTTAATTGCTTGAGGAATAAATATGATCTTATAATCTCCAGACTAGATAAAGGGGCTGGTGTTATTTTAGATCGAGTAGATTATGTGACTAAGATGTCGTCGATTTTGGAAGTTACTTCGAAAAATACAAAGCTAGGATCTGATGATACATGTGATGGAACTGCTTCAGGTGAAGAAAAATTTCAGAAATTACTCCTGAAGTGAGTAAAGGCGGAGGTGCCTCCACAAGAAATTTCCAAAGAAATTCGACCGTCTGGGTCGATTCGTTCCCGGTTGTACGGGCTTCCAAGAATCCACAAGGATGGGGTACAATTAAGACCAATTTTATCAATGGTTGTTTTAACCAAACACAAGGGAGCCAAATGGCTCTCATCGCTTTTTTAACCAGCATTACAGTGCTTGAGTGGATTTTGCATAAAGGATTCATTTTCCTTTTTTAACCGTATTCAAAATTTGTCTTCGGGCAAGTTCATGTGTTCTTTTGATGGCTGTTCCCTATTAACTTGTGCCCCTCTTGTGACATCTATTAATATTTGCTGCGATTTGCTTTATTGCAGTTCTTTGTCTCCACCGAGTATTCCTGAGTCTGTGTTTGTGGGGTTGATGATATTTGCCACGTCGTCTGTCGAATACAGTTTTTAATAATACCATGTTTCGACAGATTGACGGGGTTGCTATGGGTTCTCATTTGGGTCCTGCACTGGCCAATATTTTTATCGGCTTTCACAAAGAGAGAATATATAGGAATGCACTTCGTCCTCAACTGTAGTGTCAGTATGTTAATGATACTTTTTTGTTTATTCAACAACGAAGTTGAGGCCGATCAGTTTCTCACTTTTCTAAATGGTATCCATCCAGCATTGATGTTTACGGTCGAGAAGGAATCCAATTTTCAACATGCCTTCTTGGATTTATTAGTACATCGAACTCCAACAATTTTTTCAACCCGGTTTGTAGGAAACCAACTTTCGCGAGGTTATACACGCGTCGGGATTCCTTTTGTCCTACAAAACATAAGATAAACGTCATTACAACCCTACTTCATAGGGCATTAATGATCTGTTCAGAGTCCTTCTTGGATGATGAAACCAATTTTGTTAAGGAAACCCTATGTGGTTTAGGGTATCCCCCTGATACTGTTCATTCGGTTAACCGTAACAAAATTGATGAGTTCAGAAGGCTCAAACTCTGTACTGTCAAAAATTGGCCTGTTTATCTTAGAATGCCCTTGATTGGATCCAAGTGTGATAATATTATTAGGCAGATTTCATTTAATGTTCGTCGTTATTTTTTCTCGCCTGAGGTTGTTTTGGTTTTTCAAACCCGGCCTATGATTCTTTCTGGGTGTAAGGAATGATCTCCCTCCCCATCAAATTAATTCTATTGTTTACAAATATAATTGTAGTTGCGGTGCACACTACATAGGGAGAACCACTCAACGCCTAGACATGATAATTAAAGAACACGTTCCTACTAAGATCAGGAATCACACCTTGTCGCTGAAAGGACGTGTCCCAGATACCTATGGTTCCGCCAAATGTGAGCACCTCTTAAATAACAGAGGGTGTGCTGCTAATTTTAGTGCTGATTGGTTCAGTCTGAAGTCGGACGACCGGCTGACCGGCTAATCGGTAGATCGGTTGAACTGTCTGCTTTCGGGCGGGGAGGAACCCGAACGAGTCTACGCTGAAGGGCGGAGTCTCGTTCGGGGAGTTATTCCGAACCTGAACCCTTTTATACGGTTCAAAGGGCATATTTTTTGCCGAGCCCACGGGCTCGGAGATCCCACGGGCTCGGAGATCCCACGGGCTCGGAGATCCAACGTTAAACCGGCTTTGTGCAACATGATACCCTCATGGGGGTGGGTGACTAAATACTAGTGCTGATTGGTTCACTGTGGTGTGCCGGTCACACCCTTTATTTCATATCAATGTGCTGGAGGCACTTTATATCGGCTCCCGGAAGCCTTCTCTGTGTAACAGCGTGAATGTTTGTTGGGACACGCTGTTATTTGTCTCTAGTTCCCTGTGTCCATATATATATATATATATATATATTCAGTAGCATGTCATTATTCAGTTTTGTGTTGTTAAAGACTGCGGAATTTTTCCGTGTAATAATCTTTTTCTGTTTTTCCCTTGCTTTCTCGCGAGGTTATTTTTTTCATACCTGTGTCTAAGTTGTTGAAATAAATCCCTATATTATACCGATTTGTTGTGTGGTCACTTTTTTGGGTGTGACAGCTAGTTTATGTGAGATACATTATTTACTCTGCCCCGCCCACATGGAAGATATGTGACACAACGTGTATTTTTTTATGGGGACCCGAGCGTTACATAGCTGTTACATAGGGACAAACAAGTAAAACAAGTATTCACGACAAAGATGCATTTTTGTTTCGATGCGAATGCATCTCAACAGTTGAGGAACATAGATGGTTATAAATAATTCTATTTAAAAATGCTACTCATACTTTCTTTTTGTTTCATATATCTTTCTATCTGTCTATCTTTATATATATATATATATATATATATATATATATATATATATATATATATATATATATATATATATATATTATATTTATATATATATATATATATATATATATATATATATATGAGTGCTGGTGATATGGAAAAACTTTATATTAAAACAATATATACATATTACCCCACACCTTTTATACGACACAGATTCATGTCAAACGCAGTCTTCAGATACGTTGTGTTCTGAGCGTTACTTATATATCATTTGAATTATTTATATAATGGATTGGGGCAGACTTAATGTAATTTAATATCAAAGAAAATATAATGAATAAATATACAAATAAAAATAAATATATAACTTATTATTTAATATTAAAAAAAAATAAAACATCTAGGAAACATCCATCTAAAAATATAAATTAAATTTATATGTAATAAAAATATATATAATAAAAATATGTCAAACAATCAATAAGAAATAACACATAATACGTTGTAAATACTAAAGAAATAAGTTAATAAGTAAATAGGTAAATAAATACTAAGCAATACCCTAAACTGAAAGAAAATTACGTAGATATCTATTGTTATGCCTACATGTATCCCATCAGTATATTTCTCTTATTTAGTAAGCCTGGTCTTTTTAAAGGTAAGATAATTATTTTACAACGAAACACAGTGTAGCCTAAAGGCATCAAATATATGGTGAGTATTTGTACTCGCTCACCCTACCAAAGGGGAAAATGTAAGAACGCTGCAATTTTTTTTTCAAAATGACTAAAATTTTCCAACTCCGTTATATTTAACGAATTAAGTTGAAAAGAAACTTTTTTACACAAACGTACATCTGTACACACACACACACACACACACACACATATATATATATATATATATATATATATACATATATTTTTGAATAAGTGGTACAAAATTGTATAATAGAAAGACCGGTTTCGTACCAGGACTTTTTTTCCCCATTTAATTCATTCGATAATTGTAAGATTTACACGCTTTTAAATTCCCAGAATAAAACTTGATAAGTCCTGGGACGAAACCGGTCGTTCTGTTTTGGGTTTTTAAAAATGCCTTCTTTTTATTTATTCCTTTCTAATATATATATATATATATATATATATATATATATATATATATATATATATATATATATATATATATATATATATATGGGGGGGATTCAGATATAAATAAAATATAATTCTCTGGAGAATATAAAAGGAAAGACGAAAAGAATAGTTTTGGTTGTCGACGCCTTTCGTCCCTTGAGTAAATTTATCGAGATTTACAAAAATTCAATCTCCACATTTGAATTGCTTAAATTCCTCAGGGGACAAATCGCGCTATATACAGTGCGACGGTCGATTTGTCAAGAAGTTTAATTCCTGAAGTTTTCGGAATGGAGGTGTAGATTCCAGCGTTCCGCAACATTGGAAATTGGCTGGAAAAACATACGACTGGTTGATCCAAGACTTGAGTGAAATTGGGTAAACGGAACCCTAGAGAGGGTGGGCGCGTCGATAAATGTGCTAACTCGAATTCACAAGTAATCCTGGCCAAGGGCTTGAGTGTGCTGGTCTCGTTCAAATTGTTGATAACACTAGATAACACGCTCTTTCCCAGAAACTGTAAGTAAGTATAAACTACATGTGGACTTTGTGGGTGTTGAATAAACACAAATGCGCCTGAGAAAAGAATTTCAATAGGGATTGACTAGCCGCCCTAGTAGACGGATGTTCTCGAAAACGAATGGCCAGTTATAATATATATATGTTATACTATATATATATGTTATACTATGTTATACTATATGTGTTATACTATATATATATATGTTATACTATATGTATGTTATAGTATGTTTTACTATATATATGGTATACTATGCCATACTATATATATGTTATAATATATATATATGTTATACTATGTTTTACTATATATATATATATATATATATATATATATATATATATGTTATACTATATATGTTGTACTATGTTATATATGTTATACTATATATATATATATATATGTTATAGTATATTATACTATATATATATATTTTATACTATATATGTTATACTATGTTTTACTATATATATATGTTATACTATATATATGTTATACTATATATATATGTTATACTGTGTTAATGTTATACTGTGTTAATGTTATAGTATGTTATACTATATATCTGTTATACTATGTTTTACTATATATATATATATGTTATACTATATATATGATATACTATGTTATACTATATATATGTTATACTATATATGTTATACTTATATAAAGTTATACTATATATGTTATACTATGTTTTTCTATGTGTATATATATATATATGTTTTACTATATATATATATATATATATATATATATATATGTTATACTATATATATGTTTAGACAGTTATACTATATATATATATATGTTTGTATGCGTGTGTTCGTGCGCCTGTGCGTGTACACAAATAAAATAAATTAATAAACTGTCGAAAATGTTTTTCTTCTTTATGTTAACAACATTCGAAAGTTTGAATCTTTATAAAGAACTGTTATTGTATACTACCAACAAAAGACAACTAACAGGACAGAAGACATGGTTATCAACGGCCTACTAAAATCAAAGGATGGAACCTTTATATTAGAGAAGGAAAAATCTTTCAACGCTGTAACGAGTACTTTGGAGAACTTTTCAAAACGAAAGAGAGCAACCAGCAGTACACAGAACTACCGACGGACCTGGAATTCTGGAAACCGAAGTAAAAGCCGCTCTGGCGAAATTGAACAGAAACAAGGCAGCTGGGACATACGGAATTGTAAGGGAAATGCTGCCAGTGTCATATGCCCCAGTCGACGAATGGGTTATAGGGTGATCATACGCCGACTAAGAGACATATACACTCTCACACTTGTGGAGAGATACAAACTATCTCTCTCAGATCGTGAGAGTGGACAATTGGTAAACAAAATACTTTTAAGACCACTGTTCGATTGGGATAATCGAACAGTAATCTTTCCCAGGTCCGCTTCGTTTTCAACACGAGTACTGATCCACAATACAAGGCTTAGCGATTTTTGATAAATAATTTTAATATATACAAATATACATATATCAAAAATAAACGAACAGATAAATATGAGTTAAAACATCCGACGATCGGATCTCGAACTTATTTTGGGATATCAAATTCGCCGAACACCAAATGGATTTAACTGAACCCGAACATACAAAATACAAGTATGAATTATTATGAATTGAATGCAGAAGCCAACACACATATACAAAAGAGATGGGAGAGGAGTTACAATTATTGTTTTACATGTGGAAAGGTGTTTGCGAAAAAACAACATAATATTCATATGTGTGTGTATATCTTTTCTACTACGGGTCCAAAATGTGATTACTTATCTTTCGTATTCAATTCTCTCTTCTTTTTTTTTATATCAATGTCCTTTCTTTCCTTTTCTCGGCAAAAACACGATTTCACACACTGCTAGTCTGTAATAGATGTATACACTTTCTTTCTTTCTTTGTTTCGACTTTTTCTTTCCTTCCTTTCTTCTGTAGACGGCTCGACTTGCAACAGGGATGTACACTTTCTTTACGCAGGTTCAATCACCAGCATATATCTTTATCTGCGTCTTCAAATTGGGATTCTCGAACAGGAATATTTCTTTATACTTCTGTCCGGAGTTGCCTGGATCGAACTGGATAAGTCATCACTATCAAATGCGTCTTATCTTTCCGTTCGTGAACCACTAGCGCCTCGGCTTCGGTCTTAAAAGTCCAGAGAACAACTGATCCTCGAGTGAATCTTTGACTGTCACGTGACTTAGGTTTTGGGCGCGAATTCTAACTTACTTCCGTCCCCTGTCTAGCTTCTGTCTAGACGTTTTCCTTTACGAGTAATTGGGTCAGTCGACCTTTTTGACCTGCCTTCCCAAAATGTCATAAGACTTCACATAATCTTCATTCTGTTGCTAGGCGGAAATTAACCTTCATATGTGCGTATATGCGTGTTTAGCTTATCTGCTTTTAATACCCGTCACACCAGCCTTAGATGATTTGGCATAGAAACGATCACTGGAATAACAAATAAAATCTATAATTGCAGGGATATACCAGAATACCTCAGCAGATCTCCATAGCTATGCCTAAGAAACCAGGCGCAAGCGTATCCTAAATCCACCGAACAATAAGCCTAATGCGACACGTGGAAAAAAATCATCACCCGTATTCTGTTGAATAGAGCGCGCAGCAGAATCAGGCCAGAGATAGGACAAGAGGTGTGCGGGTTCGTTAAAGACAGAGGAACAGGATATTCATGTTCAGAATGTTATCAGAAATAGCGATACTGAAAAACGTGTACCTAAGTTTTACAGACTACGCAAAGGCATATGACAAATTATGCTACAAGGATCTGATGCAACTGCTTAGCAACCTTGATATATTCGAAAAATATATCAGATTAATCAAGAACCTATACTGGCAGCAAACAGCATGCATATGCACAGGAAACGAGTTCAGTAAATATACAAAAATGCAAAATGGTGTAAAACAATCATACCTCTCCCCACACGACCTGTTCAACCTATACAGTGAGGCAATTCTGAGAGAATTGGAAACTCTACCAGAATTTAGCATTGGCGGCCAAAACTTTAACAACTCAGACGGCACAGTACTGATAGCAGACACCGAAAAGAAATTACAAATTCTCCTACAGAAGTTAGCGACTGTGAGTGAGAAAAAGGGACTAAGCATGAACTAGAAGCAGACGGAGTCCATGGTCATTAGTAAGAAAAAGAGCCAGAAATGCGATTTGCAGTTCAGGAACACTAGAATCAAGCAGATGTAGAATTTTAAATATCTGGGAAGCGTCTTGACAGAGGATGGTAAGTGAGACACTGTGAACCGTAGAAGCATTGGGATGACCAACGACACATTCCATCAGCTCCGCAGAGATAGGAGGATTTCTTTGGTAACAAACGAATACTGAAGTGTTACATGATACCTACTTTTCTTTACGGCAGCGAATGTTGGACGATTTCCTGAAGATGAAGAAGAGACTCGAGGCGATTGAGGTGGTGTGGTTCTAGAGAAGGATGTTAAGGACATCCTGAACATCAGGAAGAGAGAGCTGAATTTTCTGGGATCCAAAATGAGGAAGGAGGGCATGGACAAGTTGATACTCACGGGTCGAATAGAGAGAAAGATAGATAAGGGAAAGCAGCGCGAGATATACCTGGCGAGCTTGAACAGGTGGTTGACAGAAGGTCATCTAGGGAAGGAAGCAGAAAGAAGTAACTTGTTGAGAGCTGCAAGGGATTTCTGAAGGAGCCATGATTACCTACGAGCTGAAAGGAAAAGACACGTAAAAGCTTGAGTGAAATTGTTACATTATTTTGATATAATCAAATTTCTCTTCCTGTGAGAGAACCACATATGCTGTCATGGTTCATATCCTCTGCAGGGTCGTGTAATTTAATGACGTATATGTAGGCAGCAATTTTTAAATAAAAAAATTGTTAAATTAGAAGAGTTATTTTTCAATCTGCAAATTAGACGTTGTATATCGGGATTAAAAATATTAATTCACTGTTAAAAACTAGTCTTATATTTGTTTTCTTGAAGCAATTTCGACATATTTAGTCATTATCAAGAAGATTATGATATTAAATTATATCATTCATGGATAAATTACCATAATGGCAAAACTCAGTTTTGGATAATGATTGAAATAGTGGAAGGAAGCTTTATAAATCAGAAAAAATAATATAGTTTATTCATAATTTCCCTTCAAGTAATACATAATGAAAATTCGAAAAGTTTAAAAAATTAACATAATCAAAATAGAGAAATAAATTCCGTGGAATATAACAAAACTTCATGATATATATATATATATATATATATATATATATATATATATATATATATATATATTAGGTTGGTGCAAAAATAATGACGTTATAATGTCGTTTTTTGACGTTAATTATTACGTCAAAAAACGACATTATAACGTCATTATTTTTGCACCAACCTAATATATATATATATATATATATATATATATATATATATATATATATATATATATATATAATAAAAAGGCTTAAACACTAATATTCCATGGTCATAATTTATTCCATGGAAAATCATGGAATATTAATGTTTAGGCCTTTTTATTATATCCTTACTCTGTCCTGGACATTGAGTTCTACCTGGATTCTATCCTCTTGGAATTATTTATATATATATATATATATATATATATATATATATATATATATATTACCACTAATATTATATATATTGAACAATAAAAATATTAAAAAATTAAAATCTTCAGACTCACTAGGTTTAATATTCTTTTGTTTCTATTATTATTATTTCATTTATATTCCTCGACTAGTTTCGGCCAACATGGCCATCATCAGGAGAATTTTTTTCTGTTTGCTGGTAGCAGTGAACTACAGAAATGAATTTATTGATGGAGAAAAAGAACTTTTGTCTGTATTTTTCATTTGTTTTTTTTAATTTTTTTAACTTTTTAACATGATTTTTTTTTAATATTCCTTATGTTGGACAAACAGTCTTTTTTAAGTTGTTATTTGAGATAAGAGGTGGATGGATCCATGCTGCTCTGAATTCCCCTTGTCAGTTCGACAATTTAATATACATATATATATATATATATATATATATATATATATATATATATATAGATAGATAGATAGATAGATATGTATGTGTGTATGCAAACACTCAATAAGGATTGGCATTATACCCGTTTTAATTTTTTTTAATTCTGATCATGATGTATTAGAAAAATAATCTTACATAAATCGACATTTATTTTAGATGCAATACTTTAAAAAAAAATATTGATAAATGATACTTATTTAGCTGATGAAGGAATTTGGCACATTTTTGTAGTACGTCTTTTTATAATTTCACCCCAAGCAAGGCGATAATGCTACTAAGACGCAAGTAGGTGCAGGGAATGAAGGAGAATGTGTAGATGTTGATGCGGATAAAGGAGAATAAAAGAACGACCTTCAGGTAGACAGAAATTGGCGAATCAATTGGAATTTAAATGTTTGAATATTGCAAGAGACAGGAAAGCAAGAAAAAGGAAAGCTTTTCCACGGACAAGAAGTGCTGTAGAAGAAACTATTAGAAGAGAACTTACGGTTGACTCTAGCTGCTGCAACCTTTAAAACAGTGAGACCATGGTGCTCATCTAATAGCAGGTTCATATTTCTTCAGTCGAGGCAGCAAGAAATAAAGCTCATCAAAACAATGTCCATGAAAACATTTGTAGAAATGACAGATAAGAAATATATTTTTGCGACACAGATTAAGTCGTTATATATAAGAAAAACAATAACAATGACTACATTATCTCGGCATGAACCTCATTGTTACAAAGCCAGGTTGCTATAAGAATGCAAATTGTTGAGAGAATATATATGCAAATTCTGTCGATATTTTTTGTATATGTTTCCTCAAGTCTGATAAAGACAAAAGGTATCGCCAGTGATAACGAAAATGAGCTTGGGGTAAAAAAAAGAAGGAAAGAACGTCAATACCTCTATCGATTGAATACATAAGTTATATATATGCATATTTGATATCTTATCTTTGTATGCAATATTACCAGACTTCCTCTCATTCATGATACCAGACGACATTTTCTTTCCTGAAAACTGTTTAACACAATTCTGTGAAGGTTTTGTTTTATTTTACTCACCATAGGAATGTCTGAAACATACCATAGAAATAGCTTACGGCAGCTTTACTATTATACTTATGTAGCAGTAAAAGAAAAGTGAATATATATATATATATATATATATATATATATATATATATATATATATACGAAGAAATTTGTCCGTAATTATTAATTATAGGAGGATACTATTAAAAATAAGTAGACAAAACTTGTCTAAATTATTTAATGAGAAACGTCTTATATATATATATATATATATATATATATATATATATATATATATATATATATATATATATATATTATTTACATTATTTGGACTATTGCCCACATCTATGTCCACATACATATTACAACGTTCCAGTCTTCTTCAGATGGTTGAAATGTCGAACTGAACCCGTTATTTCGCTCACTGGGTTAGACTGTTCTAGTTCCACGTGCCATGCTTAATGGATGTCAGTTATCTCCTGTTAATTTCCCTCTGAAAGTTCTTCATTGCCTTAACCGAGTAGTGAACTCACACCCCTTGAGTCATGTCACTGGATATAACTAACGCCTTTTTCCACTGTGCCATGTGTCCTTGAGTGGTTCAGTTCGATATTCCAACCATCTGAAGAAGGCCGGAGAGTACAACGGCCGAAACGTAGTAGTAAATATGGCGACAAAGATGAGGACAAATAGTCCGAATAATGTAAATAATGTACGTAATACCTCATCTCAGAAATATATATATATATATATATATATATATATATGTATAAACATAGTGAGCCAGACAAATCTATCCATGTTTCACATAAGTGAATCGTCAGGGAGAGCCACCTAAGCGGATCGTCAGGGAAAGCCACCTAAGCGGATCGTCTGGGAAAGCCAGTTTTCCCTGACGATCCGCTTAGGTGGAAACTTGGTAGGTTTGTCTGGCTCACTAGGTTTATCTAGGTCTGTTCTACGGTTGTTAGTTAGTTGTTTACTCGTGTCGGGATTTTTTCTTTGGGCTTCAAACCTGTATCTGTGCGATTTTTTTTTTCGACAGACTTTCTTGTTTCTAGCTCTTTCTTTTTTTAAAGCCTTTACCCTCGGGATTGATTTGATTACTGGCATATCAAAAATTCGAGGGTTTTTCGAAACGCGTATAGCTACCTTTATATATATATATATATATATATATATATATATATATATATATATATATATTTACGTAAAATACATAAAAAGTTAATGGTCAGAGTTGAATCTGCCGAGTATTAAAAGTAGACAATAAATAGTTGTAAAATGCAAAATGAAAAAACGTAAAACAGCACAAAAAACACAGCCATATCTGCAGAAAATTGTAAAAATTAGCGATTATGACATTTCTGGATATAAAAATCATTTAGACCCGAAAATCCGAATTCTTATATACAAGATTATTTAAGTGCATATGAGGCTGGATAAAAAAAAAATGGAATTTAATCCCTCATCAATGCATTGAGAATACACTTGCTTTTCTTCTTTTTCCCCTTCCGCTTTCTTCGTCTTCTTCTTCTTCTGCTACTTCTCCGCTCCACCTCCTCCTCCTCCTCATTCTTCTTCTTCCCATCATCCTCTGTCTCCTCCTCCTTCTTTTCTTCTCCGATCCACCTCCAACTCCTTTTAATTCATCTTCCTATCATCCTCTGCCTCCTCCTCCTCCTCCTTCTTCTTCTTAACATCCTCCTTCTCCTTTTCTGTTATACCCAATGTCAGGAGTTTGTTTATTTTTGAAAATAATAATGTAACGTTCTTTAGTATATAAAAAAAGAAGCGTCAGTTGGTCATTTGATAAAAAATCCGCTGAGGATACCGTTTTTTTTTTAAACCAAATTAGCCGATTCAACTGACCTCCTCATTTTTAACATATATATATATATATATATATATATATATATATATATATATATATATATATTTTATTTTATTTTTTTAAAGCATTGCGCCCCTAGCAAGGCATGAAGACACTAGGATGCAGGGGGGTTGCAGAAGATTTGGAGCAAGAGCAGATAGGATGAAGAAAGGATGAAGGGAAGGATAGTAGATCAAGTAACTGGAGATGTCGATTGACATTACATTTGAATAGTTGGAGATCATAGCTATCAGGGAAACAGTAATTGGGAAGGGTGTTCCACAGGCGAGATGTGCGAGGTATGAAGCTATTGGTGTAGATGAGACGGCTACATTTAAAAGTTTCTACAGTGTAAGTGTGAGAGCGGAATGCCAGCCTCGTAGGGCGCTTGAATTCATGGAAACTGGGAACCAGTGAAAGCAGCTCATCGGAGCAATTACCATGAAAGTATTTGTAGAAAAGACAGAGAGAGGCGACGGCGCGTCTGTGAGATAGTGGCTGCAGGCGAGACGCCAGATCAGGGCCAATCACATTACATATCCGTCTCTGGATCTTGTCAAGAACTCCAAGGTAAACAGAAGGTGCTCCAGACCATATATGGCAGCAATACTCCATGCAAGGGCGAATGTTCGTTTTGTATATTTGAAGTATCGATTCAGGGGAGAAAAATTTCCTGGCGCGGCACAGAGAGCCAACTTTCCTCGCGGTGGACGATGCAATTGACTCAATGTATTTGTTCCATCGCAGGTCAGCAGTCGACGTGAGACCGAGCGGACGCAGGGAGTTGCTCTCAAGATGTTGACTATCAGACATTCTAATGGGGGCCAGGTAAGGATCTCTATGGTGTTTACTGGAGAGTAGTTTAGTTTTTGAGGCGTTACATTTGACTATGCAATATAAATTGGAATAATATTAAACGACGTATCGTGATTGGTCAGAAAACATTTGACACAATTACAGATATAATTGAGAAGTTAGTGAGGTGTCTAGATGATAGGTAATAACAATCGGAATAAAATAAAAAGACGTATTGTGATTGGTCAGAAAACATTTGACACAATTACAGATATAATTGAGAAGTTAGTGAGGTGTATCGATGATGGGTAAGAACAATCGGAATAAAATCAAATGACGTATTGTGATTGGTCGGGATTCATTTGACACACTTACAGATATAACTGAGAAATTGTTCCATGAAAGAGGAGCAGCGTGTTATCAAGATACTGAGCTAGGCAAATATTCCCACCCGAACATATGCGAATATCCAAACTTCTGATTTCTGGAGACCCAGACGAAATTATTCATTTGCTACCGAGGAGTATAGGAAATTACACCTGTTCATGTTGTACCGTTAGCGGAAAATGAGCGAAAGACACGTAGATCAGAGGATAAAGGTGTTGGTTAGATCCAAAATAGTTGGAGATCAGTACCTGTCTACAGCAGTGGTGAACAAAAACCTTGTTAAAGTGGTGTTAAAGGTAAATAACCGAGACACTTGGAAGAGAAATGACACACAGAGGCTTGGCATGTAGAAGTAGAATAATCTTCTCCGGTAGACGAAATAAAATGTTCGGTTCGAAATTCTTATTCCTTGAAGAAAGCCGGAGTGTACAACGGCAGAAACGTTGTGAATATGGCAATGGGGATAAGGATATCAGTCTGAATAATGTAAATAATCATAATACCTCATCTCAGAGACCCAATCACTTGTAGAAGGCCGGAGCGTACAACGGTCGAAAAGTTTTGAATATGACAATGGAGATGAGGATAACAGTCCGAATAATATAAATAATGTAAATAATCATAATACCTCATGACAGAGATCCAATCACTTGTAGAATGCCGGAGCGTACAACAGCCGAAAAGTTTTGAATATGACAATGGAGATGAGGATAACAGTCCGAATAATATAAATAATGTAATTAATCATAATACTTCATCACAGAGATCCAGTCACTTGTAGAATGCCGGAGCGTACAACGGCCGAAAAGTTTTGAATATGACAATGGAGATGAAGATAACAGTCCGAATAATGTAAATAATGTAAATAATCATAATACCTCATCTCAGAGATATAGACAAATTTTGCGTAAATATCAGTAAAAATGATAGAGAGACGGTAGCCCCAATAAAAAATAGCATTTGATGAAAATGTTACGCATGAAGTGAGGAACTCAAAGCAAAAACACCAAATGCAAATATGGGTAGAAACTTGTTGCACTAATAATGAAGATTAGCTATTCATTCAACAGATAGAAGCAATGAATATGAATCGTGAGACATACTTTCTCAAGGGAAGGGATGTCCATATTGACAACAGCCAATAGTAACCGCTTTTCTATTACCGGGTAATTCCGTGAATTGAATTACCAAATTGTGTATAATTCCAAGTCTAGCGTACATTGAAAAGGATCCTGATCCTAGAAGGCAATCGATATCTATAAAAACAGTGAGATGTTTCTCGTTCGGAATCGCCATAGCTTCCGTATTATTTCCTTAATCACACCCGGGATCATGTTAATTAACGAAATTGTTTGAAAACAAATATAAAAATATATTATACGTAATTCATTGAGTAGGGAAAAAAGAACCATAGACTCGAGAAGCGAAGAAAACCTCACATCAACCGCCCCCCCCCGCGCAATAAATATGGAAATATGATAACAAATAAGGTAGAAATGCGCGGGCCACGTGTTATAAAGAAAAAAATATAGTACTATATATATTTTAAGACATTTTTATGCTTATACATTCTTTTTTTTATAGATACAAATATTTAAGTAAATGCTTTGCTTATAATAAACAGTATTAACACCATTTAAATGTCCGAGAAACTCTCATAGAAAATATGTCTCCTCTAATAGGAATCGAAACTGCATCCTACACGGAACCGTCATATAGCCTGACGTGCTTTTGCCGATGTCGCCATAGAGGAGCGTTCGGTCGTCAAGGTTGATTTTACTGTTTTTAAACTATAATCTTCCATGATTCTCTCACGTACAGTCAGATCTGCTCAATACGTATCCAAATGTAAACAAATGACGTCACACATTATGAAATGGACAAAATCCCACAATTATTTTAAGACATTTTTATGTTTATACATTCTTTTTTTTTTATAGATACAAATATTTACGTAAATGCTTAAATATTTGTATCCATAAAAATAAAGACTGTATAAACATAAAATGTCTTAAAGTAATTGTCGGACTTTGTCCACTTCATTATATATATTAGGTTGGTGCAAAAATAATGACGTAATAATGTCGTTTTTTGACGTTAAAAATACGTCAAAAAACGACATTATTACGTCATTATTTTTGCACCAACCTAATATATATATATATATATATATATATATATTGATTTCTCTTTTAATTAAGGTAGCATTTAAATAGAATTTAAGCTCATACTCATTAAGCCTTAAATAAGCAAAAATAAATGCATACACAGTGGCAATATTCCATCTCACACTCAGAACGACTGTCCGGCCATAAAAGCATTTGGCCGAAGGTGTTCAAGAAAAGAACATAACTGGTAATGATAAATGCCTTACCTTAGACAAATGTATAGACATAGGCAGAGTCTATGGAAACTCCAAGCAACATACTGATAATATATAAACGTTATCAGAGTAACATAAAAGTAATCTAAAAAGGACCCTCAAGGTACATTATGGTGGTCAGGTCTATCAAATCAAATGGCAAAGAACGTCGAAGAATGTGCCTTGTCTGAAAAGAATGGAGGGTATCCACCAGATTTAAATAAAGAGAATTTCATTTCAGGCTATAGTAAAGCATGCCAGCGAGTTCGTACAGCGTTATAATTTTTTCATACGCTTCCTTGGAGTAATGTCCATCGCAGACAATAGCCGTAGGACAACTAATCGAATGTCGAGACAATAGTGTCTGGGCGTGATGAAAATCTCCTGCAATCAAGGATGTTGCAATATTTTCCTAGGCCAATCAAATTTCATCATGCATTCCGAAAATAGATCTATATTACTGCACACTAGTGCAAATAACCTAATCCAAGGAAAAATAGAAATCGATTAAACTTTGTTACTCTTGTGGGTTTATAATGAATGAAAGAAACTTAAGCGGTTCTTTCAATTAATTTGCACAATACTGTATGTGTCTTGTTTTTTTTTTGTTTTTTTTTTTTTAAGAATTTTCTTTTTGATGGTAGATTCCTAAATATTCAAACGAGGGTGGTCTTTTTTTTTTCATTCGGGTACCTGTTCCAATCAATTATTTCTCCTCAAGCAGGCCTTCTGAAAATTTTACAATTCTTCTGAATGTTCAGTAATTTTCCGTAGTTTCCTTAGCTTCTTCGGTATAGTGTAAAATCTCCCATGAATGCTGAACGTTTTCCTCATAGACGCCGAATCGATAGGATGCAACAGACGCGTGGTTGTTCTACAGACAATTATTGGGAATAATTTGTAATGAATATGTGAGAAACATGTTTTAACAATAGCAACTAAAAGAAAAAGTCTACTCTTAGACAAAAGGATGCAGGTGAACATTTGGACACATATGACGAGGAAAGAAGTCTAGGAGATAGTAACACTCACAGAGCATATAGGAATCAATGAAAGCAGGAATAAAAGCGAGTAAGATATCTGGAGATTTTGAGGAAATGAATAACATATCAAGTGCCCAAATGACAAAAATAGATCGTAAAGGGGAGGAAAATTGTTAATTAAAGCTAAAATGACAGGGAATTATAGATAAACTTCGTTTCTATATGTAGTAATACGGTGACACATAGTGAGAGATCGGGATAGAAAGAGATTCTGAATGTTATAGAAACAACTCCTCATGCAACCGCATATGTTATCTCTATCACTGATTTTGAGCCCTTTGTACGAAATACCGCATATATATATATATATATATATATATATATATATATATATATATGTGTGTGTGTGTGTGTGTGTGTGTGTGTGTGTGTGATTTATTTGATCACAATGACATAATAAGTGCATTTAGCTACCTATAGTGTACATAATAATATATAAGAGCCCCTAAGGAAGATTCTCGTTGGTATCACGATCATGCTTCATACATCCCGTAACCGAAAATATCTTTCTGTCAGAGACACATAAAACATCTGGCACCCAGTATTAATCTCACCTTATTTAACAGCGGAAATGTATTAAAATTTTGTTTGTATTTTTTTAAAAGAAACACGACCAGAATTATGGCCAAGACTTTTATTCACAGCAGCAGAAAAAAAAAACATAAGCCTGTGCGGCATAGTGTGTTGTTACTCCCAGTATATTTACAGACCAGCGAGAAGTCTTGAGTCTTAAAAAGACTTAAGAAAATGAGTGTAATAATTAAACAATTACGAATATATGTTCATTATTAATTAAGTAATTAA
Organism: Acanthosepion lycidas; assembly: GCA_963932145.1. NCBI lineage: Eukaryota > Metazoa > Mollusca > Cephalopoda > Sepiida > Sepiidae > Acanthosepion > Acanthosepion lycidas. The sequence goes on from OZ010601.1 coordinate 20,869,722, forward strand.
TTAAAGACTGTTGTGGAGAGTAATGATCGTCTATGCCTACGCGGCACGGGGAAGAAAAAGAAGTACTTCATTATCAGAAATCCCATCTTGCGAGAAAAACAAATTACACTAGAAGAAAATGATCTATGTATGTAGATACACTATAGAGAACTGCGTCCTAAATGCAAACTAACTCATAAATAATTATGTTGGATAAACCAACACCCACCTTTCCGAACGATACACCTTACATCCATCCGATACATTTAAATTAGAATCGAATATTACTAAACTAGATAAGGAACTTACTCAAGTACGAGGATATGATATGTACTCTTCAGGGTAAAAAGCGTTTAAAATGATGGAAGCTCGTATTATGAAAAAAAAAAATAATCCCAGCCGTAATGTAAATAATTATGGTCATAGTTAAAAATATACTGGTCATATTTTGAAAATAGATATGTTTACTTTTATTAGGTTGCTGCAAAAATAATGTCGTTTTCTCACATATGTTACTATGTGAGAATACGACATTATTTTTGCACCAACCGAATAGAACACTTTCCATTATCTACAGTAGTATTTACACTGAAGTTATATTATTATAAAAATGAAAGAAAAAGCATGCTAGATAATGGCATAGAAAATTAGAAAAAATCGCATGGAACTAACCAAATTACTGAACAAATTCCCCATTCATTAAATCCAGAAAAGAAAAAATAGAAGAATGAATATATTATAATACACACAGACACAGGCATAGACAAAGAGACACATACACACACACATATGTATATATATATATATATATATATATATATATATATATATATATATATATATATATATATATATATATATACACACACACACATACACATACATCGACAGATATACACTATCCTTAGATAAAAAGCGCAATTCAGTTCCAAAAACTTCCGCTGAAAGTGTAGAACAATTTTTAAAAATTAAAATAAAAAAATGTTTTTAAATTAAATTAAATGAAAAATATTAAAGTTGAAATGAAGTCAAACAGATATAAAATACAATTTAAAATAAAGCAAAAAAAGCTTACATATTGAAATGTGAACACAGAATGCCATCGGCCAAAGACACAAAATATGTTATTATTATTATTATTATTATTATTATTATTATTATTATCATTATTATTATTATTATTATTATTATTATGTTCTTTGATTTCTGGCGTTTACACATTTCTTTCCGGGTCCCGCACAAGACCTAAGGTTAGAAATGGCACCATGACACTTTCCACTGACAAAAAAAAAATCACATAGATAAAGCCTTTCGTAAAGTGTGGGCTGTACTTGTCATAACAATTTTGTGTATCTCCTTGAGGCATGGACTTCAATTAGTCTACTGCAATCTTTTCCAACCAATCCTAGGGCTCCAACTACAACAGGGATTGATGATGTTCCCATATGCCAAATTTTTGAGATTTCTATTTCAAGGTCCTTGTATTTTGACAGCTTTTTGAATATCTTCAAAGATACATTGCAGTCAGCAGGGACTGCCATATCAATAAGGAGGCACCGATTTTGTTTGTGGTATTTAATAACAATATCTGGGCGGTTGGCTTTGATTGTTCTGTCTGTGTGTGTTGTGTAGTGCCATAGAATTGTAACAGGTCCTATCTCCGTAACCGGATCTGGGTGGTGTTCATACCAGTTTCTTTCAGTTTCCTTCCCGTAGAAGTTGCAGATTATTATTTTTATTATTATTATTATTATTATTATTATTATTATTATTATTATTATTATTATTACATGTGTGTACATATTGTATATGTTTATATGCGGCTTTGATTGATCGAGAAACATTATATTCGGAGGAAATATATAAAATAATTCTATTAAAACAATACTTCAGGAGAAAAGACATTTTCCTGTCCACTAACTGTTATCTCACTTTCGAGTATTGATGGGTGCATCCTTTCTAATATTTTTTATGCATTGTTTACGTTATCATTTTTTCTTTGAGTCGTGTACGCTATCTTTTTTGTTGTTGTTGCTATTGTCGAAAGTCCTTAAGTGATTTGCTTTCTGTAGTTCATTTTTATTCTGTAATGCAATTCCGGGAGTGTTCAAAAGATGGCGGGCCTATCCAAGACCCACAGGCTTTATTTGATGAAGGCCAATTGTAATCATAATTTGAGAAATCGCTTTTAAGCTGAAAATTTCGCTACTTTTAAACGAGCCTAGTGCCATGCCGGAGACTGGATCAAAATATGATGGGAGGTTTTAGGTTATTGGCTTTCGTTTAAGTCAGGCATGTCCAAAATCCATCCCGGGGACCAAATAGGTCCCGCAGTTAAATTTCATATGGCCTACATCCTGTGTCATAAAATGTATCAGGAATGGCTTGACATTATTGTTATTCAGAGTATGTAAATTACACACCTAAGAAATGCAGTATCATGTTTTGTTAAAAGATGCCAGCCCTCTAGCGGTGGGACACTGACCTTAGCCTTTTTAAGACAATTTCTAAAATCAATGCCTTTAGACCAGGTCACTGTCTTTAGAACCAGACCTAGCCTCCGGAACCTACTATCACCATTCACATTATCGCAGACAAGTTATTTGTTTTGGTAATCGGAGATGAATAAATTCTATTATCTTAGTGAATTAAATTTCTTCTGTATTGGTCAAAATCATTTATACATATATTTGGTACTAGGATTATTCTCACTTTACGTACTCTACTTCGTAATAAGATGAACTTTCTTTTTTTTCTTTTTTTTTAAGCGTTTCACACCAAGCAAGGCGGAAAGCCAATAGGACGCAAGGCGTTACAGAATATTTGGAACAAGATCAGATAGGAGTGATAGAGGGAAGGATGAGGAGAAGTTTAGTGAATGGATCAAGGCAAGTGGAGATGTCGATTGACATTATATTTGAATAGTTGGAGACTATAGCTCTCAGGGAAACTGGAATGGGGAAGGGATTTCCACAGGCGAGAGGTGCGAGATGTTAAGCTACTTGAGTAGAAGAGAGGGCTACATTTAATAGTTTCGACGGTGAAAGGGTGAGAGCGGGATGCCAGCCTCATAGAGCGCTTGAATTCATGAAGTTTGGGAACCAGCAAATGCAGCTCCTCGGGGCAATTACCATGAAAGTATTTTTAAAAAAGACAGAGAGAGGCGACGGCGCGCCTGAGAGAGACCGACCTTGGCGATGTGTTCCTATTCACATGTTTTTTAACTTAAAAGTTGACAGAGAGTATTAATTACGAATATGTAATGTTTAAGATTAACCTGACGTACAGCTTCCTGGAAGTACTCTTTTCTCAGACATGATTTGCTTCATCATATATAGGCTTCAGATGTGACAGGCTGAGTGATTTTGGTAAAACCTGTTTAAATGTATTTGTTATCAACCTGAAGAAATAGAAATATGTCATTTGCATTGGAATTTTCATAAAATAGTTGATTTGCATTAAATTTTCAAAAAATGCCAAGAAGCATGTCTTATCCGCAGGCATATTCACGTCATCAAATCTGGCCCCCTTTAAAAAAAGGTTTAGACACCCCATGCTTAAAATGAGACCTATTATTTTCTTTACAAAGTACATTTGCTTAAAATTATTTTTCTAAGGTCAACATGTCAAAATAGAACTTTTACAAATTGTCTTTCACGTATATATATATATATATATATATATATATATATATATATATATATATATATATATATATATATATCTTCTAGATAAATCACGTTATCTACCAATTTTCTCATCCTTCTGCCTCTTCCTGTGCTTAACTTTCTTCTCTCATCCTTTCCATTAATGGTTCTGAACTGTAAACCCCCAACGCTATCTCTCGCCTACTGTGTCAGGTTTTGCTGTTCGATATACACGCATCGATAGTTTACACAATCAATCAAAGCCTCCGAAGGACACACCTCGCTTGATGATCCTGAATATTTGATAACGGAGGTGAGGATGGCGGGGTCTCCTTTGCGCAACGTTGCTTGAAGAAACGCGGGGTATAGGACGTAGATCGCGGGGTGGCTGGAGTAGCTTTAATTGTTCCAGACTCTGCGACACGCAAGCGGGAGACAGGAACACTATGGAGTGCAGCAGGCGGCAATAAAGAAGAGTGGATCTCGTGTACGTTAAGCCGAGTGCAAATCTCCGACGGATATTGAGTTGACACTAAAGAGGTTATTCGAGCGGAAGGAAAAGTTGGTAATATCGAAGAGAGGTCGGTCGCGTGGAAGGAGAAAGGAAAATTACGCTTCATTTGGGGGCCGGTACTAGGTTACCCGGGATTCCTATGCGTGCTCTTCCTCCTTACTTGTTTTCCTGACATATGTTTAAAAGAAATCTGTCTTTCAGGATGGATCTTTCTGCCCGTTGTTAAAACCTGTTGGTACGTCTTAGTGTCGGCTATCATTGTGTGTATGATATATATTTTTGAGTGAATATAATTAGATCATATCTCGATTGCGATTTTGGAAGATGTTATTCAGTAGCCTTCAGATATCGACAATCTGATCTTGTGTTGAATATCAGTGTGATAAACGTACCCAATGGTTTGAGAGTATTATATTCGAAAAGAAATACTCTCAACCTCCTCTTTAGTTACACAAAAAAAAAAAAAAACTCTTAAAACTTTTCGTCACAAAATTTCTTTCATTGAGAAAAGAAAAACTTAAAAATTAATAAAAATTATTTTTTCTGAATATAACACGTATTGGCGTATAAAATCCATATTTATTTTGTATACTGTTTATGACGCGATTCCAGTGAAAGCTGAAATATCGATTACTGACGTAAATTGCATTAAGCACTCTGACTGGTGCATATGTATTTGACAATCGAAGTCTATTCTATTATTAAAATAAACATATCTATATGAACTAAACCATTCCTATTTAATAATATATATTTATAAATATATATATACATATATATATGTTTATGAATATTTATATATTTATGAATATATATAAAAAGGCTCACACACTAATATTCCATGGTTATAATTAATTACATTGGAATCGTAATCACAATCCAATTTTGAATTTTTATTTCTGCTGAATTGGATCGTGATTACGATTCCAATGTAATAAATTATAACCATGGAATATTAGTGTTTGAAAGTTTTATTTTATATTCTTAATCTGTCCTAGACAATAAGTTCTTCCTGTATTCTATCCTCTTGAGAATTTCTGTATATATATATATATATACATATACATATATATATATATATATATATATATATATTGACTACTAATATTATCAATTATATATATATATATGTATATATATATATATATATATATATATATATATATATATATATATATATATATATGAGATATGAAGCTTTAACAAAAGTGAAATATGTTCCTTTTATTTGTGTGTGTGTGTCTCTCTGGGTGTGCCTATTTCTGTGTATATGTGCCTGTTTACGTGTCTCTGTGTATGTGTGGGTGTGGTGTGTCTCTGCGTGTGCGTGTGTGATAATACCTAATTTCAAAGTGTGCTATATTTATGGGTTGAATTGTTCATATCTGGGATAAAACGTGTATAAATATAAAATTAGTCACTGAATTCAGCATCCAGAAGCGACAGTCTGTTTTATACTTAACTGCAATCTTCGACAATTGCGTTCAAGCAAGGAACAGACTGTCCTCTTTCTTTCTCTCTCTCTCTCTCTCTCACACACACACACACACACACAAACACACACACACACACAAACACATATATATGTGTGTGTGTGTGCGTGTATCCAGGTTTAGGATTAGTATAGACGGAATAAAATTCTAATAAATACTATTCATAAAGAGTGCTCAATACAGAGTTGAGCAAATATTATTTTTTCAAAAATTACAACATGAACCTGTTATAACATCACTACAAAAATAGCCATTTTGTTTCAACACTTCTGATATCTTCTCAAGTGATTGTGTTGAATGTAGAATAAAGAGTTTAATAATATAGTTTTTGTAGCACGTAGATTTTTTACCCTGTATACCACGCCCAACTGATTTTGTATTCACAGAGCCAAATCGGCTTCATTTCTTTCCACTTACGCTACATTTTCATATAATGGGTCAAAGGTTATCAAACTTCCTTATCCTAATAAGTCTCGCTTACTGCAATTTCAAATTCGTATTTAACGCCAACCCTTGACCTTTGACTATCAGTGGATTCTTATATGAAAAGAAATTATATATAAATATTACAAAAGCAATATCGACACGGACGGTTTTCTTATTTAGCGTTTCAAAACAATTCTAATCATAATTTGATTCCTGTTTTAATGATAAAAATAGTATTTTACGCGGTCTTTCTGCATTGGTTTGGTTTGGTTTATTTTGTTTTACAGCATATCAACCTCAATGGGTTATTTAATGCCGACAACATTTTTAGGGTAGATTCGTATGAATAGATTATGTATTCTTTGGTTTAGATTGATTTGGTTTATTTTGTTTTACGGTATATCAAGACTCAATGATTTAATTAATACCGACTATATTTTTAGGATATATTCAGATGAATAGCGCATGTATTCTTTGGATTAGATTGGTTTAGTTTATTTTGTTTAACGGCATATCAGCATCAATGTGTTATTAAAAGCTGACAATTTTTTTTTATTTCTGGTGATATTTTGTTTTGTCAAAAACCTGTTTCTGGCAATATATTTCCTTCAAAATTGTATTGCTGGTAATAATTATTTTCAAAAAAGTATTGCAGGTAATAGTTAAATATTTGCCCATAGCTGGGACCCTAACAGGTGCTACCACCCTGGGACAGGGTGGACCTGGGAACACCAGCAATTAAGAAGTGGTTCCACGCTCCTCAAAATCTCCTGATCAGAGGCCTTGCTGCTGGACGTAGTTTAACGTCTTACCCAGGACGCGGATGTAGTTTAATATCTTACCCAGGACGGGTCTTTAGGTATAGTCACGTAGATATCACTGTGCTTGAAAAAATCGGCTCCTAAACCATGACCCACGATAAGCAACATTGATTGTGGTCAGTACCTAGATGAATAACTTCTTGGGAATACCGAGTACTGCAAGCTGAATTGCCCGGATGGTGTAATGGATAATGGCTCTGAATTTTTACTCTGAGGGCCGAGTTTCAATTCCCGTTATGTTCGTTATATTTGCTTATGAGCAAAGCAAATACCCCTTCAGAAAGGTAGGAAAACAACTCTTCTTCCCCTAACTATGGGTTCATTAGGAAAATTCGTATCACTAAACTATTATCTTAAAAACAAAACAAGATCATGGAATATAATTAAATATTTTTTGGTTTTCAATGATCTAAAAAGTGTTGATAAGCCTTAGAAAACGAGACATTCAATCAATTAGATTTAACACCATGGCATGTGACAAGAGCTTTCAAGACAGTTAACGTTCCTACTCTGGTTTCCTTAGCAAATATATATATATATATATATATATATATATATATATATATATATATATATACAAACACACACACACAGACACAGACAGACAGACAGACACACACACACACGCGCGCGATGGATTTGTTTGAATTATGACCAAACCGTTTTGAATTCAGAGTCTTCTCCAAGAGTGTTTGCCAACCCTCTCTCGGGAGACAAGCTTCACCTCCTCTTCAAATTCTTCCCCGCCGTTGGCGTGTACGTTTTGGCTCAAGGTTTATTTTTCAGGCGAATAAACACGTCCAAATCAGCTTTCAAAACACCAGCTACATACGTGTTTTCTACGTCGACCTTGATTATTTAATGCCCTTCTAACCTTGAAACGAGTTCAATTCTCAACTCGTACGTTTGGTAGATGGGTTAACTACCGCTCAGGTAATTCATGGTGTCTCAGTTTCTTAGTGCTTTAAAAACAAAATAAAATTGTCTCAAAATGAAATGTTTTTCCCAAAATAATTGGCGGTGAAGGGGTTAGCCGATTCCTGGAAGCAGAAGTTGATTTGTATCTTTCCCAATCGTTGTTGAGCGGAAGTAATGTAATTTTTCAGGATTTCAACTTCGGCTTATAAATTTTTCGTTTCGAGAGGCTAATAATTACATCACCTTCTCAATCCAGATGCAATTAGCCTTTATTATTCCTATTCTGCCTTTATTTATTGCATAACTTGCTAATCAATGATTGTCAATTTAAGACTAATTTTCAGTGCATTGCTATGCTAAAATTATTACCACAATACTAGAATCCATTTGTGTATGACTGATATTTCCCAGATATTTAAAAGGACAAAATACGCTTATGTAGAATACACGTGTGCTAGAGGGTGCACAGCGAAAAAGCGGTAAATTCAGATCACCAATGAAATCTGGTGTCGACTGACATGACTGAATGATTCGTGCACATTTCGTCAATTGCGTCAGATGTTCTTCTTTGAAAAGTCCGATAACTTGGCATTGAAATTCAGCGAGCAGTTCAGCGAGAATTGTCTAACGATAGACGAAAGTTGTTTACAAATAACCTATAAATGACAACTGACAAGTTAGAGCAGCAATTAATCAATCATGAAAGAAACAATCAGAATTAAGTAATTAAGCGCGAGTCGAATTATTATTCAAGGCCATGAATAGTCAAGATATTTATTCAAGGTTATTCAAGGTCAGTTATTTCTGAAATACGAAACAGTGATAATGGATTTGCTGCATTTTCTTTTTTTTTAAGTGGGTACCTTCTATATCAGGTTATTCAAACGGAAAAAAGGCAGATTTCAAAAATTTATTAAAAACAAATCTTAAGAGTCAGAAACATGTTCAACACATATGTCGTCTTCGGCACCTGCTCGCAATCGAGCACCAGGATCTGTCCTTAGTTTCTTCCTCTCCTCTGACGGAGATGGATGTCAAGGCACAGCCAACTCCTGAAAAGTCGTGCGCATGAGTAAGGCTGGTGGACGCGTCTGAGCGATTAGTATCCTCCTGATTGTGCTTCGCAGGTCCTCTTCATATTGACAATTGGAATCGAATGAGTCGGTCAACTTTCATATGGTTCTCCATAGGAAGGCCGATTTACAACAACGGGTCTTAGAGTCGATGTTGGCCTGTCAGGAATGTCTTCAACTGATCCCTGAAGCGTCGTTTTGGAACTCCACGTAGCCTCTTGCCGCTGGCGCATTCTCCAAATACGATTATACGCGTTGTCCAGCGGGACGTATTCTCCTCCGTTATACTTTAAACAACATGAACATCGACGACAGACATTACCGGTTTCCAGAACCACCTTATACAAAATAGTTACTCGAATTAGATTATTTTTCTCTAGACTAAGTAAGAGTAAATCCGAACATAAAAAAGTAATATATAATGTTCTCTTAAATTCAAATTCATGTTAATTAGAAACAAGACGAATTTTCCATGAAAACATTTCTATAAAACATACTAATCCAATCGACCGGAAAAGTTTATGTTAATTTTTTATTATGAAAAAAATTAAATCGACCAAACTTCGTCGCCAAGATTAATAGCTCACTATCAAGATCTATACTGCATAGAACCAACAATATACATCAACTTAGATGCTTCGTAAGGAACTCCACCTACTCGGATGGTCCTTCGCCAGGAAGGCGGCTTTGCAGCAACGGTTTTCTGAGTTTTAGAGCTGATGTTGGCCCGTGTCAGGAATACCTTCAATTGATCCTTAAAAAAGTCTTTTTGGACCTCTGCGTTACCTTTTGCCGCTGAACATTTGTTCAAATATGATTATATACTCTTTACAAGATAGGAAAATGTAATGAAATTGATTCTCAGTCTTGCTAAATGGCTTCCTTTTTCTGATTTTGTATAAATTTAAATTGTTTATAATATGTGTCAACCCTTAAAATGGCTTCACCCCCAGAAAAGTCGTTTTGTGTACTGCAATTTTAAAACAAGAAAATTTTCATCGTTTCCTACGCAGTAATGCGTTGATTGACTTTCAGTTTCTTAGCATTTGCTTTTATTGAATTTTCTAAATATTTTCCCTCCTGGGTATGACGATAAACTACATCCGCGTCCTTGGTAAGACAATAAACTACGTCCAGCAACAAGACCTCTGATCAGGAGGTTTTGAAGAGCATGGAACCACCTCTTAATTGCTGATATTCCCAGGTCCACCCTAACCCGGGGAGGTAGCACCTGTTAAGGTTCCCACCCATGGGTAAAATGTTAACTCCCTGAATTGGGTCAAAACACTATGAAAGTGTAAAAATAGGTTTTAATACCAGAAATACTTTGAAAATAATTATTACCAGAAATACATTATTGCCAGCAATATGTTATTAAAGCTATACATTTTTGAAAATAAAAATAACAGCTATACATTTAAAAAAAAAAATTTTCCAGCAATAAAAACTTTGTAGGCATTAACCCTAGAACACGAACCATGTGTATAAAGTACCCAGCGCAATTTTTCCTATTTTTAATTACAATATTCAGTACATGATTTTCTTACCTAAATAATATGTTTTTTCAGTTCCTATTAATGTTAACTCAAAGTAGAAAGGTTGAAGTGCCTACATTTAAAATATTTCAAATAAAGATTTATATTTAATAATTTTTTTCGATATTTTTTAAATCTATATTATATACCCATCGTTAGTAGAGGTGTAACTTTAATTGATGGTTAGTGTCCTAGGGATAAATAACACATTGTGTTTGATATGCCATTAAACAAACCAAACCAACCCAAATCTTTTGTTACTCTTTGAATAACCCTGTATATAAAAATGTTTATCCGACCACAGGTGATGCCATATTCCAGAGGGTATAACAGAAAAATTCTATCCATAATACATTTAACAATGGGTTTAAAATCTAACCAATTTCTTTAAAAAATTGTTTGATTGTTTCATTATTATAAAAGAATGTCGTCATGACAGTTTCACCTGTTTTTTTTTTGTTGTTTTTCTTTGTTTTGTTTTTTAAGAATAGATGCCTTCGTCAGCTGGAATAACGCTGTCTTTGTCGACACAGTAATCGAGTCCTTCTTCCGCAAAAATGGATGTCATGTTCACTGTCGTAAACCACCATCATATTACCGAAAAATAAAATAAAATAAAACATCATGGTAGGTATGTTCATGAGATCGCTAAAAAAATAGCATACCATGTATAAAAAAGGCCTTAAACTTGATTAAAATAATTTTTTATCGTCTAAATGTTAATGTTATTATCAAGAGGAATAATCAAAGTATTTTTTGAATATTTTTTTAAATTTTTTAATAATTTCTAGCACGTTCAAAATTTTCGTTAAAAATCTTCAATTTTTTTGAATTGGAAAAATTGACAGAAAATAGATAATCTCCCGTTTTTTTAACTTTTGTTTACAAAAGTGAATGTTGCCGTTTAAAATTTATTTAAAAAATCAATTATGATGTTTTTTTAAATAATTTTTAAAAAATTAGAAATTATAAAGTTTATTTAATATATTTTAAAACAAAGATTGCTTATTTTCTGTGATGAAAACATGTTTTTTCAAATGGGAGATAGCCGGTCTGAACTGCGGTGTTGAGTGACAAATGACATGTCCCTTGTTTTTCATCACGCACTGACATATTACGTGCGGAAATTTATAGTACAGAAGGTCCTAAGTGACAATTTATCTTTACGTTAACAACTTATTTACCTCGTTAGTAAAGGCCGATAACACAGCCGTACAAATCAAGTCACGTGATGTTTTTATTGTATCATGTTTCTTCCGGGCCCCCGTACATTTGATTTAACCTTTTTTTTCCCTCACATAGGGTAAAGAACAGTAAGATTACTCTCAATGGTGTTTCGTCGACTGTAAAACCATTGTGCTATTTATAATCTGGACAGATACAGGCCCCTAAAAAAAGCATTATATACAGGATTCAACGGTACAATTAATTTTAGAATATTCAACAACTTTTAGTAACTTTATGTAAAAATAATAAAATAATTTATTAAATAACAATTAATTCATTTAAAAATTCATTTTTTATCGTAAAAGTTTTTTGCCTTCAGACAATATTATGCATATTGATAAAAACAAATAAAAGCAACTAAAAGCATTTAAAATTAAATAGTATCTTTGTTTTATTGGGTTTTGTATGTTACAATTCAGAGGTGAATTTAGGATTACGAGGTCGGATTTAAAAAAAAAATAAAACATGATTTACTTTCCTCAAAGCCTTGTGTTTGTAACTATAATGACCTGCGTGCTTTGTCCATAAACTTTTATAGTTTTTTATTAATTTATTTATGTGGGTATAATATATATATATATATATATATATATATATATATATATATATATATATATATAAATATATTTTTATAATGACTTAAAAAAAAATAAAATATTTATAACAATTTCCATCATTCCTGAATAGTTTCTGGAAGTTTCATTAAAATCTGACAATTATTTCTATTTTTGCAAGATTTTCAAAATTAATGTGTGCCATAAGAAAAAAATGGACAAAAAATTCGCAATGTTATTTTTACGGAATTTCCGGTGATGACGAGAAACAAGTTTTTCAATGGAAAGTTAGAATGTTGTAATAAAGACAGAAAATTTTTTAAAAATAATTAAAAAATACTTTGTTCTTTACTCTTAATAGTAACATAAACATTTTGGCGATAAAATTTTGTTTTCGTCGAGTTTGACGTCTTTTTCATCAGACAATGGGCTTTTTTTAGCGATCTCATGAACATACCTACATCATGGCCACGCTAGTTTCCGAAATATTCCGGAAACCTTGCAATATAAAAACCGGAAAACTCCGGTCAAGGATTACTGTTAACATGTCCGTGCGTTTGTTCTAGGTACATTTTTACAACCTATTTCTTCAAAATCTATTACGGAGTTACTGAATGAAGTGGTTTTATGTCCGTCATAATTCACCGGGGAATAAATTTAAATTTTTAGGCGATTGATTTAGTTTTGACAGTGATATGTAATTTTGGTGGGCTAATCATGAATTTCTACTGTTTTGCTCTATCATGTCCTTAATTAGCTCAAAATTTCCCATCTTTCTTCGTATTCATAAAAGGTTTTTTTTTTCTCAATATTTACTGACTCCTTTCGTGGTTTCACTTTATATAACTCAGTTTTTATCAAGGTAGTTGTACCTGTTGTTTGTTATTTTTCTAATACGTATACTTATATATTCAATAGCCTTCTTTTGTCATATTGGGGCCATTTTAGTATTATTAAATTAAACTAAATATAACATATATACTAGAATTTTTTCTGGCGTTCCTGTTGTCTATAGTATATCCAAGAGGGACATCTAATGTATAAACAAACCAACTCGTTTCAGGGGTTAATCAGTCAAATGGCAGTTAGTTAATTATGCTTAGGTATTAATATAATTTTCGATTGTCATATGATTTACTGAGTAAATTTGAAATTGGAATTTAACAGGTGATTTAATTAAATGTAAATTATATTGTAACTACTCATCTGTGTTTCAGTATCTGTCTCTAATTCTGAGATGAAGTGTTATGTACACTATTTACATTATTCGGACTATTGTCCTCATCTTTGTAGCCATATTTATTACCTTCAGTATCTCTCTATATTTCTGAGATGAGGTATTATGTACACTATTTACATTATTCGGACTATTGTCCTCATCTTTGTAGCCATGTTTATCACAACGTTTCGGCCATTGTACTGCCCGGCCTTCATCAGGTGGTTGGAATGTCGATCTGAAACATTTATTTCGCTCACTGGAGTAGAATGTTCTAGTTCCACGTGTCATGTCTAATGGATGTCAGTTATCTGCTGTTAATTTCCCTCTCCAAGTTCTCCACAGCCTTAACCAGGTATTGAACGCACACTCTTTGAGACTTGTCACTGGATCTAACTAACGCTTTTATCTACTGTGCCATGTGTCCTTGAGGATATCTGTGTATGAATTTCTTGCTAGTCTGTGGGATCAAGTTGAGATCATAGACAAAGAAGACCATTTGAAAGTTCGTAAACTTAAGGAATCATCATATATGCTAGGCCACAAAAATCTCCCGGGCCGACCAAGCGTAGAAATGTATACAATATAGGAACCAGTAATAAGGCGTGCCAGAGAAAAGCGATAATAACAAAAAAATGCAATATGAGCTCTGGTAAAAAACATATAATTATAACAGCAAAAATTGCAATATGAGCACCGGTAAAAAGTGCTTGCTAAAGTCATTAGATTTATCATACCCAGAAATTTACGCACAGATGTCTGGTGTTATAGATTATGTGGATATATAGTAGACCTGGACAACCTTTTCCGATCTGGTGGGGTGGCTGAGATATTGCTCATCATAAAGCGGGACGCAGTAATAAAAAAATCGAAGTAATTTTTTTATTGAAAGTAAAGCGGCAATTTTTACTACAGAAGATCATACGCGTTAGCATCTTCTTTCAAAATGGGGAAAAGCTGATATGTCGAGAAATGATTTTTCTGGATTTGAAAATTTTAAGATTTCTTATATTAGAACTGATGACTGCACTGAGTCGTGTGATTTGCTTCTAAATTATTCCTTTGAAAATACAAAAGATATATATTTATATGTATGATCTTCCTTAACAAAAATTGCCAATGTTTTAAAATGCTGCGAACGTTACGTTCAACGAAAGGTTACAAGATTAAACAAACATCGCACTTAATCATTAAGATTGTTATTTAGTCGATCTGCACCCACAGTGCAGAGGACATTAATAAGTAAGCATTTTCGGCAGAGATCGATACTACTATTGCTACTACTACCAACAATGCAACAGACAATAATGAAAAGGGAGGTTAATCAAACATTTAATTCTTATAACCTTGGACAACAGCTTCTCTCGACCGTTTAGATTGCGAGAGAATGTGAATGAACAAGTGTGAATGAGACAAAATTCATTTTAATTTTCCTCATTAAATTATGTGTGCCAATCAGAAGAACAAACCGGCCGCATGTGGTATTGAGGATGTTGTTTACCAATAGCTGATATATATATATATATATATATATATATATATATATATATATATATATATATATATATGATAGATATCGTTTTGTCTTGAACTTGAAATGGTCATCATTGAAGATATCGGAAACGCATTCTCTCAAATTGCATTCCACAATGCAGTGGCTCCTGAGAAGAAGCTGTTTGATTGGTACTCCATATTTACAAATGAAATACAATATGAATGAGTCTGATCGATCACTCCGTAGAAAGCATAGTCCCTTCCTAGCACTAAATATCTGAACTGGTAGAACTAAATTATATAGCTCGACAGAACATTTTCCACAGAAAATATTATGAAAGTTGGTCAAATATATCGAGTAGACAATTTGAATCACCAGAATCTATCTTATATACTAGTCTAATATTGACCCGAGCTTTGAATATTCTTGCCACATACGGTCTGGACTTCCTGCCATATATTTAGATATTCTTCAATAAATGCAAACAATAATCTGCAATGTTACTAATCCTGACATGGCATATCGGTTTCAGTCCGTTTCCCACCGCCGTAACGTAGTTTTCCTGTAACTTTTTCTATAAACACTTTCATGGTAATTATTCTGATGAAATTTCGTCTATGGTACCTAGACTTTATGAATTTAAACGTTCTGCTGGATTGGCGGAGAGGTCTTATAATTTTATAGTTGAAATGGTTAGATATGACATTACGTTCTGTGCTAAAAAATCCTCCTGTCGGAGTTCTCGTTTGACATGTACGTAAGCCTCCATATTTATAGATCCTCTTTCTGGGTAAAGAATATTTGATGGCCTCTGATATATGCTGTTCGAAAGATCCCATATAGACACTATTCTGCGCATGTGGAAAAATAAAACTAATCATATCATGACAACAACTTTTTTTTTTTTGTGTGTTAAATTATCAGTGTGTGTTGTATTTTTATCGTACAACAGAAGGTCACTCTTCCGTCCTCTCCACGTTTTTGTCTCTGTCAACGTCCGGGTCTCTGTCAATGAAAACGTTAACCCAGTCCAATCACTATTTCACATTGAGTGCACTAATTGTTTGACGATATGGTATAAAGTCAAGTCGAAGATCAGCTTTTGTAATACAAGGGAAACTTGCGAGGAATTTTCTTTTACTAAATGCTGAACTTTGAAAATGAGCAGGTTAATTGATAATGGATATTTCTAAGCGCTGGAGGTAACATTATTTCCGGGGTAATGTGATGCTCTCACATCAAATCATTCGTGATAAGCAGCCCCAGAAAGTCTCTACCAACTCCCGAGTGCCATTCCCAAAACTGAAATGAAATGCCTAAACGCTGGGCCGTATGTCCTTCTGTCAATTACTTTGGGACCTAAAGAAGGATCTTTTCATTGGCAGGCAAAAGTTTATTCGACTCGGAATTTCTATGTTTTTCCCTCGTTATTTATTGATAGCAGTTGTCTTTGTAGTGATGTGACATGCGTATAAGATCTAAAATAAATATGTCCTGAGTGAGTGTATAGACCATAAGTTGCGGTGTATTTTCTGCACGGGTACTTACTTTTGCAAACTAGAAATGTAAAAGAGCTATTGACCACCCAGACCTCTCCCGCTCACTCCATATATATATATATATATATATATATATATATATATATATATATATATATATATCATAGGTATATACTGACAATATATCTCATAGTATATATGTATACATACATATATATATATATATATATATATATATATATATATAATATATATATATATATATATATATATATATATATATATATATATATATAGATAATATTAGTGGTAAATATACATATATATGCAAAATCCACAGGTGCATATATACACATGTATATTTTAGAATAAAAAATTTCCGAGAGGATAAAATCCAGGTAGAACTCAATGTCCAGGACAGAGTAAGGATATAATAAAAAGGCTTAAACACTAATATTCCATGGTCATAATTTATTCCATTGGAATCGTAAATACGATCCAATTCATCAGACCTACAAATTCAAAAAGAAAACAGAAAAAAACCCACTCCGGAAATAAAAATAGAATTTAGAGAGAGTGTAATTATGAGAGTGTGGGACGAATGTTAGTTTATAAGAGAGGGGTTTAACAGAGAGAGTTTTATTTAAAATTAGGTGTGAGTGGAAGGGGGAAAAAGACTGTTGACGGATGTCTAAAACAGTATAAGGATACACATCGAGGTGACATACACACACCATGGCCGATCAAATCTTAAAGAAGGAGGGAGAGGTAAGGAAAGAAGTGGTGGGGAGGAAAGATGGGGCGAGTGAAATTAAAATTGCAAGGGACGCTGTGTAATTGAGAAAATTTGACAAAAATAATATCGACTGCAGGTTACAAATCAAATATTATAAACAATAAATATGACGATTATCTAATCTGGCGAGGACCTATATTTTTATTTTCAAAACGCATGCAAATACACACATACACAATAACTTATACACGTATATACATACACATCGCCGTGTACCTACATACACACTTACATATATCCATGTACACATACACGTAAATCCACATATTCACACATACATACACACATACATATACATACACACACACACATATACATATATCTGATTCAATATCTCAGATACTAAGCGCTTTCTAATAATTACCGCGCATATGATAAAGAAATAATTACACCTACATATATACACACATACACATACACATACACACACACCTCCATATATATATATATATATACATACATACATACATACATACACATACACACACATATATATATATACATACATATATATATGTATATATATACATACACACACACACATACATACATATACATGTACACACACACATACATCCATATATATACATATATACATAGACACACACACATGTATATACACACACACATACATATACACAAACATCTACTCGTATACATACATGTATATACTACACACACATATATATACATATATATACACATACACACATACATATACATGTACACACACAAACACATATAAATACATACAGACATACACATACATATACATACATATACATACGCACACACATATACACGTATATCCACCTATACCCTATACACACATTTTCCACATACATATACATAAATACACATGCACCCACATACACATATATACATACACACACATACAAAAACCAGATATATATACGCACACACACACACATATATATATATATATATATGTATATATATATATATATACATATATATACATACAAAAATGTACACACATATACCTACATATACACACATACATCCATAGGCATCCACTCCTTACCCATTTACACACACTTGTACATATGAACATACGCATACATGCGCATAAACATATATACCTAAAACCTTACATTTCTATACAATTAAACAAAAAAAAACAAACAAAAAAACAATGTATCCCTATATCTATCCATTTAGCTATACATACATACACATATACACGCACATCTATACTCACATACACACATATATATACACATACATACATATGGGTACATATATACACCAACACATACGCACACCCACACACATACATATACATACATATATATACATATATATATATATATACATATACACACATCCCTGCATATATATTCTCCTATATATACCTACACCCACATACGTATACATGAATATATACACATACACACACATATCCATACATATACATACACATATATACAAATACACACACCCCTAAATATATACCTACATATACCCGTAGCCAAGTACATACATACATACACATACATACACACACACACACACATATATATATATATATATATATATATATACCCACATACATACAAATACATACATATAAATTAGAATTTAAAAACTAAATAAGTAAAATTTCAACAATTTATATATACACATATACCCACATTCATACAAATACGTACAAATACATACATATAAATTAGAATTTAAGAACTAAGTAAAATTTCAACAATTTGGGCGTAAAAAAAACAAAAAAAAAAAAATAGCGCATCACAAAAACACACACAATGATCTGTATAGAGATAAACAAAATAAACATAATAGTCATTCCGTTAAAATGTCATGCCCGATGTTTTGAACCAAGATGGAACTGACATAAGTGACAGAAAGTTACAAAACGGTGTTTATGTTTTGAATCTCTTCTTATGTCTACATTTAGAAAATATCTCATTACGAAGATTCAACAGTTCATCTTGATTTTTATCTTTGATAATAAAAATTTTTTCCGCCAAGCACAGATCACACCGATCGCGGAAGTTATTAGGTGTTTTGGCTCTTGATAGGTATCTCCATTTCAAAAGTGGGGTTAACCCCTTATCCACCAGATCCCAGTAGTGTTTGGATAAGGAAGTTTGACTTCTAAGGCATCTATATCTAAAAGAGTGTCTATTGTTGTATAGACGCTGCTTCCAATTACCGGCGGATATACCTATATATCTTTTTTTCTCGTTTATATTTTCCTCGGGAAAGATAGTTGCCTCGTATATTACATTTTTGTAGTTACATTTACCCCCGATTGGGCAATGATCTTTATTCCTACAATTGCAGGTAGGGTTACTTGATTGAGTCACATTACAATGGTAGTTTCTAAGTATTCTGCAATTATGGGAAGATATGATTTTCTCCATATTTCTAACGCATGAGTAACTAATTTTCAGAGTCTTCCTATTGAAAATTTTACTTAATGGATGTTTACTGTGAAAATGTTTATCAATTTTTATGAGTAACTAATTTTCAGAGTCTTCCTATTGAAAATTTTACTTAATGGATGTTTACTGTGAAAATGCTTATCAATTAATTTCAGAATTTTGTGTGTATGTATTTATATGTGTTTGTGTGTGTACATGTATATGCATGTGTGTATGTGTATATATATGTATATATGTGTGTGTGTAGTATATACATGTATGTATACGAGTAGATGTTTGTGTATATGTATGTGTGTGTGTATATACATGTGTGTGTGTGTCTATGTATATATGTATATATATGGATGTATGTGTGTGTACATGTATATGTATGTATGTGTGTGTGTGTATGTATATATATACATATATATATGTATGTATATATATATATATATGTGTGTGTATGTGTATATATGTATGTATGTATGTATATATATATATATATATGGAGGTGTGTATGTATGTGTATGTGTATGTGTGTATATATGTAGGTGTAATTATTTCTTTATCATATGCGCGGTAATTATTAGAAAGCGCTTAGTATCTGAGATATTGAATCAGATATATGTATATGTGTGTGTGTGTATGTATATGTATGTGTGTATGTATGTGTGAATATGTGGATTTACGTGTATGTGTACATGGATATATGTAAGTGTGTATGTAGGTACACAGCGATGTGTATGTATATACGTGTATAACTTATTAAAAATATAGGTCCTCGCCAGATTAGATAATCGTCATATTTATTGTTTATAATATTTGATTTGTAACCTGCAGTCGATATTATTTTTGTCAAATTTTCTCAATTACACAGCGTCCCTTGCAATTTTAATTTCACCCGCCCCATCTTTCTTCCCCACCACTTCTTTCCTTACCTCTCCCTCCTTCTTTAAGATTTGATCGGCCATGGTGTGTGTATGTCACCTCGATGTGTATCCTTATACTGTTTTAGACATCCGTCAACAGTCTTTTTCCCCCTTCCACTCACACCTAATTTTAAATAAAACTCTCTCTGTTAAACCCCTCTCTTATAAACTAACATTCGTCCCACACTCTCATAATTACACTCTCTCTAAATTCTATTTTTATTTCCGGAGTGGGTTTTTTTCTGTTTTCTTTTTGAATTTGTAGGTCTGATGAATTGGATCGTATTTACGATTCCAATGGAATAAATTATGACCATGGAATATTAGTGTTTAAGCCTTTTTATTATATATATATATATATATATATATATATATATATATATATATATATATATATATGTGTGTGTGTGTGTGTGTGTGTGTGTGTGTGTGTGTGTGAATATAATAAAGTTATTGGTCAGGACAACGTCAGATGATCGAAAGGATATTTTAAAAACTGTTCAGTACAGAAATTCGAAAAAATTGAATTCATGGAGCAGGTGATATACATATATATATATATATATATATATATATATATATATATATAGATAGATAGATAGATATAGTGTGTAACTACAAAATTGTCCAATTGTTGGATTAAGTTTGAACCCTTGTATCTTAGAAATTATTAAAGATATATTACTGGAATTCTCGGAGGTTTTTAACAAACAAAAAATGTACATATAAATTTTCATGAGGATTCCTTTTCCTGTTGTGACATCCTGACCCAGTTTTCATCTCCAATGTTCCCTCATTTTAAACTTATTCACCTTTCTCTTGATGGTCCATGAATGGTCTTTGAAGATGGACGCCAGTGTATGAATGTTGGTCTTATTAATGAAGGGCTGAATGATCTTTCTCGTCTCACTATTGCTCATTTCGGACGACATTGTACGACTGTCATAAAATAATATGGACCTGTTCTATTTCTAGCCGAATAACCCCAAAGTTTTTTTTAATTGATTCTTATGAAAAATGATGTCAAGTTGTTTGAACAACTTATCTGAAAATATGGAAAATGAAACTCAATTATCTTAGTGTTTTTTTAGAAATTAAACATTTTGAGGAAGGAACAATTATCCTTTACTGTTACACGATTTGAATAAATTTGCTGTTAACCGACACTCATATACACTACAGTTCAAAAGTTTGAAGCTACTTCCAGGATTAAGATTGGATGAATTTGACAGAAGAGTGAAAACAAATGAAAAACTGATCTTAGTGTCATTAAAAAAAGATGAAAGGAATCAATTACACTTACACTTTGAAAAATTTTTGCAACGAATGCCAAAATTTTGTGCTGTCGTAATCAAGGCTAAAAGAGGATATTTTGACGAGAGTAAAATTTAATCATATTTTTTTTGTTCTAATAAGATAAATTCCTAATAAAAATCATGTCTCACATGTAACCATGTATAATAATTCTCTCTCATATAAAATGCTTTTTTTTTTACCTTTTTTTAATAAAATAAATTCCTAGTAAAAATCATGTCTTACATTTAAACATGTCGAAATCTCTCTTAAATAAAAGTCTTCTTTTTCTTCTAATACATTCTTAATAAAAGTCATGTCTAACATGTATAATAATTCTCCGTTATATAAAATGCTTTTTTTTTCCTTTTTTGTTCTAATAAAATAAATTCCTAATAAAAAATCATGTATAATAATTATCTTTCATAATTTTTTTTCTTTTTTTTTTCTAATAAAATAAAATCCTAATATAAACTCATGCTTCACATTTAACCATGTATAATAATTCTCAATTATTTAAAAAACAAAACAACTACTTTTAGGGGCCAATTTAAAAATTACTATAGGTGGCCTGAAATTTTTCATTTTTAGTGTATATGTATATATATATATATATATATATATATATATATATAAAATAAAATAAAATAAAATGGATTAAGCCCGATAATTATTTAAAATATTTTCTTTTTCTACGTTATTCTCATAGATGTAATTTATTTAATTAACTGCTCTGTTTTTAATGAAATTCTATCATTTATACTTACTAGCCTGAATGTTTGAGAAATTTCGTAGAAAATATGCGTTTACCGACAGGAATCGAACCTGTATTCCTATACGGAATCCCTCATTTGATGTGACGAGCTTTATCATTTAGCTACAGAGAAGCGTCTGGTTAGCAAAATGCAAATTACTGTTTTTAAACACACTATTCGACGATTATACTCAATTGCTTTGTCTGCTCACGAAACGTAACTTAACGTAAACAATGACAACATATAATGAAATATATTAAGTCCTACAATTATTTAATATATTTATACGTTGTTTTCAAAGACAAAATTTATAACAGAATTAAAAACCTCCAAAAATTTAGCTTCACCAGCCCGCAGTAGGCCAAAACGGATTATTACGTCTTTAGCCCTGAACTCATCTTCAATCTGGGACGAGTTTTGCCAAGGAGTGAGAAGGCCCTTGATCTAGATTTGCATCTTTTCTTGTGAGCTTAAACCTTCGTATATTTGTCTGACATCAGGAAATGATTAAGAGAATGTATTATCCATCGACTGTCAGAGTCCTTTTAAGAAATAATCCGTTTATGTTTCCAATAAATCAGAAAACAGCGGAGGGAAAGGCGGTTCAATTAAAATACGGTCGATTCATCCGTTGAATTGGGAGGCAATCAAACATGGTATGGATTTACGCATCAATTCCTTGGAGTTTTTTTTTTTAAATTACTTAAAAAAGTGGATATAGGGAGTATATCTGCGATGTCCCTTATACGACCATGATTATTTGAAATGAACATGTCTATTTGGCCATCAATCAAAAGAATTCTGGTCAGACCGAATGTTCCAAAACTGTTATCTAAGAAAATGCCACTTCTGCACACGGCAATCTACTTACAGACAGGTATTATCAGGGATGGCACGAGCGCCGAAAGCGTCGTATAATTCATATTCCTAAATCATACTTTTTATATAAACATATTCAAGGAAAACTGTTAATTCAAAAAAAAATTGAATACATATTAAATATATATTGAGTAAATATAATTAATATACATAGAATATACATTAAATATATATTGAATGTACTTTAAATATTTATTGAATATGAATTGATTATATATATTGAATATGTATTGAATATAATTTCTTAACACATTGAATATATTATAGGATATATATTGAGTATATATGGAATATATATTGAATACATATTGAATAAACATTAAATACACATTAAATAAATATTCAATGTACATTGAATAAATATTCAGTATACAGGGAATAAATATTCAATATAAATTGAATATATGTTGAATATAAATTGAATAAAGATTGAAAGATTGAATATATTTTGAATATATATTGAATATATCGAATATACGTTGATTATAAATTGGATAAATATTGAACATATATATTGGATATATATTGAATATATATTTAAATATATATTCAATATATATTTAATATACTTTGAATAAATATTGAATATATATGGAAAATACATTGAATATATATTCAGTATACATTTTATATACATTTAATATATTATATGTTGAATATATATTGAATATATATATTGCATGTATATGGAATATACATTGGATATATACTGAATATATATATATATATATATATTTATATATATATACATTTTCAATATATATTCAATATACTTTGCATATATATGGATTATATATATATATATATGTATGTGTGTATATATATATATATATATATATATATATTTATATATATATATATATATATATATTGAATATATATATATGGAATATACTTTCAATATATATTGAATAAACATACTGAATATACTTTGAATATATATTTAATATATATATATATATATATATATATATATTAAATATATAATGAATATATATTGAATATAATGAATATATATTTATTATACATTAAATATATATTGAATATATATTGAATATAATTTAATATATATTGAATATTTATATTGAATATTTATACTGAATATAATTTGAATATATATATTGAATATAGTTTGAATATATATTGAATATATATATATTGAATATATATTAGATATATGTTAAATATATACTGAGTGTATATTGAATAGACATTTAATATACACTGAATATATATTAAATATACATTAAATAAATGTTCAATATACATTGAATAAATATTCGATATAAATTATTATATATTGAATATACATTGAATAACGATTGTGTATATATTGAATATATATTGAATACACTGAATATATATTGAATATACATTGAATATATATTCAATATATATTTGTAAACTGATTTTAATATTAGTATATAGTTCTACATTCACATCATCCTGGCCCGACATTTTTTAATCTGTAGGTATATATCGGGACAGAGCTGAGTAATCTCTACGGGATATACCGGTATATATTAATAACACTTTGTTTTACTGTTGTTTACTGTAGGAAATAGTTTTTTCTTTCAGGATGTGGTTATAACCACTCGCACTCAATCAATGTCTTGCATAATTATATGAGCACCGAACGACTTGTATATTCAACAGTAGGTAGATTTTTAAATATAGACGTATCGTATACAGTTCACTTCTAAATTTTCAGTGAAATTTAATAAAGAAAATTTAGACATCTTTCTACATAAAATATATGTGAACAATTACGGAATCTTATGATACGACAATTTAATAAAGTGTGTTTCATTAAGACGGATTATATATATAAGTGTGTTTCATTAAAACGAACCAAAGTCTGCAGTAAATAAATCAGTGTTATTCGTGACAATTTATTTATTTCCCTATTGAATTTTGTTATTTAACTGATGTCATTTATGTGTGTAAAATAATATCGCCCAAATGTCCACCAAGTCTGAAAGAAATAGAAAAAAATTTCATTAGACGCTTAAATTTAATTTACATTAAAATCGGTTCAAGTTATTGGAAAACCCTTTGTATTTTTGAAAATTTCTAGAGGTAATAACTAATAATTAGGTGTGATTATTCTTTTGGATATAGTCGAAACGTTTCATCTGAAAACCTGGAAAAATTAACTCAGCTTATTGTCTTTTGTTTTGTTATTTTTTGTTGAATTTTTTTTTTTTTTTTTTTTTTCTTAGATATTAAGCATTTTTTGGGATGGGATCCGCAGTAGGTAGATATTTTTTTTTAAAAAAGGCAAGTATCTTATGAGTATAATTTACTAATGAAAATATAGATATCCTTACGCATAAAATATATTTGAACAATTAGAGAATCGTATGATACGACAATTATCACATGCTGTTACGCGATTTGGACCATTTTTCTGTTACACGCGGTATATGGTCAATCATAAATCGTTCGGTTAAAGCTTCCAACCTAAATAAGGCCGTAACTTACCACAGCCTAAACGTCGAGCCAATAAAGATAAGGAAAACAGTCCGAAAAATGTAAAGACGTGTGAAATAATGGCAAATGTTATGTTGGTTGTGAGAAATTGAAAACTGCTTTAAAGAATAGCCAGCCCATTTTAATGAAGTTATGATACATAGCCTCGTTCTCACGGCGGAACACTGCCATTGAAAGATGTGGAGCCATGTTGAGAAGTGGAAATATGAACCAGCGATATATAGCTATACATTTATGCATGATATATTTGGGTGTGTTCTTTATTTCTTAGAAAATAAAACAAGTTGTGATACATTTTAACAGATGGATACCAGAAAAAGAGAGTGGAAGGTTATCAAGCTAGCAAACAATGTGCAACTACTAAAAAGATAATAATGCTATTATCACCAATGTCTTGATGGAACAATGCATATAAAAGATGAAGAAAGTATTTGTAATACCAAATAGCCGACTGACCCAGAATATTGGGATAAAAAACAATAATAATAATAATAATAATATGGGGTATACTTTATAATTTAATAGTCATAAAGAAGTGTGTGTCGAATATGTGGAAAGAATACACTGGAGTATAAATAATAAAATAATAATACGATATTAAAAAGAAAGATGCTATACGAGTTTTGAGACAAAAATATATTAGGTTGGTGCAAAAATAATTTCGTTTTCTAACATATGTTACTATGTGAGAAAACGAAATTATTTTTGCACCAACCTAATATTATAACATCGATTAAAAACAACAAAAAAAGCTACATCAATAAAATTAGAATGAGTAACTACTGGCACTGAGCGTGACACTCTCGACTTATAAATATGTTTTCCGCCAGGTGTATAAATAGCGATGTCAGGCTACTGATTGCAGTGAGTATTGAGTGACTATTGAGTGGAACTATCCAGTCGAATTAGTGTGAATTTTTGTGCGTCGATCATTTGGGTTTTGATTTAGGTTTTACCGGACGTTAAGCTGAGCCGCGCTACAAACAAGGTATTTACTGAAATGGTAAAATTATATTTGGGTTGCGTTTTACTTCTTTGTTCTTGTTAAGTATTTATTTATAGCTGTAATTCAATACTGTTCGTCTTAACATTGAAATTTTGAGGTATACTTAATTATTACCGGCAATAAATACGTCGCAAAAATCTGTTATATTGATTTCTTTACTATTTTCCAAATGAAAAAATCCAGATGAGATAAATTATTTTTACTGATCGTCAAAAAACGACTAATCACAACGACAGTACACGCCTCAGCAAAAGGTGGTTTCCCGTGTCATAATTCGTAACCGATCTCGTCTTCCGAACCGCTGAATTTACAACGCAGCGATGATGTTCTTCCATTTTATGCGGAAGGCTACAGACCAGCAGAACACTCGCTCAGCACACAGGCTCCAGGGCATTTTCATATCAGACCGCAACACCCATCCCCAGAGTAAGAGCAGATATCGACAATTTGATTTGTAAATGTTAGGACTAAATACTCCAATGATTAGATTGTATTACGTGCTCTCAGAAGAATTCGAATTTTGGCTGGGAGTAAAGATTTTAACATTTCCGCCTTAGACCACACAAGACGAAATGCAATGGGCTGAAAAATTACAACACAACATTACACACATACGCACACAAACATGCACACATATATATTGAATATACATTGAATATATATTCAATATACACTGAATATATATATGTAAATATATATATATATATATATATATATATATATATATATATATAAATATTGAACATATATTGAATAAAGATTTATATATACATATATACATATAAATACATATATATACATATACAAAAATATATATACATCTATACATATATATATAAACATATATAATATATAAATATATATAGATATATATATACATATATAAATATATATATATATATATATGGATATATATATACATATATATACATATACATATATACATTTATATATATATATATATATATATATATATATATATCTAAATATATATACAAATATAAATATATACCTATATATACATATATATATATATATACATACATATATACACGTATATATATATATATATATACACACATCTATGCATACACACATATGTATAAATACATATATATACATATATATACGCATATATACCCACACACACATATATATATACATATATATATACATATATATATATACATATATACACATATACACATATATACATATATATATATAAATACCTATATACATATACATATATACATATACACACACACGCATATATATATATATATATATATATATATATATATATATATATATATATTCGGTATAGAATGAAATATGATTGTACATAATCATCTATTGCACCCTTCACGTATATACGTAATGACAAACATAGCAGTGTTTATGTGCATATATATATATATATATATATATATATATATATATATATATATATATATACTGTCACGCAAAATTTTACAACACATTAAAAAAATGTTTATTTAGGTAACACATATTAATGAAACTTTCACTGCTAATAATACATATGTTTAAACTTTTAGCCCAACAGATTTAAAAAATTACTCAATAAAAATAACCCACGAAGAAAAAGCATTATTTAATAACGCTGTGACGTCGTCCCCTCGTCGCAGCGCCAACCGTGTCGTTCTACCCCAGTCTACCACGGCACCAACTGTGACGTCCTACTTTGATTCCCAGTCTGCCTACCCACGTTGTGAATTGATCAAGGCAGAAGAAATCAATCAGTCATCGGGGCCTTACTGCAAACCGAGTCCAACGGGGGTGATACCACAAAAATACGCATAAAATGCAATAAAATGAAAACTCAAAAGTTCAAAGTATCAACGAAAAAACGTAACAAACTTTATGTCTAGTTGTTCGATACATAGGACTGCATCTATCTCCCGACCCGTTCTATGGATTGTGACACGTCGTTTTTCACTAGGCAAGATTTAACACTTCAAGTTGTCTGCTCTTTAAGAAATTGGTGTTTCGGTGGGTCTTTGGACGAAAGTCAAAAGAAAAAACTTATTTCGGTGATCTGGATGTAAGTCGCTCTTCAAAATAATTGTTCTTGGTTTGAAGAGATGGGTCCGGAAAATGTGCGTGAATCCTGGTCAGCTATCTGCGAGGCTTGCCTCAACCGGAGACTGACTCTGGGAACTGCTGGGTCTCGACTCATTTCTGCTCGTTGTGGCTTCGTTTATATGGGCGCCGACCAAAACCGGGGTGAGTTTGTCGGCGCCGGGTGGTTCCTCGATAATTCTAAATACATATCCACCTCTCTGGTTAGGAATTTCCACCTTTTTCCATTTTTAGGAGCCTTTCCTCACTCCCACCTTCTCATCATACTGAACTGCCCCCCCACCTCTTCGTGGCAACAGCCTCCCTCATGCATCACGTGATCACCACTCGACCAATGATGTCTTAGTCGGGCGTCGACCAATCTGCGGCTTTGTTTCAGGAAGAAAAAAAAATATCTTGCTTAAAAAAAAAATTATCTCTTCTATTTCCCTTTTCTTCCCCTTAATGGTTTATCATTTCTCCAGCCGCGAACGGGACAATATGACAATGGCGGTCATAACTCTTGTTCTACACGTGGTTTACGTCAGGTATTTTATCGCTAATTATCAGAATGTGTGGTCTTCTTAACATGGTCTCAAAAAGAAACATCTACAAAGTTCCAGTCGGTCTGTCGCCTCGAAGAAAGAAAGAAAACACACTCATTTTCTTTCGGCACAAATACCTGATAACAAAATTTTATTATCGCAGGCCAAGAAGGTTCCGTTGTACGCTCGTGGGTGGTTTTTTAATTTTTCATATCTGTCCAAGTCCTTTTAGTTGTCTGTTTTTCGTCACTTAACGAAAAAACATTTTCATATGAATTTTTTCTCTTTCCTTCTTTGGCCAGCCGGTCTGTAGTTGATAATAAGATGTCTTCCCGTACCAATAGTTTGTTTACATATCCTTAGATAACACAGCTGATGCCAAAACATATCTGATTCTTTCCTTCTTTCCCTTTCTTTTTACTCAGAATTTCCCTGTCATTTAATGACACTCTTTCGCCATTTGTTACTTATCAAAATATCCTTTTATCCATTGTCTCTTAGCTGTGTGTGTGTTCTTGCTTATCACTCACGATTCGGTTCTTAGCCTCTCTTTTTCTTCTTTTCTTTCTTTTCCATTTCTGCCTCGTTAAATGGTGCCATAACGCAAAAGTTTACACTATATTTATTATATTACTTATTAGTATTTCGTAGGGTAAACGTTATTACGAATTACGACATGTAGTCGTTTAAAGTATTTACATTTTTTTGCTTGTTTCTTGTCTAATATTGTTCCATTCTTCACGAAATCCTTCCTTTTGTTCGTACATGTTGTGCTGGTTCCTTTTTGGAATTCTCAATTTTAGAACTCCCCATAAGTCTTCAATCGTATTGAGATATGAAAATTGACTTGTCCATTTAAGAACCTCTAATTTATTTGAACTTGAACACATGTTTGTAATCCCTGTAGTATGTTTAGTATCGTTGCCTTGTTGAATGACCCAACCTGGTTTCAAGCCCAGCGAATGTGCATTCTGAGGTAAATTTCTCTCCATAATATCCCTAAACTATTTTCCATTCATCCTATCTTCTATTTCAATGTTCCCTACCCCTCGGGCTCTAAAGCAGCCCCAGATCTAAATTGATCCGCCTCCAAATTTTACTGTTGGGATAGTATTCTTCGGCAAATATTCAGTACCTTTTTTCTCCAGACATTTGCCACAACATTTCTGCCAAAAATTTAAATTTTCGTTACGTCTGATCATAGTGCATTTTCCCAGAATGTTTCAGGATTGTTGCAATGCTGGTTTGCAAAATCCAGTCTAGCAAGAACATGTGTTCTCTTAAGGTCCTCGAAAAGATATTATATCGACGAAGTGAACGACTCATTTTATCCGTACCCACTTTTACTCCATTTAATTCTAGTCCTACATGAATTTCTTTAAGCATAACGCGGGGCTTTTGCCAATTTTTGACGTCAATAATCTTGCTATACTTTCTATTATTAGATTTGGGGAGTGCGAATAGAATGACACGTCTCCAGTGACGACATATGGTACCAAGTTAACTCAATGTCACATTTAACTGATTAGATATCTTCCTATAACCAAGTCCATTTGGTAATTTTTCATTTTAACACCCGAGCTTCATTCGCTGCTGAACTACTTTCTTTCAGAAATTAGTACGCGCTTCCGTAAAGCGATTTTTTGTACTTAATTTAAGAAGAAAGTAAAAGAATAACAAAAAAAAACAAAACAAAAAAACACCTAACCATAATTTGAAAGTTAACTTTCTTCTTAAAAAAATTACTTTGTTATTCTTTTATTTGTCGATGCTTACGTATATTTGAAAGTTAAATTTCGTCTTAATTCAAATACAGGAAAAAATCACTCTGCGGAAGCGCGTACTAATTTCTACAAGGAATTACTGTGAATGAAGTAAATAGGTCTAAATTGTATACCTCCACAAACAAAATTCAGCACTGGAATTACTTATCAATAAACCGGTAATGGCTGACGAAAGACCAGGAAAAAGTCCGATATTTTTTTGGTCGTTAACATCCAAAAATGTAGGTTTCTTTAATATCTAATTGTTGATTTGAGTTCAGCATATACATTTGCACGGAAATAAGACTATTTTAGAAAAAATTGAAGGGATATTAGCGCTCAGGTGTTAGAATTTCTGTGAAGGTCAATAATTTACAGAGGTCTTAATCAATTTATTTGCTTTTCTCAATTTTGGCAATGTTTAACGGGAGGTTGATGGAAGAAGATTAACGCAATAGTTTTAATGATCCCTAAAAGAAATCATAAAATTAATCTGGAATGTTCTATGAAACAACCACATCTTAATTTGGAACATTCTAGTAAAATTTGATCAATTTAATAAAAAGGCTATTGAAAAAAAAAATAATGTGTTGTAAACTTTTGAGTTATTAAACATAAGTTTTTCTTCGCAGGATATTATTTTGAAGATTTAGAAAAAAAATCTAATTGATTGACTGAATACCTAAATATATCTTCTACGAGCAGTAAAAAGTTTAGTTAATGTAACTATATTAGAAATACCTAAAAAAATTCTTCAAATATCTTGTAAACTTTTTCTTGGCACTGTATATATATATATAAATATATATATATATATATATATATATATATATATATATATATATATATATATATATATAAAATGCCTTGTTAACCTTTTCTTGGCACTGTATATATATATATATATATATATATATATATATATATATATATACATAAATATATATATATATATTGTGTCGTAAACTTTTCTTGGCACTGTATATGTATATGTATATATATATATATATATATATATATATATATATATATATATATATGTATGTATAATATAATGTGTTGTAAAGTTTTCTTGGCACTGTTTGTGTGTGTATATATATGCATATATATATATATATATATATATATATATATATATATATATATATATATATATATGCATATATTTATATAATACAATGTTTCGTAAAATTTTTCTTGGCACTATATATATATCTTTAAAATGTGTTGTAAACATTTTTGGGCACTGTATTTATATATATATATATATATATATATATATATAAAATGTGTTGTAAACATTTTCTTGGCACTGTATATATATATATATATATATATATATATATATATATATATATATATATATAATATAATGTGTTGTAAAATTTTTCTTGGCACTGTATTTATATATATATATATATATATATATATATATATATATAATGTGTTGTAAACATTTTCTTGGCACTGTATATATATATATATCTATATATATATATATATATATATATATGTATGTATGTATGTATAATATAATGTGTTTTCTTGCTACTGTATATATATATATATATATATATATATGTATATATATATATATATATATAATATCATTTGTTGTACACGTTTTCTTGGCACTGTGTGTATATATATACATATATATATATATATATATATATATTTATATAATATGTGATGTAAACTTTTTCTTGGCACTATACACATATATATATATATATATATATATATATATATATATATATATATATATATTTAAAATGTGTCGTAAACATTTTGTTGGCACTGTATATATATATATATATATATATATATATATATATATATATATATATTTATATAATATAATGTGTTGTAAACTTTTTCTTGGCATTATATATATATATATATATATATATATATATATATATATATATATATATTAAATGTGTTGTAAACATTTTCTTGGCACTGTGTGTATATATATATATATATATATATATATATATATATATATATATATATATGTTATATCATGTTATAAAATCTATTCAGATGTTTGAAAACACAAGTATAGGAAAATTCAAAAAGCTTGACAACGAACTAATGTTATAATGAAGAAATAAATTGAATAACATATATATTTCTTCTTTTCTCCTCAGTAATTTTGTAGTTGTAAACTTAATAGCAATTAAATTTTAAATTTTGATTTGGTAATTAGCAGTTTTAAATTTTAATATTAAATTTTATCATATAATTTAGTAATTATTGGTTGGAATAAATTCTTTTTTAATACTACCCATATTTTAAACATCTGAATAGATATAACATGACTTCGTTGTTAAGCTTTTTGAATTTTCCTATACTTGTGTTTTGATTGGTCCATCTAGCCTTTGTAACAACGTTTTCCCCTTGCGAAGGATTGTTAATTAATTTGAAACTTTTAAAACCATTTATTTTACATTCAACGTCGTCCCTTGATAAGACACCGAGGGTGTTGAAACAAAATGGCTATTTTTGTAGTGATTTTATAACATATTTATGTTATCATTTTTTTTTAAATAATAAATTATATATATATAAACTTTTGGTGGGGCCGCATTTTCGCTATGAAAACTTACTTGTGCCTCAACAAATGTTGTGATAAAAAGTACATTTAAAAGTAAAACAACAAGGGGCGGTGATCTCACTTTTCCCTTCATATGTGGTCAGCTCTGCCTGATTTTTCTATTTCCCCTCGTGTTTACGATGTTCTTGCAGTCTTAAGGGAGCAGCCCGTTTTTCCTTTCTTACCAAAACTGCAGGGGATGGTGAACACATAGTCCTCAATCAAGTTCTCCTCTATTTCTGAATCGAAAGAGGTGTCTGCGAAGTTTTCATTAACTTTTGAAGGTCGTCCAGATGTTATATAGATCACAGATCTCTTGTATTTTTTTCCCATAATCCCTTCATATAAGTTGACCGAAGCTGTTTTCTGAATATTGTTATCCTCTTGTACCCTTCTATCCCAGTTTGTAGGAGCTGCTGTCATGTACCTAGATTAGTTGTTACGTTGTAGAGTACTGCTTATACTGACCATTTCTTGGTCATATGTCTCTGAATCACCACTTATGACTTTTGCTCGATGTTGTAAGTAGCGGACAACTCCTTTCTTTACACTGTATGCCTGTTACTACTGCTACTACTACTACTACACTCCCCCAACCTTTTGCGCTTGTTTATTTATTTTTGTAAAAGTAACACAGCGTTCATTAGTTTTGTTCTGGGGTTTGTTTTTTTTTTGTATTTTTTTAATACTACGTTGGGAGGTCAATTGATAAAAATCGTCTGAGAATACCGGAATCTTAAAACCAATGTTACTGATTCAACTGATCCACTTAAAAGATCAACATGTTATTTTTTTTTTCATGCGTCTATTGAGCACCTTTTAATACTACCGTTTCCTGATCTGAGCACAAACTTTTCATGTAGTTGACACACACACACACACACACACGCATAAATGTAAATATTGTAGAAAATAGGAAAGAAACTGGTTTGTTAAATAATCCAAAGTTCCTTAGTATTTTTGTTATTATTTTTAAAATAAATAGTGCTCGATACGAAAGTAGAGCATAAATATAATTATTTATTTAAAAATATGATTCCAACTCACATATATATATATATATATATATATATATATATATAGATATAGATATAGATATAGATATATTTGTAAGTGTTTCATTCTAGACGCAATCTTCAGGCCTGACGATTCAGTCTAGCATGAAACAGCCTGTCGTCTCTGAGTGTTGACTTCAATTTTCACTTTTATATTTATATTTACATACGCTGTATATTTTATATTGATCACTTTATCCCATAAATACAGCACACTTTAAAACTACATATATATATATATATATATATATATATATATATATATATATATATAGTGTAACCCGGGTATAAGAGACCCGGATATAAGAGAAACCCGGATATAAGAGTGACTTTATCTGGTCCCAAATTAGAGCTATAGTTACCTAAACAAAATAGACCTAACCCGGATATAAGAGAAACCCCGATATAAGAGACTTATTATCCTGTCCCGACAACTCTCTTATATCCGGGTTACACTGTATATATATTTACGGTACCCGTTACGAACCTTCTGACTAGGTTTGTTTAAGTTGATGCAACTACATACGCGCATGAACGTTGCAATTTACATTGATTAAAAATCTTTTTGAGAGAATAGATTTTAAACGAAAATATATTTTTCATAAAACTTGGGGAAGATAAACTGGTTTAACGTTTAATTAATCTGAATTAAAATCAAAATTACTTTCAATTTAAAATATCGCAGAATTATATTTTTTAACCCAGAGGTGTTTGTTTTTTGTGCGACTTTTGTTATTTGAGGATTTTATTTTTTTAGGTATTGGCTCATCTATCGATCACTTCATTTTTGCGAGATTTATGTAAGTCGGAAACAATTGTAAAATTACATGACGAATATAATGTAAACGCATTTCTAAGTTAGTAATCATAACAATAAAAACGTTCCAATATTTTTACTGAAATTTTTGTATTTTGCCCTTATAATTATCAATAAATTTTAACTTTACTATAGCTAGTCCTCTTATTATTTGACAATGTTGTATATAGACGTCCGTGTTTACAACAGGCAGGAAAAAAAATCAAAAGTATTTTTAATTTACTGACGTCACTGAATTGTTCTAAACTGATGTAATGAATATGCATACACCCGTGTTCCCTCTCACGGTAATATGATTGGCTGGTCAGCCATAAATACAGACTGATGTGGAGGTACATAAACTATCGCTATTGACAACACCTAATGCCTACGTCTATTGCCTACCACTACGATGAGGACCAGTCCATTACAGTTACCTGATTGATTGTTCTACCCGGTTACATTAGTCAACAACGACTTTGCTACTTCGAACAAATATATCCCTTTCCGGGACATATCATAAACTTTTAAATTTAAGATACATTGCATATATACATTTTTTTTTAATTTACAGCTATGAATTAATATGAAATATTAAAAGATTTATAAATTTGAAATAATTCCTGTAAAGATTCATTATTCATCGAAAATATTCCTAAGACAATAGCATTTATCTATAAACGCTTTTCTAATTAAATAATTATTAGTTTTATTGCATCTTTATTTTACGATTCAGAGTAGATTTTCTGTAAGTGAGGTCACGTGTGACCAAAGAAATTGAGGATTTTAATTCTCCAAGGACTTGTCCTGATAATTAATATAACATAAAATTTAAGTGCTACATAAAAGAATTGAATAAGTGTAGAGGAACAAATCACAAAAGAAAAATATTTTGACAAGATTTTCTAAATAAAAGTTATCAAAAAAAATTTCATTCTTTTTTTTTTTTAAATAAGTTCTGAAAGTTATATTATGATCCGAAATAAGCAGATATTTGTAAGAATTTCCGAATCATTTTTTTTTCAGCGCAAAAAGTCGTTAAAATTATTACAATAATCTCTAGTCCCTGCTTAACAGTAGCGAAAAAGTTTTTTTTTTTTTTGTTTTGCAAAATTTCGAATATTTCTACTAAAGGGATTAAAATATAAATTTTTACATCAAAAAATCATTAATCTTTCCTTTTTAATATCACAAGCGCTTAAAACGATAAAACATTGATTTTATTAAGACAGGGATATTTTATTATGTATGCTCAGATTTTAGCGATTCTCTGGCAGGTATCTATCAGGTTGGTGCAAAAATAATGACGTAATAATGTCGTTTTTTGACGTATTTTTTAACGTCAAAAACGACATTATTACGTCATTATTTTTGCACCAACCTAATACGTGCGTGCATATATATATATATATATATATATATATATATATATATATATATGCATGCTTCCCTCCCAATGTCTATCTCTCTTTCTCTTCCAACTCAAAGCCTTATATTGAAATCTCAATCTTTCTACCAATTCTTCTTTCACATTTTGATATTAAAATTTTTTCTTTTTTTCTCTTTTTTTTTTCTTTGTTTCATTTTACTTGTATCTGAATAAACTGAACTCCATTTATTTATGTAAATCTGGTCTGAAGAGATAGACATTTGTGGTCCACGAAATAAAATATAACCTGCCCGAATGGAACATTATGTATTCAGTGTTCATTATTAACGCGCGTACACACACACACACACACTCGACTCCCCCATCGAATTCGACGTATGAGGGTCAGGCAGATCAGTTCTTAAGAAACCGACAGCTCGACAACAGCACATGAGATTTGATTTTAGTGGTGAACGTTACGTCCAGGACCACCCACACATTTGGAAGGGCTGAATACAGAGACCTGGTGCACTACTTGCCACATGGTCCCTAAACGACCCTCCGCAGGTTTGGAATTAAGATTTGCCCTTCGACTGGACCAGTTCCCATCCAAGACTATAGAACCCAGTCTGTCCTACTATTTACCCATAGCGGGATGGCCAGATTATTCAAACTTTTTCCCTTTTCTCCACCGTGCCTCTTCAACATATATATATATATATATATATATATATATATAATATATATATATAATATAATATATAATATATAATATATAATATATATATATATATATATATAATATATATATATATATATATATATATATATATATATATATATATATAATCAAGATATATATATATATATATATATATATATATATATATATATATATATACAAGTATATGATTGCATTCAACGTCATTACTTGATAAGACACTGAAGGTGTTGAAACAAAATGGCTATTTTTGTAGTGATTTTATAACATATTTATGTTATAAATTTTTTTTTCTTTAAAAATAAATAATTATATATATATATATATATATATAATCAAGAAAAAACATTCATTTCGATTATAATTTATTTCGTGAATATCTATGTTCAAATCTTTAGACCCAAATCTTTTAGTAAATGGATAAAATACCTCGGACTGGTATATTAGATTGACAGGGGGAATGGTAAGTAAAAGAGAAGAGAGGAGTGATGTGGTGGGGCGGAACGAAAAGTAACGGATGCTTATGTTCTTATAAATAGTGAGAAAGAGAAAGGGATTGGAATGAAAAGGGAAGAAGAATCTAATGAATGGCTAGTAGTAAGCCTTAAAAGATTGATCCGGCCAAGAATTTTTCCTTTAAACTGTGGAAGATGATACATCGGGTTATCCAGCAATATGGCACGTTATTTTAGGCAGGACAAAGAAACCCATTTTCAAATTAGCCTAATAACAGCCTCCTTAATACAAATAATAAATAAAAATTAAAACAATGGTAATAATATCAAAAAATAAATGAACGGATTTTAAATAGAGATAAATAATACACTTAAAATAAGAAAACTAAATGCAAAAAAAAAACAAAAAAAAACGAGTTAAATAGATAATGATAAAAAAGATGTTAATTTAGAATTATAAATGTTGTATACAACGGCAAGACGGCCATAAATCCAACTATATAGGAAGAAACACGCAAAAAACATAAAAACCGTGTGATACGAAATATTAACATACACATATACATACACAGTTACATATATGCATATACATGAATACGTGGACACGCATATGTTCTATTACCCATATAAACGAATCAATACTTCAATATCTGTCTATATTTCTGAGATGAGGTATTATGTACACTATTTACATTATTCGGATTATTGTCCTCATCTTTGTCGCCATATTTATTTCAACGTTTCGGCCTTTCAGTATCTGTCTATAATTCTGAGATGAGGTATTATGTACACTATTTACATTATTCGGACTATTGTCCTCATCGTTGTCGCCATATTTATTACAACGTTTCGGCCTTTCAGTGTCTGTCTATATTTCTGAGATGAGGTATTATGTACACTATTTACACTATTCGGACTATTGTCCTCGTGTTTGTTGCCATATGTATTACAACGTTTCGGCCTTTCAGTATGTATCTATATTTCTGAGATGAGGTATTATGTACACTATTTACATTATTCGGACTATTGTCCTCATCGTTGTCGCCATATTTATTACAACGTTTCGGCCTTTCAGTGTCTGTCTATATTTCTCAGATGAGGTATTATGTACACTATTTACTTTTTCGGACTATTGTCCTCGTGTTTGTTGCCATATGTATTACAACGTTTCGGCCTTTCAGTATGTATCTATATTTCTGAGATGATGTATTATGTACACTATTTACATTATTCGGACTATTGTCCTCATCTTTGTTGCCATATTTGTTACAACGTTTCGGCCTGTCTATATTTCTGAGATGAAGTATTATGTGCACTATTTACATTATTCGGACACTTGTCCTCATCTTTGTCACCATATTAATCACAACGTTGTACGCTCCGGCCTTCTTCAGTTGGTTGAAATGTCGAACTGAATCCTTTATTCCGCTCACTGGGGTAGACTGTTCTAGTTCCAAGTGCCATGCCTAATGGATGTCAGTTATGAATTATCTCCTGTTAATTCCCCTCTCCAAGTTCTCTACCGCCTTAACCGGGTATTGAACTCACACTCTTTGAGTCCTGTCACTGGATCTAACTAACGCCTGAAGGACACATGGCAGAGTGGATAAAGGCGTTAGTTAGCTCCAGTGACTGGATCCAAAGAGTGTGAGTTCAATACCCGGTTCAGGCAGTGGAGAACTTGGAGAAGGGACTTAACAGGAAATAACTGACATACAGTAGACATAGCATGCGGAAATTAGAACAGTCTACCACAGTGAACGAAATGAAGAGTTCGACATTCCAACCACCCGAAGAAGGCCGGAGCGTAAAACAGCCGAAACATTGTTATTAATATGGCGACAAAGATGAGGACGATAGTACTCAAAATGTAAATAATGAATCAATAGTTCAAATGTGCATTTGCCCCAAAATGAACGTTTTTAGGGGATCTTGTGTACATGCATTCATGTTCCCCTCCTTCACTCTTCTCTTCTCTTTTACTTATCTCCGCCCCCCACCCAGCGTCAATCTAATTTACCAGTCCTGGCTATTGTCCCCATTTACTGAATGATTTCGGTCTGAAGATTTGAATATATATCTTCAGGAAATAAATTATATCCGAAATGAATATTGAACTTTTTCTTTATTGTTATTATTATTATTATTATTATTATTAGTAGTAGTAGTAGTAGTAGTAGTAGTAGTAGTAGTAGTAGTATTCGGCTCTGTAGTCGACATTGAGCTAACTCTGGATTAATATCGTCAATGGAATTAACCGTATCAGTCAGAAATTGTAAGATATATATATATATATATATATATATATATATATATATATAGTTAAATTCCCAGATCAATTCTGTGGGCAAGACAGATTGGTATAATTTGACAACTGGAGAATTCTTAGATTTTTTTTTTTTTATCTGGGAATTTAACTATATTGTCGACATGGAAAAAAATCCCTTACTATAAAGGTAATTTACATTAACCAGAAAAAAAAAGGCTTAGACAGAAGCGTCTCTCTTTTTAAATTTGGATTTTTTTTAATGTAACTTTAAAAACAAAAACATTTCGATTTCATTTTTGTCTTGAAAAAGTTGGAAGACGAAACGCGTCGGCAAAATCTAAGATTTTTTTCCAATTGTCATTTTATACCATATATATATATATATATATATATATATATATATATATATATATATATATATATATATATATATACACAGATACACACAAAAGATGGTAAGTAAAGAATTATATATATTTTCAGCATATCTTTAGTAAAATAAATTGACCTAAATTGATCCAAGTAAATAAATAAACTAACCAATTCCGATAAAGTTACCGTTAGAAAAAACAAATAAAGATAATCAACCCAAATAAACACGAAATAAAAAACTGTTTCTGACAAAATAATAGTTAGAATAAACTACAACAACCAACCCCAAAACCGAACAAATAGCTTTAATTAAATTCTCAAACCAAAACTATTGAATAAGTGATATAAATAAATCCGTTTAAAAAATAAGTAAATAAATAAATAAAATAAGAAACAAAAAATAAAATAACCACCATAATAGACTACCCACAATGCACCAC
The DNA here is from genome assembly GCA_963932145.1 of Acanthosepion lycidas. NCBI lineage: Eukaryota > Metazoa > Mollusca > Cephalopoda > Sepiida > Sepiidae > Acanthosepion > Acanthosepion lycidas. Next base: position 20,911,138 of record OZ010601.1, read on the forward strand.
TGACCTGTATATGTATAAATAGCCGAGATAAATGACAGCATACGTGGCCTGACGATTGCATATAGCATGAAACAGACTGTCGCCTCTAAGTGTTGACTTCTATGTCCACTTTTACACACATATATATATATATATATATATATATATATATATATATATATATATGTAATATGAACACACAATCATACATACGATTTAATGTACCTACAATATATTAGGTTGGTGCAAAAATAATGTCATTTCTCACATATGTTACTATGTGAGAAAACGACATTATTTTTGCACCAACCTAATATAAAAATTATATATATATGTGTGTGTGTGTGTGTGTGTCTGTGTTTGTGTTTGTGTGTGTCTATGTGATTATGTGTGTGCGCTCGTGCGTGCTCAATTAATAAGCACATGCATAAGAACAAATAAAGATATAATTATTTACCAGTTAGAAGTGACATAAAGCGCGTATGTCTATAAATATGTTGCTTGAAATACATACATTCCTACATGCATACATATACATATATATATATATATATATATATATATATATATATATATATATATATATAGTGTAAGAGAGAAGCACTTTAAACTCATGCTGGCGCCAAGCGCAACTGTCCCTTCTGTCCCACCATTTCCCTCCGGTCCCGCGGACTTCGCAAGTGTTTCCAAGTATGTTTATCACGAGCCTACCGATATTTGTAACGCCTGGTTGAGAAGAACAGAGTTTCAACTTGTCTTAAGTGAAATGCACGGACCATAAAATCGAGGCAGACGCTGTCAATTTTCAGCGGCCAGTTAACAGTTCAGCAAATATTGAAGTCGACAAAAATACTGTTCGGGTTTCAATTCGTGTTTGATAGAGTCTTAGTGAGACATTGACAGTTTTTCGCATTAATTTCCGTATATGAGAATTTCAAAAGGACACCTCAAAAAGGAAAAAAGACAAACACAACCATCAAACTGATAATTAAATTGATACCGTCATATTTTATGATATAAACTAATATCTTGCATCAGGAAGAGACAGTTAAAATTTCTATGGCACATATAGAGGAAAGATGGCTTGGGAAACATGATACTAGCAAAAGAGATAGAAGGAAAAGTAGAAAGGAAAACAACGCGTAACCTATTTAATGAGTTTGACTATCTTTTTATAAGCATTTTACCACAAGCAAGGCTGGAAGCCACTAGCACGCAAGGGTTACACATGATTTGTAGCGAGATCAGATAGGAGTTATAGGGGAAAGGATGAAGAGAAGGATAGTGGATAGATCAAGGCAAGTGGAGATGTATGTTGACATTACATTTGAATAGTTGGAGATTATGTCTATCAGGGAAACTGGAAAAGGAAGTTCCATAGGCGAGAGGTGCGAGATATGAAACTATTGGAATAAAAGTGCCGGTTACATTTAACAGTTTCAACAGTGAAAGGGTGAGAGCGAGATGCCAGCCTCGTAGGACGCTTAAATTCATGAAGTCTGGGAACCAGCGAAAGCAGCTCCTCGGAGCAGTTACTATGAAAGTATTTGTAAAAAAGACAGAGAGGGGGTATCGCACGTCTGTGAGAGAGCGACTGAAGACGAGATGCCAGATCGGGGCCAATTGCACTGCATATTCGTCTCTGGATCTTATCAAGAACCCCGAGGTGAACAGAAAGTGCCCCAGACCATATATGGCAGCAATATTCCATGCAAGGGCGAATGGTTGATTTGTAGATTTGAAGTATCAATTCCAGGGAAAAAATGGCCCGCGGTCAGAATTTCGGAGAAGAAACAGTTAGATAAAACTTATTAAGAGATACCGGGAAATTGTGGAGAGCCATGCTCGTCAACATACTTAACGGACACAGTATGTAGAAGAAGAATGAGCCTTGTGTAAATGGAAAGCGGATTAATGTTTAGGAGTTACAACAAAAAGAGAAAATTTATTAAGATTGGTTTGGTTTATTTTGTTTTCCGGCATATCAATCTCTATGGGTTATTTTATGCCGACAAAATATGTTATTGCTGGTAAGATTTTGTTTTCTCAAAAATCTGTTTCTGGTAATATTTTTCCTTCAAAATTATATTGCTGGTAATAATTTTTTTAAAAAAAAGTATTGCTGTTAATAGTTAACTATTTGCCCATAGCTGGGACCTGGGAATACCAGCAATTTAGAGGTGGTTCCACGCTCCTCAAAACCAGATAAGAGGCCTTGCTGCTGGACGTAGTTTAGCGTCTTACCAAAGACACAACATTTATTAACAGCTATGAAGGAGAGGGATGGGTGGTTTTGAACAGGTTTATATTGTATTGATTGAGGGAACATCCTCTTGGGAGTCGGATCCACAGGGCAGTCGTTCGCAGGAAGATCCTCTCGGGTGGAACTTCTCACCGGTAGAATACGGGGGGAATATGGCTGATTTGGTACTATGTAAGTAGCATTGTGTGTCCTTGTTCTGATGGATTGCCTCGACAGGACCAAGGAATGTAGTTCATCCGAACACTTTCTATGGAAGGAGCTTTAGGGAGAGTCTTGCCACATTCCACCTGTAGGATAGAGGTTGAACTTTGGAGAATAATTTGTCGTCAACTAGGGCTCAGAGACGCTTTTTAATCACTGCTGGAGGGTATGATCTGGGTAGCTCCCGCCCAAATATGACAAAATTGTTCCATTTCTGGCTTAATCTGTCTCGTGTACAGGTAGAAGATATTAGGAGCATCAGTTACTTACTGAAGCGATAGACAGCCAAACTAATTTACTTGTATCCCTAACAATGGATCATATGTACGATTTCTACTTGAGTTCGGGTGTGAGCTTGAGGTACAACAGTCTTTCATGGCACGGTGCTTTCTCGAAAGGATCTCTGTTCATCCTGATTGGTGGTGGCTCCGGGTCATATCTTCGATGTTAGAATGTAACTAGCATGGTCTTCGAGGCATTGAGTGTAACCAGCCAGGTTTTACACCATTGGATAGTTCAAAACCAGAAGGGAGATCACTCACCAAACTCTGACCATCGAGAGATTCAGAGATGCGCCCATATGTAGTAGTATCATCGGCGTAGATGCTCACAAATGATCTATAAGTATATTCTTAAGCAGATCATTTATGAAGATCACAAAGAGGGATGGTCCTAGGAGTGACCCCTGGTGACGTCTGTTTTGATCACCAGATGACTTGCCTTGATAACTACTTTCCTTGACATACCTGTTCTGAAGGATTGTTTTGATCGAGAAAACCCTTCCGCTGGTTCCATAATATTGTGTAATAAACCTTTGGGCCACGCCTTGTCGAACGTGTTTCAGATATATTATCCTATGGTCCTCGAGATGTGTTGTTCATCAAGACCCTCACTGATTCTGTGAGTGATGGTAGTTAGGACGGTGGCAGTGAATCGGTCCGACCGAAACCCATTGTGTTCGTCGCTGTAGAGGTTCTTCTTTGCTAGATGCTTGATGACCCTCTTATTGATTATGACCTCAAAAAGATTTCTAATGATTGTGAGGAGACTGGTCGGTCTATACTGGGAGGGAGAAGATCGTACGCAGCATTCTTGACAACCAGGCATACCATTAACACTTTTCAAGGTCTTCGAAAGGATTTCTTTTTCAAGCAGCGGTTGAATAATTTTGCGAGAATTGGGGATAATATGAGGTTGATGTTCTTAAGGATAACCACTGGAATTTTGTCTGAACGAATGGCTTTATTAGGTTCAATCCTTTGATAACTCTGGAGACGACTCGTGCTAGGAAGGTAATATTACTGAGATCGTGTTCGGTGAGACATGGAAACTCGGGGTGGGGATGGTATTCGTCCCTTAATTTTGAGTTAGAGGCAAAGTTGAATGAAGAGCTAGAGGTTCGCCTTATCTGTCGAAGAGGATATAACCTCGAACCCATTTATAATTGTGGGGACAGCTACATACCTCTATTGATGATTTGGTTGGAGATCTTCCAGAATTAACGGAATCCAATTTGATTGTATTCAACTCCGTTCTGGACAGATCGGGCGTAGCTGCATTTGACGTTTTTTAGATCTTTTTTTTAGCAGGAATTGCAGTCAGTTCCGAATGCATTGAGGGCCGAACTACATCGCTCATTGAGATAAATATTGAAGCAATGGTTTCAGTGAGTTATGGCTGCAGTGAATCCAGAGGTAGACCAGGGTTGACTGTGCTTTTTCTGGAATTTTTTAGCGGTATAAAGTTCTCGATTCCAGAAAGGATCCAGTCCGAGACTAGGGTAGCAACATTTTGAATCAACATGTTTGAAGAATTGTGAGAGTGGAGCTTCCATCATGTAAGAACGAAAGCTGTCCTAGTCGGCATTTGAATAGCGAAAAATTGTTTTGTGGGACGGTAGGTTTGGCATAACTCTGGTCATTGATAATGGAATGGTCTAACATGCATAACGCAGTACAACAGCCCCAATATTATACACCTGCTGATAGGATAGCCATCTTAGAAGTTACTCGAACGTTCAGAAACCTATCAGTCTATAAACGTTAAAACCCAGAAAACGTTTACCTCCAGAGCCGTTAATGAAGGAGCAATCAACCCAGGGAAAATACATGCGTGATTCTACGTCTGGAGTTGTCTCGACTGCCCAGAAGTCAAGGTAGCAGAACTCTTTTTGGGGTTAAAAACATCGTACTGGTCCGAGACCTAAATACACCGTTCCTGTGCTTGAGGACTAAGAGACCCAATTGGAAAAGTAGGTGTAAAGAGTGCTGTTCGTCTGTGGTTGTTGGTGAAAACCAACACATCGTTAAACCTTATAAACTGTCGCTACAGAATTACAAGTGATGAACTCTAAGAAATAATAGAAATTACATCACTTGACTTTCAACAGTAGCATCAGCTAAAATGGATATCACATGTAAATTAAAAAACAAAAGAATAGCATAATCAAGGTGCTGACCCTCCGCACAACACCAAATAAAGGGTTAGGAAGGAAACTCCAATACAGTGAAAAGAACTACTGGACTTAAGAAAACTAAACTCCTGAAAAAAAGGTGTATGAAGAGAAAGCTCTTATTAATTCTTACTGACTGCATCAATAGTTGCTCCGTCAGTATGCCAGATGTTTCATTGTAAGGAAACTGCTGATATTCAGTCAGTCAGTTTTGTGTTATGAGGGATACACACTTAGGCGATCTTGTATCGTTAGATATATGACTGACCAATCCAAACTGCAATCAAAAAAATTTCCCGCTTCATCACTTTTCTAAGACTTATTTAAACAATTTAAAAAGTAAAAAGGGTTACTTACTTCACTTAAAAACCACTGGAATTACAGCGGTAAATCTCTAAACTATTAGCAATTTTACAAACAAAGGTAAGTTGAATCGACAGGTAATTTGATGCTTTTAATGATATTTATTAAACAAATATTGACTTAATTAATTCCTTATTTTTTTTAATTCTGCATGTCTCTTGATCTTTCCCATTTTTACTTTTTCAATATGTCAGATTTTATTTTTAAAAGTTAAATGAAAGTTTATGAAGGTAGTTGAATTTTTTTTTTACATGTTACAGTTAAGTAGCAGATTTGGCAACAAGAGTTTCATGAATTTGTATGTTTCAATATGGATGCTGATATGAATTAAATGTGTAAGTTCCTTGCATCAAAAGTAGTAAACAAAACTTACTATATTAGTGTGAACATGAATACGTTCTTGTGTAAGAATTTTTTACTTCTTCCTTGTCTAATTAAATGAGCTGAACTTTGGTTGGATGTTGCTTCTCTTGATTACTGAAATTGAATTTTGAATGTATATATGTAGTGGATGAGTTAGATCAACCATTCATTGATTAGCAAGTTGCGTACTATAAGAAATAAACAATATAAAACTGGCTTCCATTAAACATTCATTCACTTTCTCTAGTGATTACATGTATAGTGATAGAGTAAATTCTGTAACAAAAAGTAATTTTTAGCAACCGCTATTTTGAACCTTATATATTTTTCAAAATCCTGATCAAACAAGATTATAATGTTATCAAATAATAACAATTTTACTCTTATTCTAAATCAGTTATTTGTATAAACAACTGTATCAAAAGTAGTAGGTTGCCATTTCTTCCTGCGAAATTGAAGGCTATAGAACCTATATCCTGCTATTTACCCATAGCTGGGGTTGAAGAAGAGGATTCATACCTTTCGCAAGGGTATTGCACGTAAGTGAATATAATGAATTTGACTGGAATTCAAAATCTGCTCTCCGATACCCCAATCATATAAACATTATTCCAACATGGCCACTCTCTGCTGAGATTACCATTACCATTAGAGATGAGGAGAACATATTATCCGTCCTGGGTATGACGATAAACTTTATCCGCGTCCTGGGTAAGACTATAAACTACATCCGTGAGTAGGCCTCTGATCAGGAGGTTTTGAGGAACGTAGAACAACCCCTTAATTACTGGTGTTCCAAGATCCACACTGACCCGGGTGGTAGCACCCATTAGGGTCTCAACTATGGCAAATAGTTAATCCCAAACTGAGGTAAAATCACTATGAAAGTGTAAAAACAGGTTTTAATATCAGCAATAAAATTTTGAGGAAAAATTATTACCAGCAATATATTTTTGAAGAAAATATTCACAGCAATACATTTTTGAAGGAAAAATATAACAAGCAATGTATTTTTGAAGGAAAAAGTATTACCATCAATACATTTTTGGGAAAAATATTAATAGCAATAAAAATCTAGTCGGCATTAAATAACCCATTGAGGCTGATATACCGTAAAACAAACGAAACCAAACCAGAACATATACTACACTTATTTTTTGCTTGCCCACTCCGCGCATGGTGCCTCGATAGGACACAAGGCCGGTTCAAAGTCCAAGCCCGAGCAATGGGGTATAGCCCAACATTTCTCACCCCCCACAGCTAATCAACGTCTTACTGGTGTCGATTAAACAGAACCTCACTTTTTAGATCAATGAGGGAGGTTCTGCTGCAGGGGTGAAATCTCCGGTACCAGACACCCCTCATTTAATTGTTGTGTTCTGTCCGAAGTTTGAGAGTTAAAACCATGTCAGCCCCAAAAAGCCAACCCAAAATTTGATCACATGTCGAAGGTCAGGGAGCGAAGAAAAGTCGCAAAACGCGTAGCAATTCCATGCCGGATGTTCCCTTATAATAAACCGTTAGTATGAACATCACCAGTATTAGTATATATATATATATATATATATATGTACTCGACTCTCCCTCACCTCCGTCGAATTCTACGTACGAGCGTTAAGCAGATGATTTCCAAGGAAACCGACTGTCCGCACATAAGATATGATTTTAGTAGTGAATATTTCGGGTAGGACCATCCACACTTTTGAAGGGCCGAATACAGAGACCTGATGCACTACGTGCCAAAAGGTCCCCAATCCAAGGCTATAGAACCAGTCTGCCCTGGTTTTTACCCGTAGTTGGAGGGAGAAGAGGATTCGCACGTTTACCAAAGGTATTAGCACGTAAGTGAATGTAATGCGTACGACTGTGTTTCGAACTCGGCTCTCCAATTCATTACATTACTCCACCGTGCCTTCTCTCTCTCTCTCTCTCTCTCTCTCTCTCTCTCTCTCTCTCTCTCTCTCTCTATATATATATATATATATATATATATATATATATATATATATATATATATATATATATATACTCATGCTAGACGCAATCGTCAGACTTGACGATTGCGTCTAGCATGAAATCGCCTGTGACCTCTGAGTGTTGACTTCAACGTTCAAATTTATATTTATATTTACATACGCTCTATCTTTGATATTGAGAACTTTATCCCATAAATGTAGCACACCTTGAAACTATATTTCTTCATATATATATATATATATATATATATATATATATATGTGTGTGTGTGTGTGTGTGTGTGTGTGTGTGTGTGTGTGTGTGTGTGTTTATACATAGGGACAGAAATTGCTTGTCGGATTTAATTAATTTTTCGATTATAATGGCATAATTTTCTGCATGAATAATCCATGACTTTTATCTTGAATTGTATATCCTTAATAGATCTGAATTTTGGAATAATAATAGAATTTGTTTCATTTTCTTTTCTGCAGAGTTCGGACTTCAAAGTTTTAATTCTTCTAGAGACGTTGTCACACAAAGCTAGAGATTTAAGGGGCACTGTTACTTAACCGGTGGGAGATGAGTGGTATCTCTTCTTTTGCTGAACGCAGTATTGCGAAAGTATATGAAACATACTATACCAGAATTTGAACTCGTTGGAGGATAGCCTTTCATGTCCTGATAACTGTATAATTACCCAGCGATTGACAGATATAGATAGATAGATAGATAGATAGATAGATAGATAGATAGATAGATAGATAGATAGATCTTATATCTGTCTATATCTCCAAGGTGAGTTATTAGGATTACTTGCATTATTTTCATTATTCGGACTGTTATCTTCATTGCCATACTCACAACGTTTCGGACGTTGTACGCTCCAGACTTCTTCAACTGATTGGAATTTCGAACCCAACCCTTTATTTCGTCTAAAGATGTAGATTGTTCTAGTTCCACGGGCTATGCCTCTTCCGGATCTCAGTTATTTCCCTTTAACTCAACTCTACAGTTTTGGAGTCACAACTGCTGTGGTCAGGTATTGAACTAACAACTTTTTATTGTGTCTTGTCATTTTATCTAAAGTCATTATCCACTGGGCCATGTGCCCTTGCGGAAGAGGCATGGTACGTGGAAATAGAAAAATCTACTCTGGTGGATGAAATAAACGATTCGTTTCGAAATTCCAATCGGCGTACACGTTGTGAATATGGCGGAAAAAATGCGGACAACACCCCAAATAATGTAAATAATTCAAGTAATCAAAATACCTCATCTCGGAGATATAGACAGATATGATTACAGGGAATATGGAACTAGAACAATCTACACCGGTGGACGAGATAACGGGTTGGAAATTCCAATCACCTGAAGAAGGCCGGAGCATACAACGGCCGAAACGGCGTGAATATGGCAATGAAAATGAGGATAACAGCCCCAATAATTTAAATAATAAATCTTCTTCTTCTTCTTCTTCTTCTTCTTCTTCTTCTTCTTCTTCTTCTTCTTCTTCTTCTTCTTCCCTTTTCCCTTTAGGATCTTGGCGATCACAACTCTCCACCATTTCCTCTCATCTGTAGTTCTTCATATATTTTGTGATTTGGTAAATGCTCCCAAACTTTGTTCTTCAGATTTCCGTGTCCTCTGATAAATACTTCCCGGATATTTGAATTGTTGCACTTGCTTCATTTTGGAATGTTCAATTTGTTCTTTTTGCTAAGTACAATACCTTCTGTCTGCTTGACACTGAAGTTTAGTCTTGAAAAAAAAAAAACTTCGATAAATCATTTGTGACGCCGACTTATGTACGGGTACGCAAGAGCCTGACTTACCGATTTATACACGGGTAAAGAGAGAGACATATTGGAAACTGACATGGATATATCGGTGCTTCCTTTTACGTTTCAAATTTAAGAATAATGCTGAAAATATAAAACTGAATGTCGATATATCTTAGAAAAAAAACAACGTTGTTGGGAAGATAATGTAAGTTTGCATAAGTTGTACGAGAGGGAATGAAGATCGATATATAGGATATTGATATACCATGCACAGGTTTAAAAAAGAGCATGAAGAAAACTTAAGATCTGAATTCTAAATAATTTTGAATTGGTTTACTTGCTCATGAAAAGCGGCAAACCACATACAAATTCAATGTTAAAATAATGGCACACACACACACACACACATACACACACACACACACACACACATATATATATATATATATATATATATATATATATATATATATATATATACTAGCAGCATGGCCCGGCGATATCCGTGCTTGATTCCAAAATCGTACGACTCATACAGTAATCGCTATCATTTAACTTAAAATATTTTTGCCCTTCCTTGCCTTTAAAGGAGTGCCGTTGCCGTGCTTATGTTGCTACATGCCTTACTTCTTGCCTTACTTCTCACACTGCGAATTTTTTCTAAGCTCTATACTATACATTAAATCTGTTACGAAAAAAGAACTAAACAAAATGAACACAAAACGATCAGCTTTAAAAAAAGACTCGTAACTGGAAAAACCGAATGAAAAAAGAATGTTAACAACAAATGCTTTTTCACACCGAACCAGTTCTGCGGAATCAGAATGAACGTTGAGTTTAAGGAAGCGAATGAGCCAATTGGAGTAAACTGCCATGCAGATTTAAATTTTTCCCACTTGTGACGAATGCATCTATCGAATTTTTTGCATGCTAGCATGCTAGTTAACATTCGTGTCAGTCAGCTGTTGGCTCTCACGCTGGCCAATAGAATCTTCCTGCCTATTCGTGGCAGCGAGCTACAGGCTCTCACTCTTCCCAGTAGAAAATGGCCGCAAGCTACATGAAAACTGCCGTAGCATGAAAAAATCGATTATTTCCACTATCGATGGGAGTTGGTAAATGCAATGTCAGTCTTGGCCTTTTCACTAACTTGGAGCATGTGCATGTAAATTTTGGTGCAAATCCGTCAAAAATTGCGGCCGTGCATTCGTTACACACACACACACACACACATCATGAATTATATATATATATATATATATATATATATATA
>OZ010601.1:20926771-20941771 GCA_963932145.1 Acanthosepion lycidas
ATATTATTATTGCTACTAACCACATTTCTGGATCTACTAATCGTGTTACCAATTTTATTATTACGTCAATACATTTATTTGCTATATTTCATTCCTGCGTTTGTTATTCATTTGAGACCGGATTTCATCTCGGAATCCACAGCAAATTGGCGACGAAGATTCGAACAAATACGGGAAGAAATAAATTACAAAAAATTTTCCCTCGTCGTCCACAGCGAATTGGCGATGAGCAATTCGAACTCACACGAGAAGAAGAAATAGAAATATCCTCACCTCGTCCACAACAAATTGGCGACGAGCGATTCGAAGTCACACAGGAAGAAGAAATAGAAAAATTCTCCCCCTCGTCCACAACAAATTGGCGACGAAGATTCGAACTCACACGGGAAGAAAATAACAACAAAAATATTTCCCTCGTCGTCCACAGCGAATTGGCGATGAGCAATTCGAACTCACACGAGAAGAAGAAATAGAAATATCCTCACCTCGTTCACAACAAATTGGCGACGAGCGATTCGAAGTCACACAGGAAGAAGAAATAGAAAAATTCTCCCCCTCGTCCACAACAAATTGGCGACGAAGATTCGAACTCACACGGGAAGAAAATAACAACAAAAATATTTCCCTCGTCGTCCACAGCGAATTGGCGATGAGCAATTCGAACTCACACGAGAAGAAGAAATAGAAATATCCTCACCTCGTCCACAACAAATTGGCGACGAGCGATTCGAAGTCACACAGGAAGCAGAAATAGAAAAAATTCTCCCCCTCGTCCACAACAAATTGGCGACGAAGATTCGAACTCACACGGGAAGAAAATAACAACAAAAATATTTCCCTCGTCGTCCACAGCGAATTGGCAACGAGCGATTCGAACTCACACGAGAAGAAGAAACAGAAAAATCCTCCTCTCGTCCACAACACCTTAGCAACGAAGATTCAAACTCACACAGGAATAACAAGGAAAAAATTTATTTTTTCCTTGTCGCCCACAACAAATTAGCGACAAAGAGTTACGAGGAGTAATAAATACGTAAAATTGAGTTAGCATGGAAGATTTTAAAAATATTTTGGTAGAACTGATAAAATACCAAAATGATCAACAATTACAACTACAAGAAAGAATGGAATAAAAATGGCAAAAGCAATTACTACAAACGTAGAAGGAAAATAAAGAAAGATAAATAGAGCTCCAGGAACTAATATTGAATGTAGCAGGTAACAAGCAATTAGTTATTGAAAAAAAGACAACTTTTTCGCAAGACGCAGTGTAGAATACCATAGAGATTTTCAAATAATCCCTAGATGAGGACAAAAGTTTCGGAGATTACTTCAGAAGATATGAAGACATCTTTAACATCGACTGTCAAAATTGGACAGAAGCAAAAAAGCTACGTCTACTGCTTAGAAAATTAGGAACTGAAGAATATACAAAGTTCGTGGATTATATCTTGCCAAAAAAGACGAACGAATTAACATTTGACGAAGCAGCGACATGTCTTAAAGAACTCTTCAGCCCGAAAACATTACTCTTCCACAGGAGGTGGAAATGCCTTAACCTGGTAAAGGGCGATAATGATGATTATTCCACGTTTGTCGCAATCGTAAATAAACATTTCGACGATTTCAAACTAGCGGAATTAATCCCGGACAATTTCAAATGTATCATCTTTGTTCAAGGGTTAGTTTCAACAAAAGATAGCGAAATGCGAAAAAGAATGCTTTCAAAATTACAAAATGAACCGGGATTAACACTACAACAATTATCGGAAGATTGCCAGAGATGCCTAAGTATAAAGAAAGACGCGAAAGACATTGAGGTGTCAGCTGTATCTCATATACGTAAGTTAAACAAATGTCTACGTTCTTCCCCCTTTCCGGAAAGAAAACACAAATTCTATATTAATGAAAAAAGATTCCCACCCTCCCCGGAAAAAAAACAAAATTTTATAATAAGAGAAAAAAGTACAACATACAGGACAAATTATGACGAAAATCGAAGCTGATATAAGCCCCCCCCCCATCAGCATGTTATTGATGTGGAGGACATTGGAACAAGGATTGCCACTTTAGATATAAAAACTGTCTTGAGTGTGGAAAAAGGGCAACAAGGCATCCCAATGTCGGAATAGAAAAGATACTAGTAGAATAAGAGCTACTAGGATGCATGACGAAGACAACACCAACATAAGGAAATATGTGGAACTTGAAATTTTAAATGAAAAGATAAAATTGCAACTAGATTCGGGTTCTGACCTCACGATAATAGACCTAGAGACAGAGAAAAAACTCAACAGACCTACCATGTTACATACACAAAAATTCGGTTACATGCAAGCGAATAAAATTCGAGGGAGAAATAATCGTGAATGTTAAATTTCAAAGCAAAACAAAAACAACTTAAGATATACGTCATGAAAGAGACTGAAAATCTAGTAGGTATCGACTGGATGCAAAACTTCAACGTTTGGGATCTACCTATCAGCTCTTTTTGCAAAAAGTTAGAGATGCTATAACATTAAAGGAAGGGACGATGCAAGAAATTCGAGGCTAGAATCAAATTAAAAGAAACCGTCCAACCAGTAGGTAAAAAGAAGCGAAACGTGCCATGTGCTACCATAGATGAAAACAGTAAAGAATTATACAAGGCAGTAACGGAACTACATGTGACTTTGCGAGAGATAAGAAGAGAAGCGGAAAAGGATGAATTTATGCAGAGGGTGAAGGTAAAAATACAGTCTGTGTTTAACAAATTATTACCAAACAAGAACAAAAACCAGTATACACCTATTGTACCCAAGAGATCATTTAAAACAGGAAGAGAAAATTTACCGAGCCTCTGGTTATCGACCATAAGAGAAAAAATACTGACTCCCCACCAAAAGGAATCTAAGGAGGGGGGTGTTATAGGTTCAACCCCTTTTTCATACAAGTGGACTCGACCGGTGTGTACTAATGGCGGTGAATACCGGGGAGATAAACATTAACAGAGACGGAGAGATACACTGATACAGTGTAAAATTGAGGTAACCGGCTTGTAGGAGTCACAGTTGCGACCTCGTAGACACAGAGGGAAGTCCTACTTCGATACTGAATTTCCCAGACTATATATATATATATATTATTATTGTTTCTAACCGCCGCATTTCTGGATCTACTAACCGTATTACCAATTGTATTATTATGTCAATACATTTACTTGCTATATTTCATTCCTGCGTTTGTCATTCATTTGAGACCGGATTTCATGTCGGAATCCACAATACTAAATACACACACACACACACACACACATATATATATATATATATATATATATATATATATATATATATATATATATATATGTATATGCATATTTATGTTTATACATTATTTTTATAGATACAAATATTTAAGCAAATGCTCTGTTTTATAATAAACGGTATTAATAACATTTACCGGCCTGAATGTCCAAGAAATTTTCATAGAAAATATTAGTCCTCCGAAAGGAATCGAACCTGTATCCTATACGCAACGGTATATAGCCAGACGTGCCTTAACCAATGGATCCACGGAGGATCTTTCGATTAGCAAAGTTCTATTTTACTGCTTTTAAACTTAAATCTTTCATGAATCTCTCACGTACATTCATATCTGCTCACTACGTATCAAATATAAACAAATAACGTCAGACATTATGAAATGGAGCAAGTCCGACAATTATTTTAAGACATTTTTATGGTTGTACATTATTTTTATAGATACAAATATTTAAGTAAATGCTCTGTTTAATATTAAACTGTATTAATAACATTTACCGGCCTAAATAATAAAACAGAGCATTTACTTTAAAAAAAGTTAAATTTCCCGGACATTTAGGTCGGTAAATGCTATTAATACTGTTAATTATAAAACAGAGCATTTATTTAAATATTTGTATCTATCAAAAGAATGTATAAACATAAAAATATCATAAAATAATTGTCGGACTTTGTCCAGTTCATTATATATATATATATATGAATTCAAGTGTGTGGGCGTGTGGGTGTGTGTGTGTGGGTGTGTGGGTGAATAAAAAATTCAAATAGAATATATTTATAAAATTACAATAAGAAGTAAGACAAAATTAAAAGTTATCTTCAGCGACGCGTTTCGCCCTCTGGGGAATATTATGAAGAGCATATGTGTCTGATCAAATTTGTCTTCATGAAGCCCCTTAGAGTACGGAACGCGTCGGTTAAGATAAGCATTACTTGCTCTTTCTTCAAATATATATATATATATATATATATATATATATATATATATATATATATATATATATATATATATATATATATCTTTACAATTGGAACTAAGATAACTTTAATAAACGACCATTTTCACCTACGAAAATTTGCTCTGTTTAATGAAAACAAAAATGAAGCGGTCTTTTGGGAGTCAGTTTTAACATACAGTGTAATCCGGATATAAGAGAGTTGTCGGGACCGGAGAAGAAGTCTCTTATATCCAAGTTTCTCTTATATCCGGGTTTGGTCTAATTTGTTTAGGTAAGTATGGCTCTAATTTGGGACTAGAGAAATTCTCTCTTATATCCGGGTTTCTTTTATATCCGTCTCTTATATCCGCGTTATACTGCATTTCAAATTCTATGTTGTGTTAATAGGATTCGCAACGGATTACTACCCCTCTATATATATATATATATATATATATATATATTAGGTTGGTGCAAAAATAATGACGTAATAATGTCGTTTTTTGACGTATTTTTAACGTCAAAAAACGACATTATTACGTCATTATTTTTGCACCAACCTAATATATATATATATATATATATAAGTAAATGAATATGAATTTAAAACCTCTTTAGAATGTACGCTTTTAAATGTGATGACGTAATATTTAACTCAGATACACGAGTGGGGTAGTGAAGAAGTGCTTGCGCAGGCGCCTAGGTTTTCGCTTATTATATATGTATCATCGCCCTAGTATTTATTTTGAATGATTTTAAAAGGAAAGTCGTCGGAGTTTTTTCTTTAGATTTCCCGGCATGTGTATTAGTCTTTGATTCCGTGTCAACATGCCGCGTTCAAAACTGCTCGCTGAACTTGAAACCTATCAAATTCACAGTGCATATTTTTGGTAAAGTGATGGCTTCCCATTAGTCGCTTGCTTCTTGGAGCTCTTCTTCCTTGGCGGTTTATTTGAATAGAGTATTTACAGAAATTTAATTCCGTATATTTATTGAAATGGAGACGCCTTTATCTCTCTCGCTGTATAATGGCAATGCTGCATTGCTGGTCGCAAAGAAATGATTAGCATTCAACTCCTTCCACTAAGATTGGCGATCAAATTTTGTTTTCGCTCACAATTCGTTTCTCGTGATTATATTGAAACTCTGTGAATTAATCTACATGTCCTTTAAAAAATGAACGCGTTTTTTGGCGTTTAACATAGAAATTCATGTAAAATTTATTGAGAAAATACAGAGTTCTGAAAAAGTAAGTAAACCCCTAACATAATGTATCTGTCTATATTTCTGAGATGAGATATTGTGTACACTATTTACATTAATCGGACTATTGTCCTTATCTTTGTTGCCATATTTATTACAACGTTTCGGCCTTTCAGTATCTGTCTATATTTTTGAGATGAGGTATTATGTACACTATTTACATTATTCGGACTATTGTCCTCGTTTTTGTCGCAATATTTGTTACAACGTTTCGGCAGGGTACGCTTCGATTTTCTTCCGGTGGTTGGAATGTCGAACTGAACCCTTTATTTCGCTCACTGGGGTACACTGTTTTAGTTACACGTACCATGTTTAATGGATGTCAGTTATCAGTTATCTCCCTCTAAAAGTTCTCCAACCGGGTATTGAACTCATTCTTTTTGGGTCCTGTCACTGGATCTAACCAACGCCTTTATCCACTGTGCCATGTGTCCTCAAGGACATGGCACGTGTAACTATAACAGTCTACCCCAATGAGCGAAATAAAGAGTTAAGTTCGACATTCCAACCACCTGAATTAGGCTGGAGCGTACAACGGCCGAAGCGTTGTAATAAATATGGCGACAGAGATGAGGACAATAGTTCGAATAATGTAAATAATGCCTTAATAAAATATTATTAAAAATTGTCTCCTTTTCCTAGATGATCTACGAATCTTAATTGAACTATATATTCATCAAGATAAGACCTTCTTTAAATGAATTACAGTCACATTCGTAATTTTCAATCAAGATGGAATAAAGATTTTAATTAAAAATGAAGGTCTGCAAGTTTATGTGAAACCTTACATTTAATACTTGGGGATCTCCTGTTGAGGTTACAATGATACTCGCAGTAGTGTGTCGATTTCTGACCCTTCTTCTCAAAATCCCCACAGTTGCACCATTTTACGTGGGATTTTTTGCATACACTGCTTTCTTTTACTTGACTCACGAATTTTCCATTGGGTTTAGATCAGAGCTTTTTCTGGGCCGTTCCAAGATTTATGGAACTTTATTTGACCACTTCATTTCTAGCGGTGAAAAAAAAGGTGTTAATATTGAGATGAATGGTTACAAGAGAGATGGAAGATGGGGTGTTCTTATTTTATTGCCATAATTACTAACAATATATTTTCAAATTATATTCCATTTTATCATCTTCAAGCTAAACATCAATAAAACTTACATTTACACTGAATGTATAAAATAATTTACAAATATATGTATTTTAATGTTATACATTTTTTTATGTAGACACAAATATTTAAAATAAATGCCCTGTTTAGAATAAACACCATTAACCGGCATGAACGTCCGAGACATCTCATCGAAAATATACGTCCTCCGACAAGAATCGAACCTGTATTATACACGAAACCATCATATAACCTGACGCGATATACCAGCTTAGCTACGAAGGTGCCTCTGGTTAGCAAATTCGATTTTATTGCTTTTAAAATACAAATTTCTCGTGATTTCTTTCGAATGGCCATATCTGCTTAAAAGCATATTTTAACGTAGACAAATGACGTCGCACATTACGAAATGGGCAACGTCCGACAATTATTTTAATATATTTTATTGTTATACTTTATTTATATATACACAAATATTTAAGTTAATGTTCTGTTTATAAGAAACAGAATTAATAACATTTACCGGTATGAAACTTCGAGAAATTTTATAGAAAATGTACTTTCTCGGACAGGAATCGAACATGTATCCTACAGTTTAGCCTCATATGGGCGTCTGTAGTTAAACTGATATAGCACGTCAGGCTACAGTGGGCTTGGTTAAGTTTTTAGCCACCCTTGATTACAGCAAATTTGGCTTCTTTAATAACGTCTCTTCTTTTTTTTCAGACAATGCTGTGTTAGTATCAAGCTACTCTCATCTATGAACAATTGTTGACTTATATCTTATCATCGAATAGTTGCAAGAAAGAAACCTTCGTGTGGACTGGGCGAGAGAATTCCAGGGCAAGGTTTATGAATTTTGACAGTCTTTAATTTTGGTCAGATGAAAGTAAATTCGGCCAATATTCTAACTCGAGATTGTTTTTTCTTTGGAGAAATCAGAATGATAATTGAAACACTGAATGTCTGCAGGCCACCGTGAAACATGGACGGATTGAAGTAATGGTACGGGGCTCTGTCTGGTTTGTAAGGAAATCTGAACTGATTCTAGTTGACGAACGGTTCAATGGTCCAAAATACTGTCAAATATTAGATAAAGGTCTACTCCCACTATTTGAAACCCATCAGATCGACAAAAATATCAACTTTTTTCAAGAAGATGGAGTACCTTGTCATACAAGCAAAGTATGAATGGTCTGGAAGGAATCAAGTCACTGCTATGTGTAGCCCAAACTCCTGACAGGAATCCAATAGAGCACGTCTGGGATCAAGTTGACCGATGATTTCGAGAGGGTGCAATCAAAATCACATCAGTGGTACCGCTTAAAGAAATATGGCTATGGAAGTGGCAAAATATGAATCAGATGATCAAATCAAATCGATCAAATCCATGAAAAATCGAATACAAGCATTGAAATTAGCAAATGGAAGACCTACTCCATACTAGTTCCAAATGCTGTTTATGTTGAATAGGGATCGCGTAATTAAATTTTGAAATTAGATGTAGTTTATTTCTCATTGCTAAAAAGTTTTGTTAGGCCAGTGTATATGACGGTTCCGTTTAGGAAACGGGTTTGATTCCTGTTGCAGGACACATATTTTCCATTAAAATCGGAATTTCAGACCAGAAAATATTATTAGTATATTAATTTAATTGTCGGATTTGGTCCATTTCGTAATGTATATATAGATGGAATTATAGAATTGTGTTCCAAATAATTAGAGTTTTCATTAATTAATCCATAGAGGTGTTGATGTATCGCTGAGCAAAAAAATTTTTACCAGTCAAAGGGAGAAATCTTTCATATACGTACAAATAAAATTAATTGTACCAAAAAAATGCAAGACAAATTATGTGGAAAATTGAAGAGCAATTACATAAATGCAATTATACTGATGTCAGTTTTGGATGGTACCTGTAAACTTGTAGTATTAAAGATGCATGAAAACAATTTTAGAATTATTTAGTGATATGAAATATTACTGCCTTTAGCAACATTTAATTGTTCAATCCAGTTATGCACGAAATCGTCCTATTTTGCAAAAAAAAATATCAACTTGAGGAGAATTCCATTGTTCTTGCGAAGTGTTAAAAATAACTTTGTATCAGGACTTTGTAAGTTGACAATACTTCTAATGAAAAACGGAAAGCTGGAAGAAAATATTAGGCAAAAATTTAAAATAAAAGTACATAAATACATCGTCTAATAAAACCAAATGAAAGAAAAGATAGCCAAAAATGTATTTTAATCGTTGACAATGTTTCATCACATAAAAAAGAAATTAAACCTTACTTTATTCTGACGTTATGGCTTAGAATTTGACAAATGCATAATCTGGATCGTGCTAAGATGCTCTTCTCTTAAAAGAGGCAATTTCCGGTTGTACATTAGCAGACTCAGGTACACATTTGATGAATATCTACTTTTTTCAATGTTGCCAAAATCTATTGTTTCTCGCTGTGAGAATTTTGTTTAAATTGGTATGTGGCTACTGTTTCTTGGTTTTTAATTATTCTAGTGCAAATCGGTTATGTGGCTACCTAATTGAAGTTTTCCCAAATTGGTATGTCCGCATTTCTTTTCTTTTTTTTAAATTCAAAAGAAAATCGGTGATATGTCTACATTTTTTAATATTCGTTCAAATCGGTTTGTGTCTCATTCTTTTTCTCTCGTGCAAAACGGTTCCCTGTCTCCAATTTAGGCACCAGCCCAAAAGAAAACTGCATCTAATATTTTTACGTTACTCCTATTTGATTCCCTGCCTACATATTTAAATTTTGGGAAATTTAGTCTTAAATTTTTCTGTGTCTACTTTTTTGATTTTTTTTCAAATCGATTCAGTGTTTCCTTTTGTTTCCTCTAGTTTTTATTCTAGGTCAAATTGGCTGTGTGTTTCCATTAGATTTACTCTAGAGTAAATTCGTTGTGGGTTTCCACTAGATTTAATCTGTGGCAAATAAGTTGTGTATTGCCTCTAGATTTTAATCTCGGGGAAAATTGGTTGTGTATTGCCTCTAGTTTTTAATCTAAGGCAAATTGGTTGTGTATTACCTCTAGTTTTTAATCTGGGGCAAATACGTTGTATATTGCCTCTAGATTTTAATCTAAGGCAAATTGGTTGTATATTGGCTCAATGTTTTAATCTGGGGCAAATAGGTTGTGTACTGCCTCTAGATTTACTCAAGGGCTAATTGGTTGTGTATTGCCTCTAGTTTTTAATCTAAGGCAAATTGGTTGTGTATTACCTCTAGTTTTTAATCTGTGGCAAATACGTTGTGTATTGCCTCTACATTTTAATCTAGGGTAAATTGGTTGTGTATTGCCTCTACATTTTAATCTAGGGTAAATTGGTTGTGTATTGCCTCTACATTTTAATCTAGGGTAAATTGGTTGTGTATTGCCTCTACATTTTAATCTAGGGTAAATTGGTTGTGTATTGCCTCTACATTTTAATCTAGGGCAAATTGGTTGTGTATTGCCTCTACATTTTAATCTAGGGTAAATTGGTTGTGTATTGCCTCTACATTTTAATGTAGGGTAAATTGGTTGTGTATTGCCTCTACATTTTAATCTAGGGTAAATTGGTTGTGTATTGCCTCTACATTTTAATCTAGGGTAAATTGGTTGTGTATTGCCTCTACATTTTAATCTAGGGTAAATTGGTTGTGTATTGCCTCTAGTTTTTAATCTAAGGTAAATTGGTTGTGTATTGCCTCTAGTTTTTAATCTGTGGCAAATACGTTGTGTATTGCCTCTACATTTTAATCTAGGGCAAATTGGTTGTGTATTGCCTCTAGTTTTTAGTTTAAGGCACAATGGTTGTGCATTTCCTCTAGTTTCTAATCTAGGTTAAATCGGTTCTGTGTTGACTCTAGATTTTAATTTATGTCAAATTGGTTCTGTGTTTGCTCTCCTCTGTAAGCTAGAGCAAATCTCAAAAATGTAACACATGAGTCCATCAAAAAATCCTGTTCTCATTCGAGCCCTAGGATTTATTAAAAAAGATTCCAATAGACTCATTGAAGGGATTACTGGTTGCCCACGACTTAAAGAAAAACAAACATATAGTTCTCACGAGTACAGCTCACACTCACAGAATGGATTTTTCTTTGTAAAATATGTATATTTTCGTGTGTGTGTTTTTTTTTTAATTGCTCCTTAGAAAATATCATGATGCCATTTTTGATCTTAGGTCACTGGTCGTGGGCCGGAATGAAATGGGTACACACCAGAAAACAAAGTAAATAAGAAGAAGAAGAAAAAGAAGAAGAAAAAGAAGATTACAAGCATTAATTTAAATTAAAATATTACAGAAATATTTAAATCATAACGAATTCTATTTTAATGTAATTGCTTTTCAATCGAACAGGTAAAATAAAAATGAATAAATAATTTATTTAAAACATTTCTCTCTGAATTTCTCGGAATTATGATTATTTACAGTTTCATTCGGAATATTAACCTTGACTGTGTTGTTATTACTACGACGAAAGGCCTCTAGTCGATAAGTAAATATTAGGTTGGTGCAAAAAATAGTGACGTTTTTTGATGTTAAAAAATACGTCAAAATCGTCATTATTTTTGCAACAACCTAATATCAATATATTCACTCCTGAATCCCTGTATATATTAACGCATGCCATTAAGTTAAGTTGGCGTGGTGTAATGGTTAGGACGCTTCTCTTTCTAAAACAGTTGCGACTGAATAGTTAGTTCGATCCTCACCGGGTGTCCTATAATGTCGGCCTGGTGCCGCAGTTAACCTACGTATACAGAATCAATATATTAACGCAGCACGTTAACAAGTTCCATCTTCAAGATTCCAGGCCATTGAAAGATAATGGCATTTTTTTCAGGAACGATTGACTAGTTCTAGATTGTCAAGTTATTCATGTTGAGCGCACAGCTTGACGAGTAAGTCGAGCAGATTATTTACTCGAGCCATTCGGATTTCGATCCTCGCAAATGACTCTGCAGAAAACTTGTGTCAAGCTAGACTAATATGAGTAAACATCAGAGCTAAGAGAGATTTCTTGCCATCAAAACCAGCGTGAAATTGACACGAACACATTCAACCAACCTTGAAATTGACACATCGTTGAATAGTAAGGATTAGATGTCGACTGCGGGCGTGTAAGATGAGTCTAGAAAAACAGGAATTTTAACGATCCATTTAAGTGTGAAATTCTGGCAATCGAGAAAGGCGTTATTGATATTTATTTATTTTTTTTTGAAAGAGAGTGAATAGATTTGTTAGTTGTATTCCCGCTTAACGCCAATCGATATTCAGCACACAGCCGAGTGGTTAAATCGTTGTTTCCGACTATAAAAATATGGTTCGAATCTGGCCGTATCAGCTCCGTCATGAAAGCGACTTTAATTTTATTGCTGTGAATATAAATATAGTGTGAAATGTATAAAATCTGTTCCGATTTGTTAATTACACACACATATATATATATATATATATATATATATATATATATATATATATGTACGTATGTATATATATATATGTATATATGTATGTATATATATATATATTTATGTATATATATGTATGTATATATATATATTTATGTATATATATGTATGTATATATATATATTTATATGTATATATATATATATGTATGTATATATATATATGTGTGTGTGTGTGTATATATGTATGTATATATATGTGTATGTATATATATGTATGTATATATATATATATATATATATATATACATGTATGTATATATATATATGTATGTATATATATATATCCATATATTTGCTTACATATATGTGTGTATGTATATATATATATATGTTTGTACGTATATATATGTATGTATATATATATATATGTATATATGTATGCATGTATATATATATATGTATGTATTTATATATATATATATATATATATATATATATATATATATATATATATATATATATAAATGGATGAATATAAGTAGACCATATGAAAAACTTTACTAAGCCTCCGCGTTTAATTTTTTTAATAGACTTTATCTCGAAAATGATGACGAAACGCATGTCCTAAGTATCGTTTTTACATTTTTTATTCATTTTCTCTCTAGGACAGTTATACTATGTCTCAGACTATATATATATATATATATATATATATATATATATATATATATATATATATATATATATATATATATATATATATATATATATATGTATATTCAAACACACTCATACATATATATATATATATATATATATATATATATATATATATATATATATATATATATATATATATATATATATATATATATATATACATAAAAATAAATACAAAACTGTCCAACATTTAGATATTTTTTTATTATGCTGCTTTTCGATCTAAGCTTTTGTTTCACCATGAACACGCATGAAATTGGTTATATGGACATTACAAATGTTTGGGACAGTTTTATCTTTATTTTCTCCCCATATTAAAGTCAATATACAAACCTTACAATGGCTCATGATCAAAGATAATCGTTTTCTGTTATATTCAACTATATCTATTTGAATAATCCTCTGCTGCCCCAGTACACTATATATATATATATATATATATATATATATATATATATATATATATATATATATATATATATATATATATATACAATAAATCCTGAAGAGCCAGGAAAACCTACTTAAGTTTCACCTAAACGGATCCTGAGAGTAAGCTGGCTAAAAATGGTATGACGAAACAGTATTTATTGATAAAACTATTAAAAACTAATAAGCAAATATGTTCAAAAAATATTAATTTAAATTGGAAATCCAACCTGATTTAAAACTCACTGACTATTTAGACATTACCCTCGACCTACGTAATGGCTTAATGTCTCTATATAAGAAAAGCCACCATCAGCTGCGTTATATTGACGTAGATTCTAAAATCCCTAGACACGTTTTAAAACATTTATCTAACATAATTATTTATAGATTGTCCACTAATTCAGCTAGTACTAATACATTTAATAGTGGACACAAGAGCAAATTAACATATGTTGATACTCACAATTCTCTTAATAAGCAAGGCAAACACAAAAATAGAGCGAAGAATATAGTATGGTTTACCCCCGCCCCACCATGTAATTCAGCAGTTAAAACTAAAATAGGAAAAATGTTTTTAAAATTGCTAAAAAAGTATGTTTCCCTCGACAAATGTATTGTACCAAATTTTCATTAGAAACTATGTTAAATTAAGTTATAGTTGTATGCCAAATATGACTAACTTAATTAATAAATATAGCAGGAAAAAATCATAGACAAACCACACCCCAATCCTCGCTAAATGTAATTGTAGAAAAAAGGCTTCCTGTCTATTTAAGGGCAGCTGCCAACAGGAGTGTGTTGTTTAAAAAGTCGGAATACACAGAAATAAACCGAATATTACTGATAAAACCCGAAACTTTACATAGGATCCACCCAAGGAAACTTCAAAAACGTTACTACAATTCTGTAGGTAGTCTTAATCACGAAGATTACAAACATAGTACCAGCTTGTCTACATATATATGGAATATAAAACAAGAAGAAGGTAGTGTCCCCTTTTTAAAATGGGAAATTTTTTTTTTTAAATCTATAAATATAAATCAGGGAACAAATTTTTATCGTTATGTATGGAGTAAAAAATAGCAATAGCCACCTACAATGAACCTAATAATTTATTAAATCAAAGAACTGAGTTTCTAAAAAGGTGTAATCATAGGAAATCCTGATTATTGAAATAGAGGCTGTTTTTTTTTTGTCTTCTGTCACGAGGTTTTATTCTTATTAGATTATAATGGTTTTAACAATAAACACAGTTTCGTCATTTACTTTTTAGCCAGATTACCCTGAAAACTCGTTTTGGTGAAACCTAGGTAAGTTTTCCTGACTCTTTAGGATTTATGTTAGTTATTCCCGCTCTTTTTAGCGTATTGAGCACCCTACGTTTTAGTCTTTCTACACGCTTGGGTATTATTTTCTTTGAACTAAACACATAAGACATTGGACGATTTGTTTCACCCTGTTCAAATGTTAGTATTTCTTTTATTTCCCAAATTTTTTCTCGGGTACCGATTTGTTTTGAGATGTCTACAAGCTGCGATATCCGAGGTTTTTTCCAAGTGATTATTACTATTAATATATATATATATATATATATATATATATATATATATATATATATATATATATATATATATATATATATTACTATTAAAATATATATATATTACTATTAATATATATATATATATATATATATATATATATATATAGATAGATAGATAGATAGATATGTATCCGCGTATGATTTGTCTAAAAGGACGGAAATTTTAACGATCCATGTAAGTGAAGAATTTTGTCAGT
>OZ010601.1:20946771-20956771 GCA_963932145.1 Acanthosepion lycidas
GAAAGTCGTCTAACGAGGCAAAGAGAAACGCATATTTATAGGCGATAGCTAAAATTATACCACGTGACCAAACAACCACAAACACCTGAGTGTGTGTGTGTGGGAGCGGGGATTAAATATTTATTCAACAAAAATGGGGGAGGGAATCAAAATGGGGAGGGAATTAAAAATACGAACATTAAGGTGGAATGACAAATAAACGGGAAAACATCTAATTTAGTAGCCATGATTTTTTATGTCTACGTACGTTAATGAATTTCAGTTTTGGAGTTTAATAGCTGGTTATGTTGATCATATAAAGCTATGGCTAATTTCTCCTCTGGACATAACTTACAAAATTTTTGGCCTGCTTTATATTTGGGGCATTTTTTTAATATTTTGATGACCCGTTTAGGTAAAACCTAGGTAGGTTTGTCTGGCTCACTAGGTGTATCTCTCTCTCTCTCTCTCTCTATATATATATATATATATATATATATATATATATATATATGCGTCTGTGTGTGTGTAAATATATAAAAAAAGGAAAGAAGCGTTAAGTTAATAATGCAATGTTTTTTTGTTGTTTTATTTTTAAAAAAACAGTGCTCGATACACAAGTAGAGCCTATATTATAATTATTTTTATATGAATCCATCGCTACATATGTGCTCTCATGTTTCAATAACAGAAGCTAATAACTTCATTTTAATTATAGAAATTAAATAAATTAAAGTACCTAGTTCTGTTTCATCCCTAAGCAAAATTTGGAAAAATTAATTATAATAGTATATTATGTATTATATATATATATATATATATATATATATATATATATATATATATATATATATATATATATATACACACGTATTTCGATATAGACACACACATATACACATATGTCTATATAGACACACACATACACAGGCACATAGATATATATGTACAGACACACACACATAAATATATGTGTGTATTTACATAGATATATGTGCAATTGTGTGTAAGATAGAGTGTGTGGTAAGATGTTATTATACGAGGTAAATTGCTTTCAAAAAGGTGAATTTTGAAACGCGTGATGCACGTTTGAGAGGTGATTTCTCTTTTCGAGTGAAGATGGTCTTGTCGGGGGAATTCCCGCAGGTCGCTGCCTTTAATTTGCACGGTAGAATCTTTGCAAACTAAGGTTCTAGGGACGTGATTATCCTGCTATTTAACCAATACGTGGGGGCATTTCTTGCGGGTTCCAAGTCGTTATCCCTCGCTCCACCCACACATCGGACCTTACACCACTGAATATTCCCAAGCGGTCAATTCTCTAGGTAATTACGAGAATCAACGTTAAGTTCAATAATCGGACGATAATCTGATAAATAAAGAAAATTAAATAAATAACAGAAATTCCCAATTTGCATAAGATTTCTCTAATTACCTAGTTATCAATGTATTTTAATTTACCCCTGAAACTAATCTATTTATATCGTCTCAGGGCCTGCCAGGGCCTGTCAGGATTGTTTATATATCTTTAGTATCACGATTAATGAATGTTATTTAGATTAAATTCATGCAAACCCAGTCATTTGAATACCTTCATTGATATTCCAAGTGAAACGGTTATTTTATGATAAAATGAGTGGAATGGAAAATGTGTTAACTTCGAAATATAGCAGGTGTAGCAGAAAATTAATTATCTGCCTTGTGTAATAAAAGACGACTGAAATCGTGACAGAGAAAGTGCATGAGAATATTGTAAGAGTGCTTCCAGAAATTAAGGAGAGCGTTAAGGTATCGATATATATATCGGTAAATTTGAACTTTTTTTCCATTGACACCACTATCGTTTTAAATAAATTCGTTTCTGTGCAAAGTTTATTATTTTGAAAAGAGATTAGATTTGTGATAACATATTATGAAAATAAACTCATACATTTTTTGTCCCTGAGAATTTACAACAAGAATATTAAAACGCTGTTTATAATTATTTACAAGAATTATTTTATATTTACAGCATTATGAAAACTAATGCAATCGGAAATAATTCAGTTTAATATGTATCATTTACCAATTTATAAGGAATGAAAATACGAAAAAAGTTTCTATACATAAATTTAGAAGATTTCTTAAATTATTAGTGTACTAGCAGCATGGTCCGGCGTCGCCCGTGCTTGATTAATAAATCGTACGACTCATACAGCAATCGCTATCTATTGACTTAAACTATTTTGGCCCTTCCTTGCCTTTAAAGGAGTGCCCTCCGCCGTACTGATTTTGCTACATGCCTTACTTCTTGCCTATCTCACACTGCGAATTTTTTCTAAGCTCTATACTAAACATTAAATCTGTTACGAAAAAAGAACTAAACAAAATGAACACAAACCGATCAGCTTTAAAAAAAGACTCGTAACTGGAAAAACCGAATGAAAAAAGAATGTTAACAACAAATACTTTTCCCACCTAACTCACTTCTGCGGAATCAGAATCAACGTTGAATTTAAGCAAGCGAATGAGCCAATTGGAGTAATTAAATTTTTAAATTTTACCCACTTGTGACGAATGCAGCAGTCGATAATTTTTTGCATGCTAGTCAACATTCGTGTCAGTCAACTGTTGGCTCTCACGCTGGCCAATAGAATCTTCCTGCCTATTCGTGGCAGCCAGATATATGCTCTCACTCTGACCAGTAGAAAATGGCCGCAAACTATATGAAAAATGCCGTAAAAGCATAAAAAAATCGATTATTTCCACTATCGATGGGAGTTGGGAAATGTAAAGTCGGTCGTGGCCTTCCCGCTAACTTGGAGCATGTGCATGTAAATTTTGGTGCAAATCCGTAGAAAATTGCGGCCGTGCATTCGTTACACACACACACACACACATCCTGCCTTTTATAGATAAAGATAACCAGTCTAATAAATAAACAGTGTTTATTATCTATGTTGTAAATTCTGAAGAACAAAGAAAATGAATAATTTATCTTTCATATGTTTCGGTTTTCTAACACTCTTAATCGGTTTTTAAAAACAATAAAAATTATTGAGAAGGTAAGGTAATTATAATAATAGCGGTGTCAAAGGAAAACCGTCCTTTTAGCACTTCGTTTTATTTTGGGGGGGGGGATTCGAGCACGAATGTCCATGTTTGCCAATATATCGTTAGAACAAATCAAGAAAATGTGGTACAGTGATGTGTCATATCTATATGTCAGGGAATGTTGAACATATTCCTATGACGATAGTCGATTCTGCAACATGGAAGAGGGTTGCTGAGTGTAAAACACGAAGTCTACATAAGCATCAGGAACGTTCTAGAGAAAACCGAAACTAGAAAGAGAGCTATGCCTAAGGCCAGAAAGATATAGTTGACATTTATGAGTTATACTATAACACATAAATCTCAACTAGTTTGCCATTTACAGTAAATATGCTGTCCAGATATTTGAATTCTCTGGTTTGCTTTAGCTGGGTCCCATTGATGTTAATGTCCTGTTTTTCTGGTCTCTTGCTGACGGTCATGACATCGGTCTTACTTTCTCATACTTATAAGATCATGACCGCCAGCAAGAGACCAGAAAAAGCATCAATGGGACCCAGCTAAATCAAACCCTTGAATTCAAATATCTGGGCAGCATATTTACTAAAAACGGCAAAGTAGACCGAGAAATCGAGAACAGATGTCAGAAAGGCAACGCAGATACAAAATTGCTCCTTTTTTAAAACATCCTTGCATTTCCATATATTTTCAATTTCAATACATTTTCATTAGCCAATTAATAAATCAGCCGAGGGTGCTTAGGACAATAATCCCTCTCTTTGTCATCATAAAATACAAAGAAGATCCCTAGAGGAAAAAATGGCTAAAAACTAATAACATTTTCCTTGTCCATTCACAAAGAAAATGTTATTATAATAGTTGTTCAATGAAATGTATACAAGAATAAAAACTTACTAAACTTAGCTTATGAGGCACCCAGTGTGAATCGAACTCATTAATCAGTTATAATTTATCTAGAAATGTATAAAAGACGGATTGGTAGCCAAATATACAAAGTTCAAATTTGTAATTTTATGTAAATTATTATCACTGTTAGTAGTTACAGTGGCAAACAGTTGAAAACCATTGTTTTTTCTTGTTGCATTTGTGATATTTTTTACTATTTGAAAAGACGGTGTTGTGTGAGATAAGAACCTTTCACGTGTCCATAGTCCAGACATATATTAAATATTAATGCTAAGATTTTATATTTGGCTTTTGTTTCTTTAGATATCTTATTTGCAATACGGATTCGAAATAAACAAGATTTGCCAAAAGAATATTTACATAAGAACTAAAGAAAATAGATCATGCAGTGGAAAGAACATAATGAAAAAATGAATATTAGTTGGTATTCCTTTGTGAATTAAGTTAATATATGGTCTGCTTGGGTTTATCTATTTACTTTCCAACTTCGAAGCGCAATCAAGAAATTCGTAACAAGGATATTTTTTTTTATTATTTTAACGTGGCGGGGGCGGAGTGAATAAATTAAAACATAATTCTAAATAATAATTCTGGTCGTTAATTGATGTAATGGAATAACCCGGCACCCCCATGAATGATTACACCAGATAGGTAGTAAGTCAACTGTCTACCAGAGAGGGGTGAGACGTTGGTGTGTGTGTGGGAGAGAGAGAGAGAGAGGGGGGAAGGAGGAGGGAGGAAGAGGAGGACAACGACCTTCCAATTACTGGCACTCACTACTAGATTGACCTGAGTGTATAACTGTACCGTATTTCATTATTGTACAGGTCGTGTACAATAAACCTTTCTTCTATCATCCACCTGGCGTTAAGTATTTATTTCCTTAGCACGGAATATAACATTAATATATCTATTATATCTTGAATTACCGCTACGATTTAAAAGAGGAAACTACAAAACAATAATTTAAAAAAAAACAACTATAATTATAGGATTTATTGTTATATGATTATATATATATATATATATATATATATATATATATATATATAATAAAAATGCTTAAACACTAATATTCCATAGTCATAATTTATTCCATTGGAATCGTAAATATGTATGTGTATATTATATATATATATATATATATATATATATATATATATATATATATATATAATATTAGTGGTCAATATATATATATATATATATATATATATATATATATATATATATATATATATATATTACAATTAATCATTCATGCAGAAAGTAAATTAGTAAATTAATGATATAAAATGGCGGAATTCCTTTGATAACAAAATTTAAAGGGTGCATTAACGTACCAATCGCTCGATGAACAAGATGAGCCTTGTTTTTGTTTTTAAAAAATTATAATCTGTATAAAGTCGTTCCTAAATACGGATGTACTATTACAAAACCATTAATTTCCATCCCGGAAGATGACTGAATCTACAGTCGAAAGTCCTTGCGTATTTAAGAAAGATCTTATACAGCTTACAATTTTCAAAAACAAGTATCATAACAATCATCGATTGATTTGTAGGTTAAAGTAGTTTTTAAATTTTGTTAGCGAAGTAATTTCGTCCATTTTATATCATTAGCTTTACGAATTTATATTTGTATGAATGATTCATTGTAATATAAATTGAACTGCACGACATATTTGATACATATACATATATATATATATATATATATATATATATATATATATATATATATATCCGATGCGATGAGAACGAATCACGTTCGGCTTGCCTAAAATTATAAATCACCTTGATATATTCCCTACCCTCTTGTGTACCTCTCCACTAATGAAATTATAATTCTTATATATATATATATATATATATATATATATAATACTGGTAATATTTTCAGATAAATTGTATTACAACCATACTTATTCTACACGCTATACGGTCCAGGAATATTTCAAAATTTGATTATAAAAGGTTATATTAACATGCCTTATTTTTTTTAGAGGAAATCATCACTTCTAAATTTTAATCTACAAAATTCTAAATTTTCATTTACAAAAAACGTTCATGGATTACAGAATTAGTAGTGATAACCCCAACATAAATACATGCATTTCAGCTCTAGATTTTTTATAGTAAACCAAAAATAACATTTCCAATTACTAGTAGAACTATCGCTACAATTTTTACCTATTCAAACGTAATACTATCCCCTATCTCCATCTTTCCCCCCCAACCTCTCTCTCTTAAGACCCTTGTCAGATGATGTGCCCAAACCTTTGACCGGTGCTTATTCAGCAGGAAAATTTCCCCAGACCAGGCAACATTAAACACCCAATCCATTCTTCATCAGACTACTATCAATAAGCACTGTTGTTCCAATCCGTCACTTTCTTTTTATTTATATTTTTCTTCTCAAACAAATGGAAAAAAGGAAGTGACGTTTCACACACGGCTACAAGCAGGATTTTTCATAACCATTTTCCATTCTCACCATACGAAGTGCGGCTGAAATGCACTGAAAACAAGTTGCATCTCTGTAGTGAATAAAATGTTTTTTTCTATATGATAAATTTATAATAAACAAATAATATATATATATATATATATATATATATATATATATATATATATATATATATATATATATATTCATATATGTTTCATTAAATAATATAGACTAGTGTTTTCTATTTATTTTATGTAATATGTATGAATTAAAAAATGCTGCCTAAATACACGCAATACATATATATATATATATATATATATATATATATATATATATATATATATATATATATATATATATATATATATATATATAGGGTGGAGAAGCAAGATTTACCGTAAATTTCTTTGTAAATTTTGCTTTCTCACCCTGTGCATATATATATATATATATATATATATATATATATATATATATATATATATATATATATATATATATATATTCCGTCACAGACGTTATCGCTAAACTGTATAAATATACGTAGGCGAGAAACACAAGCACATCGACATTTGGGTATTGCAGAAAAGTGTGCTGATGAAAATCAGTCCTAGTAAAAAATATTCCACGTGTTCAAAAATAAAAACTGGAATGAAAAGAAGAAATCTGTGTAAATCCGAAATGTTTATAATATAAAAAATGTGGAAACGTTTTACAAATGTGTTTTTGCCTAAATTCCTTTGACGTAAGCTATTACTGTACGACAGGAAATAAACTAGAAAAAAGGGAGATCTCCTAACGACTCTTGTTACTACTTCAAGGCAGACTCGTAATTTTACTCCGACTGTTTTTGTTTTGTTTTTGTTTCATTGTTAACTAGCTTGAAAGCCCCACTCCGTCTGGACTTTTCGGCTTGCTCCTGCGGTGAGCTAATAGGGCCTCTGGCTTAAAGCTAAACGGGGCCTATAGCTCAGCTCAGAAAGCAGCAATGATTATTTTGGAGTAGAACTTCAATACCTCACATTAACTCTGATTCGAGCGATAAGTCTAATTCCGGCCAAAACTCCGATTTGGGCCGAAACTGCGTTTTGGGCCGAAACTCCGATTTGGGCCGAAACTCTGATTTGGGCCAAAACTCAAATTTGGGCCTAACATCCGATTCGGGCTAAAACTCCAATTTGGGACGAAAATCCGATTTGGGCCGAAAATTCGATTTGGGCCGAAAATTCGATTTCGGCCGACACTCTGATTTGAGTTGAAATTCGAATTCAGGACGAAAATTTTGTTCTTTAACCTACAAACTCTGCGGAATTTCAAAAAAATCACATACCGAAACCTCTCACTCTAACATTGATTTATTGGCATTTTGAAGAAATATAATTGATTTCCTGCATTCACAAAATTTCGGAGATAATTTAAATTCAATTTAAAACAAAAAAAAAAAAAATTACGTAAAAGATTTTGTAAAAAAAAAAAAATTAAATTAAATCAACTACCTTTTTTTTCCAGTTATTTCAAAATTTAAATTTTTAACTGTTCCCTCCACATCGGGACACACATCTCAATACTAGTCGTTAAATCAACAGTTAAAGGGTACATTTTCAATCCTGGAATAATCCTGATTCTAAAAAGGTATTAAAACGTCTCTATAGAGGTAAAGGACCTACAGATACACGGACGTACAGAATTTGCTGTTTATTTATTTAGAATATAAAATAGATGATGGCTAAAAGATAGATAGAAGATAGGAGATAGATTTGAATCTTTCACTGTTCCTTCTCAACTGGACATAAATCCCAATGCTGGATCTTCAGGCACCAGATGAAGTGCAGATTTTCAGTCCTGAGATCATCTTGATTCCAAAAAGTTATAATATATCTATGTGGAGCAAGTATGGCCCAACTGAGACGGGTTTCAAACACACGAACGGACAGACAGCATTTGCCGTATATTTATTTTGATGACGCTTGGACGATGTATTGAACACAAGTATATATGCAAATATTTAACAGAAAAAAATGCTCTGCCTGATTTCAATGTGCGTTATTTGAGGAGTATACAATTTACAACTAAATAACACATGTTTAAAAGTAGAAACTTGGAGAATTGATAACGATATGAGCTTAATAAATTGTGATTTTTTTTATCTTCTTTCTGTAAATTATAAATTAATTAAATTTCATCCTAAGTTGGTATCCATTTAATAGTGATAGCATATCTTATTAATAATTTTCAATAAAAGTAGTTTCTTTTCTTTACTTTTGCTGCAACTGTGGAATTAACCAACTCCGGTCTAACAATGTGTCTGCTATAATTGACATCTGATTAATTTGTTAATTTTACACAATCTTAATATATACAGACTCTTAAATGTCTATACATGTAAAGGAGTCATTAACACTTTGAGCCTTGAACGCAGATTTACCTCAAAACGTTCTGATCAGGGGTCTTGCTGCTGGCCGTAGTTTAACGTCTTAACCAGGACGCGGATGTAGTTTAACGCTTTACCCATGACGCGGATGTAGTTTAACGTCTTACCCACGGTGAATTTGTTCGTATAATTTCTTGAATACCAAGAATACAAAACTTGAACTACTACTGTATTATGAAAGACCAGGTGACTTATTTTAGCTTAATTTCTTGAACATCGGTTGGTAAACAAAAATAAACAGTAAGACCTTGTTGATATACAGTAACTTTTTTTCGTGATATCTTAAAATTATGTCTATGCGACAAAAAGCATTAAAGATAATCTATATTTTAAGACAAGTTACATCTAAGTTATTCTTTCCATTGAAAAATTCAACTTATACCTAAAGCAAAAAAAAAACAAAAAAAAAACAAAGAAACCTATTTTTCGAATGTTTACTGCATCTCTATCTATTGTTTTGGGCTTATCAAATGACACCAAATAAAGAAAAGAAATGACGAACATCTATCTTTTCAAAAACTAGATGTGTTTAATCATCTGATATTCCTGATCAGTTAAACTCTGTCATAGAGGCAAAACCAGAAAGAAAACGGCGCTCACGTTTCTAAAGACTAATTAACATTTGCTAATTAGTTTTTTTTTTTTTTTTGTTTTGTTTTATCAAAGGACGGCAAAATATGTGTGTTTCGGAAGACGGGGCAACAATCCTTTCCGTGATTTAACAAAACACTTCTATAGGCGCTAAAGCAAAAATAATAATTACTACGATTGGAAAGACCAAATGGCTTATTTCATTTTCTTTTTCTGACTTGTTATAAAACAAGGCCTCGTAGACAAATAAAGAAAGACACAAAGATAATTTACTAAAGGGTGTTTAACAATATTTGAAACAACTTGATCAGGCACAAATCAAGGCCATCAAAAGATAGAGTAATGGAAATTACATTTTCTGAAAGGTAAAATGATAACATTTCAAGATCTGCAACGATATCTTCATAAACATGAACCAAAAATGTCAAGAGGAGGTCTATAGTACCTGCTCCAGATGTCAGCCGTTCAGTTGAAGGTACTTTTGAATGCAAAGTTGTTGATAACGTGTGAACATTCCTTCTGGGCGATAGTTTGAATCTCCTCAGTGATGCCTGACTTCAATGCAGAAAGTGTCCGGATGTTGCT
>OZ010601.1:20964271-20981771 GCA_963932145.1 Acanthosepion lycidas
CGTTTTTTTTTACGGGGTCTGTGCGCATGCGTTGTCCTAATATAACCGTTTGCGCATTTACATTTGTAGACGTTTCCGTTATATTAAATATGGCGGCGGAAAGAAATAAACAATAACTACCGCTTATTTGTTTACTTTACCAAATAGCGTTTTTAAATCTACAGGCTGAGGAAGAAGTTCTAACGCTACTCGAGATATCGACATTTTGATAGGCACGAATACAAATCAATAAAGCAAAAAATTTAAAACGAAAAATAAAAATCGATTATAGCAGCAGGTTTATAAAATGTTTTTACCTCCTTTTTTTATTACATAAAACAGAATGAATAAAAAGAAACAAGAAGTAAAAAAATAAAAACTATACTTAGCTGACGCGTTTCGTCCTCTGAAGGATTTTATCAAGGCAATGTGTCTCTCACTGGACAAAACGCGTCGGCAGTGTATAGTTTTATCCTCTTGTCTTTTTTATCCATTTTCTTTCTCTTCTACAGATGCATTCCATCTGAGAATATTTACATAAAAGAAAATGTATTTCTGCATGCTGTGAAGAGAAATATTTTCCTCCCTTTTGAGATTAACAGCTTAAAAAAAAACTAGCTATTGTTATACTCCAGAAAAACAACGACAGATAATCAGTTCTTATATAAATACGGAAACGAGGAGCTTACCCATATCCGTCCTGGAGTCAGCTTCCGTTTATTTTTCCCACACATCCAAACTATAATCCCGATCACGAGACTCATAACCCAGTAAGAATGGCGTTTCTTCGTCAAGATATTAAAGATCTCTTAATTAATTTCTTAAAGATTCTGATATTGACATTGAGATGAATAAATTGAAAAGGTAATTTTTAAAACTCCTACACAGAGAGGTACATTCTTTCCTCGTAATGACCTTCTATGAATGCGTACACCTTTGAATTTTCAGTGACTTTTAAATTTTTATAATTTTCTCTCAAATCTGCCAGCAAGCAGCTCTTTGAAAATCGGGTCAATTATGAGTATACCGTAATATATTTTCCGTGTTTTTTTTTTTTTGCTTTTATTTAATATCTGTTATTTTAATCTGAGTTTCAAAATGTCTGGAAGGTGGGTGTTTAAAATCGAAAGGATTTACATATTAAAGCTTCTCTACCTTATGGTCACTTTAATCCACCATCGAAGTCGTAATTTTATTTTTCAATAAGAACTTTCTAATATCGCTGTTATCACTATAGGAAATTTAACAAAAGTAATATTACTGATTACCTAATCAAATGATTATTATTTTGTATCTAAGGAGAATAATATTAAATTATATATTTCTTAATCACCTCAATTAATATAGGTAAATTACTTATTTAAGCTTTCTCATTAAACAATTAAATTCTAATAGATAAAATAAACACAGTTAAACATTCATCAAACATTTAATTCTAACCTAAATTCATAAACTGAATTATTATGCAATTTATAAAGAAATGTATTGTGCGATTTAAAGGCAGATTATAGAGCAAATTATTATTCAGTTTATAAAGCAAATTATTATGGAATTTATAAGGTACATTATTATGCAATTTATAAAGAAAATAGGGAGGAACAAAATCAACTTTCAGACTATTTATAGTGACGTTAAACCTGTACAAGATTCACGAGCAACTCGAGGTAGATGGTTACAGAGTAAGAGGCAGAATTTATGCGGATATGTTGCGAAAACAACTGTTAGCTCCAGACAAGAAGAGGTTAAGTTTACAGTGATGGGGAAAACATGGCTTCCACAGATCAGTGCTTCGAGGAAAGCTCTACCTCATCAGTGGAACAAAGAGGGAATGTAGGCATTTCGCTACAATATGCGTAGAATGGCGGGTCTTAAGCGCAAAAGTACAAAACCGGTTGAACTAAGGAGCGTAGTTGGTCTGAGTACATTCCAAAGATTTAGTGATAGATCAGTCAGACGCTTGTGGCATATCGTCCGTGAGAGACGGGTAGTTAGGTGGAAAATAATTTGTCACCCACAGAGATGCGGATACCTTTTGGACTCTATCGAACCTGCGAAATGAAGACTTGGCATCTCCCTTGTAGCCGTATATGGCTCTTGTTAACGTACAATATATATATATATATATATATATATATATATATATATATATATATATATATATATATATATATATACACGAGGGCCATTCAATAAATAAGGTGAATTTTTCGGTATAAGGATTTCTAATACAGATAGAAGCTTACTTTTTTTCAGCGTAGTCTGCCAGTACTGTCACACACTTTTCCCAACTGTGCACAAGCTTCCGTATTCCCTAAGCATTAAAATCTTTGGACTGATGTCTCAGCCAGTCGCTCACAACACTTTTGACTTCATCGTCAGTCTTAAACTTCGTGCCTCTCATGAATGCTTTCAAGGGACCAAACAGGTGAAAGACTGAAGAAGGAAGGTCTGGGCTGTAAGGGGGATGAGGGAGCAGTTCCCAGCCCAGCTCTTTGATGTTCTGCACCGTTTGGGCTGCTGTGTGAGGCCTTGCGTTGTCATGATGCAACGTGGCTCCTTCTGACTGATGACCCCTGCGGTTGTTCTTTATGTCTTTCTTGACCTGTCTCAGCAGTTCACAGTAGTTCTTCTGTCAGACTGAATAAGGTCATTGACTGATTCGATCACCTCAGGAGACCTCACTTCTGTTGGCCTTCCAGGCCTGTCTTTATCCTCAATACTGCCCCGTCCTTCTTTAAACCATTTAGCCCACTTGTAGACATTTTGGGGGGCTGAAACTTGTGGCACCATACACAATTGACATTCTCCAATGAATTTCAACTGGTTTGCACCCTTCAGCAACCAAAAACTTGATAACTGACCGCTGTTCAATCCTGGAGCATGTTTCTTGGTCGGCCATCTTTGTTAATCGCCAAAACTCTCAAAGCTTGTTTTTTTTAATCTGCAAAAGAAATTAAATCCATGTGAAGTAAAACAAAAAAATAAAAATAAAAAAGTAGCTTCTGTCTGTATTAGAAGTCCTTATACGGAAAAATTCACCTTATTTATTGAATCACCCTCGTATATATGTGTGTCTGTGTTTATGTGTGTGTGTGTGTGTGTTTAACACTTTCACTGCTACTCATTTGCCCAGTGCTGCCACCATCCGGCCAGCCATTTTTAAAGAAAATGCCAAATTTCAACCTACATATATTATTACACAGAGAACTGGCACCAGTGTGTTTTACAGCATTCCATTTTCCTGGATATACCTGGGAATGACTTACCGGATCAGTAATTGGTATACACATGATATCTTTTGAAGCACTGTACTTTGTGGAGTGGGACTTCACACTTTTTGCAGAAGTACAATGTTTTTGAGTGTTTTCTAGCTTTCTTGTCGACTCTGCATGGCTTGGAAGGGTACTTTTTCTTATTGGTTGGTGGCATTTCTACCAAGTCATGAACTTTCATTCCACCAACCAGGCGATTGGCAGGATCAATTTTAGGTGCCGTTGAACATACGGTCACGGGCGTTGGGAGCATCCGCATGCTAGCCGCATTTTCGTCAGGAATATTTTCAAATTAGATGCGAAACTACCATGACGTAGAGAAAAATCGAGGCTGACTAATAATTTGCATGATAGAACAGTTAGAATGTCCTGTATTTTACGATTGATGGCGCAATGCGACACTCATACCAGCGGTATCCCAAAAACGTAGGTTTCCATACTTAGCCAGCTGGAGCAAGATAAGAAAAACGAAGATCTCCGTAGTTAGCAGCGGAAGTGTAAAGTTAACCATTCGTCCTCGCTTTGAATATTGTTCGCACAGCTGCTTTGGCGCCATTTCTATATATTTAGAGATAAAATCCAATGAATAATCTACTATGGGCCTGAACTGGCATATCAGCTCTAGTCATTTCCTCACCATCGTAATGTAGTACCTTTTACCGTTTCTATAATCTACTTTCTTTATTATTCTGATGAACTTTCCCCTGTGACTTTATGAATTTAAGCGTAATACTAATTTGGCTGCAATGTCTGATATATATATATATATATATATATATATATATGAATCGGAGAGCCGAATTCGAATTGCAGTCGAATCCATTACATTCACTTACGTGATAATACCCTTGGGAAAGGTGTGAATCCTCTTCTTCTCCCTCCAGCTATGGGTAAAATAGCAGGACAGACTGTGTTCTATAGCCTTGGATGGCAAGTGGTCTAGGAGAAGGAAAACTCTGAATTCAAAACCTGCGGAGGGTCGTTTGGGAACCATGTGGCATTCGGTGCACCAGGTCTCTGTATTCGTCCCTCCAAAAAGTGTGGATGGTCTTGCACGAGGCCTTCACCACTATAATCAAATCTCATGTGCCAGTGTCGGGCTGTCGGTTTCCGGGAAACTGATCTGCTTGACCCTCATACGTCGAATCTCGAGACCCTGATATAAGAGAAACTCGGATATAAGAGATATTTCTGGTCCCAAATTAGAGCCAAACTTACCTAAACAAAATAGACCAAACACGAATATAAGAGAAACCCGGATATAAGAGACTTCTTCTCCGGTACCGACAACTCTCTTATATCCGGGTTACACTGTATATATATATATATATATATATATATATATATATATATATATATATATATGGAGCAGTTCAGTTTTTATAACATTAATCATTCCTACAAAATGTTGATTCGTAAAGTTAATGATATAAATGGCGAAAAACTACAATTTATATGTGAAAATAATTTTGTTTTAGTACATCCAAGTAATAGCGACATTCCTGTATTTATTGAACCATTTAGTCAATGCCACATTGACCAAAAAACTCCTACAACAAATGAATCCTCAAATTACCATATTAGTAAAAAAAAACACAATCTCTTAAATTTAAAAAAAAAATTCAACCTTAGCGTTGCGACTTCACGCACCATAAGTTCTTATCCGTTAACAATAACACATGTCTAAAAAAAAACATATTCCCATTCGCATTTAATTTTTCGTGTCCGCTACTACTCGGATCTACTAAAAACAAAATAATTTCCATGTCTGAGAATGGCTGAATGTACAGCCGAAAGTACTAGCAGATTAAAAAGAAAGAATATATACAACTTGAAGTTATTAAAAACAAGGACCATAAGATTCATCGAGTGATTCGTAGGTTTTTGCAACTTTAAAATTGTTTGGGAATATGTTTTTCGACATTTATATCATTAACTTTACTAATCTACTTTTTGTATGAATGATTCATGTAATAAATATATATATATATATATATATATATATATAAATATATATATATATATATATATATATAAATATATATATATATATATAAACATATACATACCTACACACATATGAGAGCGTGTGTATGTATGTGTGTGTGTGTGTATAAATATAGATAGATAGATCAGATGTGTGTGTGTGTTTGTTTTATATGTTTTCCTGTTCAAAGAGCGTTATCTGAAAAATGCATTTAATTTTAAGAAGATATACTTTGACACCGCAAAAAAAAGTTTCGCATAAATTAATCGAAAGCTGGAATTTTTTTTTTTTTGCATTAAATATATAGCTAGTACGAAATCCTGAATCCTTGAGCATGCTAGCTTTTTTTCAAATTGTTCACGCTAGATAACACGTCCTTTTCCAGAAACTGCAGAGTTGCAGTATAAGCCATAAAATTCGCCTGAGCAAGCGTCTGAAAAAGGAATTGGCTGGCCGCCCTAGTAGACCCGTATCCTCGAATCGAATAACTATACTACTAATGTACTATAAAATTATTGGAACGAGAAAGAATTAAACATTAACTGCAAGAAGACAGGATGCATGTTTGTTAAAAAAAGGAAGAGGATGTACAGAAGTAAGTTAAGGATATATTGAACAGAGTTTCTTTCATGGATTATGGAGGACTATCTTTTGGAAAAAATGAAAGCATAAAGGAAACTTATATTTAACATCAGGAGAGGCAGTTTAAATTTCTAGGAGACATAATGAGGAAAGACGGCTTGGAAAATCTGATACTCACAGGGCAGTTTGAAGAATAGAAGGACAGGGGATAACAATGTATAACTAAGTGAGCCTGACTAAATTGATGGCGGAATAGGTTTAAGAAGAAAAAAAATTAAAAAAGACAAAATTTATTAAAATGTACGAAGGACAGGATGTTGTGGAGAGCAACTGTCGCCTTGTCCTAAGGCGACACGACAGTTAAAAAGAATATATATATTTATTATGAAATTGACAATGTCGGGCAATTGTTTAAAGGCATTTTTATGTTTATACATTCTTTTTATAGATACAAATATTTAAGTAAATGCTCTGTTTATAATAAACAGTATTAAACAACATTTATCGGCCTGAAAGTCCAAGAACTTTTCATAAAATAATGCTCGTCCTCCGATAGCAATCGAACCTGCATCCTATACCGAACCGTCATATAGACTTAACCAATCGAGCCACAGAAGATCGTTCAATCCGCCAAGTCGAGTTTACTGCTTTTAAACTACAATATTCCATGAATCTCTCTCGTACATTCATATCTGCTCAAAGCGTATCGAAATGTAAAGAAATGACGTTACACATTATGAAATGGACAAATTCCGACAATTATTTTAATATATATATATATATATATATATATATATATATATATATATATATATATATATAAGTCATTTTTAACCAAGCCTAAGTGAATCTGAGTTAAATAATCTCCATTGATAGCGGCCCCCTTCCTTATCACAAAAATTTAACCTTTGATCTCACTGTTTAAAAAATAACCATATATATTTTTCCCATTCGTGTGTTAATTTATAAACACACACACTCAACGAACTTAAATGTCATCTATTTAACGATAACAGATAATTTGAAGACATAGGAAATAACCATAATAAATAATTTATTATATCGTGCACATTTAATATCAATCATCTAAAAATCTTTGACATCTTCTTTTTCGCTATTTTCTAAACTATAATCTATAAGTGGAAACTTAATATCTCACTGAAATATGTGAACAAAATTTTTTTCGTAATAAACCCAAGTATGGGAAATTCGGTGTGGTGTAACGGTTAACAAGCTTGAGGACTGAGAAGTGAGTTCGAACCTCACCGGCATTCTGCAACAGCCAATCTACGCTTAGAAAATCACCATGGGAGACCTCGACGTCGTGTAATGGTTAGCAAGCGTGATCGCGAGAGCAATTACCCCTGAGTTGTGAGTTCGATTTTCACTAGGTACCTACAATTTTCGGCTTTGATAAGATGAGTTTAGAAAATCATCGTAAGAAATCAAAGTAAAGAGAGACTTCAGGTAAAACCATTACAATATATGACAAAAAATGAAAGTATCAGCATATGAGGTTACGTTGAAAAGTTCAGAGGGTCACTAGGAGGGAATGCTGCTAGTGGAATTTAGCGTTCTACTTTCAGTCTCAGACTAATTTTAGTATATATGGAGGTGCTTCTGTTAAAATGTATATGAATTTTAAATTTTGTTTTATTTTATTAATAGCAGAGTTGAAGTTAAAGTATGCAAGATTTCACATGACTGACATCGATGCCTTATACGCAGAGGATGGCTTTTTCAACACAGCCTCGTATATTATACCTACGATTATAGGTTTGTTTTGTTTTATGGCATATCAAACCCAAAGCGTTACTTAATGCCAACAATTAAAGCTATATATATATATATATATATGTGTGTGTGTAAAAAATGTATTCTTTGTAACAAAATCACTTTGTTTCATAAGCACTTTTGTAATATTTTTTCCTTCAAAATCTATTGTTAATAATATTTTTTTCCAAAAATCTTTTGCTAGTATTTTTATCAAAAATGTATTACTTGTAATTTTTTTCCAAAAAAATGTATTCCTTGTAATATTTTTTCCGAAAACGCAGTGCTGGTAATTTTTTTTTCAAACATTACTGCTGGTAATATTTTAAAAAAAATGTATTGCTGGAAATATTATATTACTCGTAATAATTTTTCCTTCAAAAATTAATTGCTAGCAATAATAGTTTTATCAGTATCTTTGCTGGTATTAAAACATATTTTTACACTTTCAAAGTGTTTTGACATCAGTTTGGGTGTTAACTATTTTCCCATAGCTGGGTCCCTAACAGGTGCTAACATCGCACGTCACCTGGACCTGGAAACACCAACAATTAAGACTTGGTTCCACGCTCCCACCTCCTGATTTGAGCCT
The DNA here is from genome assembly GCA_963932145.1 of Acanthosepion lycidas. Taxonomy (NCBI): domain Eukaryota; kingdom Metazoa; phylum Mollusca; class Cephalopoda; order Sepiida; family Sepiidae; genus Acanthosepion; species Acanthosepion lycidas. Next base: position 20,972,457 of record OZ010601.1, read on the forward strand.
TTCCTGTTGGATGTAGTTTATTGTTTTACCCCGGACGTGGTTTTAGTTTATCGTCATACCCAGGACGCTGATGTAGTTTATTGCTATACCCAGGATGCAGGATTATATGTAGTGTTAAAAATATAGAGACATTTTTAAAAAGAAAATATTATCCCTAATTGATTTGACAATTTAACTGATAAAATAATGGCAAAGATTAAAAAATAATAACAATAAATATACCATGAATTAAAAATTAAAATTAATGTAAGCTTTAGCATAGTCACCAATAAATAGAGGAAATAGACTGAAACTGAAATATGAAATTAGAAAAAAAAAACCTTCAATGGAGTCTGAAAACACCATACCCTGATCCGAGCAATGTAAATAATATATTCGGAAACAAGAAAAACGGTTATATTTTTAAAATCTAAAAAGTTAATTACTGAACTTTTCGAAGATTTTTCTGCAAAAAATTTTCTTTTTACTTAATTTTGTATATATTTTAGGTCTATCATTGAATTTAAATACGGATGAAGAATTTTGAATGCAACAGAAATGAAAATCTCTGTCTTCAGGGTTACTTACTTATTTTGTCTGGCAACAGGCACTATGAAATCAATGTATAATTGCTATTGTCAACGTATTTTCTAAGGCAATGCGAAACACTATCGATCATTCAACAAGAACATCGGAACGCCTCATTGACACTGTAAGGAAGAGAAGGTTTAATCCGTATAGATACATCACTTATGCAAGGTATCCTTTCACTGTCATCCTACGTGGTACAACAGGAGACAAAAATAGGTAGAGAGGGGGAAAGGGCTGATAATGTCACGTCGTATTAAAGTTAGATTACCGAGCCTCAGACTTTGAACTCAACCGAGACATATGAAGGGAGCACGTCAATAACCCTAGGACTGTACCCGGTCTGCTAATGATAATATTTTCTAATGGATGTTATATCTTAAGAGAGCAACTTGATGAAATATGAGCGTCTTCCTATCAGAGAAGCGGGAGGTATTGAACTTTTATCAACTAATTTTGATTCCTGATTTGAACCTGTGATGAACACTCCCGGAAGTCTTCTAATAGTTATCTTACGTTTCAGAATGTTTTTCTTCTATTTTTTGGTGGCTATAGAAGGCGGGTTAACAATTATTTCTCATTGAAACAGCTTTTCTTGTCTGATCATCGTACACGGATGGATAATATCTTCGGAATACAATGTGTATGCTTGTATGTACGGACGGTGTTATGGTTAACGACACGGAAGAATAAATCAGAGAGCCGAGTTCGATCCTTATTCTAGTTTGTCACATTCACTTACAGGGACACATTCTTGGGTATGAATATTTCTAATCCCCCCGCAGGTATGAAACATTAGGTTTTATATGCTTGGTTGGAAACAAGTCTTCTGTAGAAAGTAATGGTAATTTTTCTTCCTGCAATACTTCTGCTAAGTCAATCATGAAACGAAGAGAGATATGATCCCCACCAAAATATTAGTCAAGTAGGGAACAAGCAAGTAAAAATCTGACAATCCGTCCAAGTTAATGGAAAGTAATTTGAATTGGTTGACTTCTGTTACTTTTTATATTAAAACTAAATTCATGATGCTGTGTGAATAAAAGAGTTGGATGATTTTTATTGAATATGGTTAGCCATGAAAAGAAGCGCCATCAGATATGTTGGCATCGATTTTGCATTTCTATTCCTAGGCCTAATATTGGTGCAAAAATTGGGAAAAGAAAACCTTCCGCTGTCCCACTCTGAGAGAATGATTCAAGACCCAAGAAACATTCCTGCTTTTTGTTATATAATGCATCTTGAAAACGAGTGTGACAAGTCTCATAAAATTGCCAAGTGAATGGCTTAATCAAGCTTAAGCTGTATTATACTGAGATGCGTTCAAGCTCTTAGAAACATTCATAATTTTGTGACATAATTCAGGTAGAAAACAAATATGACAATTGTCATGAACTGTGATTCCTTAAGCACGAGGCTTCCTCGCACGAGAAAATCTTTCAAGTTCATACATTTTATTATATAAGGTAGAAGACAATTATGACAAGTGCCATAAACTGATCAAGTGACTGTCTTCCTTACTCTCCTAAAAGAAGCTTTCAAGTCCGAAGAAACATTCGTACATTTTGTTATATAATTAAGGTAGAAGACAATTATGACAAGTGCCATAAACTGATCAAGTGACAGTCTTCCTTACTCTCCTAAAAGAAGCTTTCAAGTCCGAAGAAACATTCGTACATTTTGTTATATAATTAAGGTAGAAGACAATTATGACAAGTGCCATAAACTGATCAAGTGACAGTCTTCCTTACTCTCCTAAAAGAAGCTTTCAAGTCCGAAGAAACATTCGTACATTTTGTTATATAATTAAGGTAGAAGACAATTATGACAAGTGCCATAAACTGATCAAGTGACAGTCTTCCTTACTCTCCTAAAAGAAGCTTTCAAGTCCGAAGAAACATTCGTACATTTTGTTATATAATTAAGGTAGAAGACAATTATGACAAGTGCCATAAACTGATCAAGTGACTGTCTTCCTTACTCTCCTGAAAGAAGCTTTCAAGTCCGAAGAAACATTCGTACATTTTGTTATATAATTAAGGTAGAAGACAATTATGACAAGTGCCATAAACTGATCAAGTGACTGTCTTCCTTACTCTCCTAAAAGAAGCTTTCAAGTCCGAAGAAACATTCGTACATTTTGTTATATAATTAAGGTAGAAGACAATTATGACAAGTGCCATAAACTGATCAAGTGACTGTCTTCCTTACTCTCCTAAAAGAAGCTTTCAAGTCCGAAGAAACATTCGTACATTTTGTTATATAATTAAGGTAGAAGACAATTATGACGATTGTCAAAAACTAGTCAACTGACAGCATTCCTCACTCAATACTTTTTTTTTTATATAATAAATATCGAAGACAATTGATGTGTCATATATTGGTAAAATGACAGATTTCTTCCATCATTACGTTACCATTTTCTGAGAGAGGCTTTTAAGGTCCAAGACATTTGCGTACTTTTTTTAATATATAAAGAATATCGGAAACAATTATGACAAGACGCAGGCATTCATCAGAAATGGCTCTTGGGAATCACAATAGAAATGCCAGCATTATTAAATTATTCATTTAGTGAGATAAATGTGGGCGATTCTTAATTGTCTCTTTTTGGTCTTACCTTATTTGTACTTCATACTGATGTTTAAAAACATACGTAGTACTTTAACTGCATGAATTTAAGCGTGTTACTTGTTTAGCATCGTGGTCCCACCCTTTCAATGTCGAAACCGTTAAATGTAACATCTTCTTCTACTCCAAGAGCTTCTTCTCTGTCACATACCGTCAATGGAACCCTCTTCCTCTTACTTGCTTACCTGATAGCTATAATCTTCAAATATTCAAATGTAATGTCAATCGACATCTTCTGATGTCTTAATCTTGATCCCCGTCCTTCTCTTCATCTTTTACTCAAACAACCCTCTTTACTCTTGCTTTCACCCTCTGTAACCCGGCATTTCCGTCTTGCTTGGGGTGAAATGCTTTAAAAATATATATATATTTATGAACAAGATACAACACTTTATAGATGCACCTTCAAGATCAACATGACGAGAGCCTGAAACTGATGCCTCTTCTGACGTAACCCTGACAGTTCAATTTCCTTAATTCTAAAGCCATATTCGTAATCTTTCCCCATCGCCGAATTTTCGGCTATCAAAATGAACAGTTGTAATCTCAAGGACGTTCAGTGTTTTGAACGTCTAATAAGAATTAAGTTCACCCGAGTCCATTAGTGAAACGTCGATACAGAATTAGTTATGTGCCATGCATGATAGACTCTTAGGTAATCATGTATCTTTTGATACATGACTGTCGAGGCAGATTTTTTCCCGCAGTAGGTTACCATTTCTTTCTGCAGTAGACCAGTTGCCATCCAAGGCTGCAGAACCCAGTCGTTCCTGCTATTTCAAGATCGATAAGATTCAGTCAGTTATGTGATACAAGCTTAGGTGATCATATATCTTTAGATGCATGACTGACGAGGCAGATTTTACCCGCAGTAGGTTGCCATTTCTTTTTGCGGTAGACCAGTTGCCATCCAAGGCTATAGAAACCGGTCGGTCCTGCTATTTCAAGATCGATAAGAATCAGTCAGTAATGTTCCATGCGTGATACACGCTAAGGCAATCATGTACCTTTCGATACATGACTGACGAGACTGTTTTTTTTTCCTGCTGTAGCTATTTCTTTCTGGGGTAGACCAGTTACTATCCAGAGCTATAGAACACGATCTGTCCTGCTATTAACCCATAGCTGCGGGGAGAAGAAGAGGATTCGTAGCTTTCGTAAGGGTATTAGTATTTAGGTGAATGTAATGGATTTGACTGGAATTCGAACTCGATTCCTCAATACGAACCGATATCCATTACTTCACAGTGCCTCCTCGTAAATTTAAGCGTTAGTAAAGATAAAAATCGGCTATACACACACACACACACACACACACATATATATATATACATATATATATATATATATATATATATATATATATATATATATATATATATATATATATATATATATATATATGTATATACACATATGCCTATATATATTAAATATACAGTACTATCAAACATAGATGGCAACATTATTTTTTTAAAAACGCATAGCTGTCAACATTATTTTTCCAAACGCGTATAGCTGGCAACATTATTTTTTTCCCAAAAACGTATAGCTGGCAACATTATTGTTTCAAAAACGTATAGCTGGCAACATTTTTCACAAAAAACGTATAGCTGGCAACATTGTTTCAAAAACGTATAGCTGGCAAAACATTATCTGAAGCCTATGGACGTAGTATATCGTCATACCCAGGACGCGCATGTAGTGTATCGTCATACCAAGGACGCGCATGTAGTGTATCGTCATACCCAGGATGCACTGGAATTTGAACTCGGCTTTTCGATTCCTAAATTCGAGCCGCTATCCTTTACTCCACCGTGACTCCTTCTGACTCGTCAGTCATGTATCGAAAGATATATGATCGCCTAAGCGTGTATCACGCATGGCACATAACTGACTGACTGACGAAACAGAATCAAACTGAATTTGTTGATAAATTGGTCAATTCTTTGGACCGCTTCATCTCTTCATCCATCTCTATAAAGCGACAGATCAGACTGAAGATAGAGCACTGATGCCATATCTGAGCTGGATCAAAGCATTAATACGATCTTGTGGGTGAGGAAATATCTAAATCTCACATAGACTTTGAAATTTCGAATGGACGCTTCGTCTCTCCTTGAATACGTAACATCACGCATCATACTAACGTTGGTTTGACAAGTTGAATGCCGGTGAAATATGAAAATCAAACAACACAAAAGATACCAGAATGTCTATCGTCTTTTTTGTCAAAACTCATTGTCTGTTGAAGCCTTAATATAAGTGAAACATGTCAGTAAAACATTTCCTATTTCTTCTTTATCTTATCGTTCTGCCCGATTCTAATTCATATTTGCTCTATATTTGATCCCGATTAATCAAACTAGTCAATCCTAATTTGAAACTCGAGCAAGGGCTTTTCCTCGAAAGAGAAATCTGAGTCGTCATCTGTAATTCCAACTCGACGTCGAAATCCCAATTTCCGCGCTGATATCTGCTACGTTCGCTGACTTCTGCAATCGCTGAAAATATTGATTACTTCCCTTTATCGTTCAAATATTTATAATACCAGTTTTAAAGCTCAAATTTCGCAAAGTAACTAATAATTATAGAGTTGGAATATTTAAAAAATATTCCCATTTATTTACACCTGTGCAGAACGGGTAGCCTTTCATCGTGACTGCAGAGATAAATATACTTATCAATTAGTAAATAAACCTATTACTTGCAATAATATTTGTAATATATATCGATGAAACTTAATGCGGGAGGAAACATATATATGTGAGTGACTATAGGTCTCTTTATGTAAGTGTACACATATATATAGAGTGTAACAGAAAAACTGTCCAAATGGTGAAAAAGAATCCCACAAAATGTTTAATGTCTACAAAAATACTAAACTAATTGAATTTCTTTTTTCCAGGTTTTCAGATAAGATAGTTTGAAATATGGATACCTTTTCTCGTAAGAATCACTGACAAATCATTTTAGTTATTCAGCAAGAAAGAGAACAGGAAAAAATCGCAATGGCGAAAGGAAAAAAGAACATTCAATGCTTCAGTAATAATACCAACACTCATAATCTGTCTTCTGTCTTCAAAGTCCATACATTAATCATCAAGGGAACGGTGAATAAAATTAAAAAAGAGGTAACAGCAGGAAGGAAAACTGGATCAGGAGATTACAATAGGAAGAGGGATCATCATTTCAACTCATATCTAAATGGATAAATTAGAAAAGATCCAACTCAGTCGATAAGACATTTGGCACATGAGAGAGAAATTTAAGCTATTCCAGTCCAAGGAGCAGTGAAAAAAAGATTTGAAAATAAATTCTAATAGAAACCTGTGAGGCAACATCTTATTCCAGAATAGAAAATTAGAAGGTTAAAGGTTAAATAGTCACCACTATATATATATATATATATATATATATATATATATATATATATATAGTGTAACCCGGATATGAGAGACCCGGAGAAAAGGGAAACCCGAATATAAGAGAGATTTTCTCTGGTCCAAAGTTAGAGCTATACTTACCTAAACAAAATATACCAAACCCGGATATAAGAGAATCCCGGATATAAGTGACTACTCTCTTATATCCGGTTTGCACTGTATATATATATATATATATATATATATATATATATATATATATATATATATATATATATATATATGTATGTAGTGGTGAACAGCCCAGTAGAAGCAAACAACCAGAGTGGCTTGCATCTAGTGCATAGGAAAATAAGGGTCTTACTTTAACGGGCATCACGTGACATCGGGAATTTTGCCCCGTGAAAATAGCATTACTTTCCCGTCTAGCAGTATGTGCGGTAACGAGGTTGGTTGTATAGTTTGGGATGCTTCCACCAATAGCATGTCGTGTGCTGATTGGTCGAACTGGAGGTGTCTATTTGCCTGGGTAACTGAGAATAAAAGCGAATTGGTTGGTCGACCGCTGTGTTGGCCTGATAAAAGAGAGCTGAAGCAGGGAAGACTGCAGAAGCAACGACGGATATACATTGTAACGTGTTCAGAAATCAAGTAAGGCGAATTGAACCAGCGGTATCTTGATTTCTACAAGTGACGTTGTAGCAATGCAGACTTATTTAAACTATATATATATATATATATATATATATATATATATATATATATATATATATATATATATATATATATATATATATATATATATATATATATATATATATATATAAAATTTTATTTAAATCCTTCATGAGCTTCCGATCCTTACGTATGGGTAATCAATGATGAAAATGTCATTTCGAATCAATGTTTTCACGATTATTGTGTGAAACTTAGAGAATTGATATTCATTCTTATTGCTCAAAGTAGAATCCAACAGTGTTATAAAAACCTAGGAAAATTCCTGTAAAATATCTTTAAACATTTCTAATCACAACTCTTCAGAGATTAACACTTCGGCTGCTAACTACGGTGATCTTCGTTTTTCTTATCTTCCTCCAGCTGGCAAAGTACGGAAACCTACGTGTTTTTGCATACCGCTGGTATGAGTGTCCCGTTGCGCCATCTATCGTAAAATCACAAAGGACAATGCTTCAAAAGATATCATGTGTATACCCATTACTGATCTGGTAAGTCATTCCTAGGTATATCCATGAAAATGGAATGCTGTAAAACACACTGGTGCCAGTTTTCTGTGTAATAAAATATGTACGTTGAAATTTGGCATTTTCTTTAAAAATGGCTGGCCGGATGGGGGCAGCACTGGGCAAATGAGTAGCAGTGAAAGTGTTAATCTAACAATTGAAAAGTTTTGCTGTTACATGATTTGGACAATTTTGCCCTTACACCCGATAAATAAAGGGTGTTTCATTAAGACGGAATATATATAAGGGTGTTACTGATCAAATTCAGCAGTAAATAAATTAGTGTTATTTATTTCTCTATTGGATCATGTTACATACGTCATGGCAATCATGTGTGAAAAATGTCGCCAAATGTCCGCTAAATCTGAAAAAAATATGATTAAACTTAATTTGCATTAAAATCGGTCCAAGTGGACCGATTTATTAAGAATTTAATTTAAGCTGAAGTTTAAGATATAAATTTATTGGAACACCCTATATGACTGAATATAACATCAATCAGCTAAGTGACAAATTTTATATTTGAATTATTTCTATTAATGCTCTTGCTTGATTGCAAGGACTGTTTGCCTTAAATGATTTTTTTTTCTTTCAGACTTGCACTCAGTGACCGCATTTCTGGTTTTACGCTATATTTGTTATCGTCATTGCGTTAGATCGCGAAAAACATTTTGAATTGAGCGCTTTTGTTTTATTTTGATAATTTTTTATAGAATTCATTTCTGATATTACATTTTCTCATAAAAAATCAATACACTAATTGAGATTAACATGGAATCAATAAACATGAACTATTCGATAACAAATATATACACATCGAATCTACATGATTACAAAACGTACAGGAAAATAGAGCATTTATAATAGGTCTTAGATGGGAAATATTATAATTCCTCAACAAAGACAACGACGGAAGTGGCAGGAACAGCGACAGATAAATCTGGATTGACGTCAATGAAATGTCCGAGTAAAATGTCCCATTACTTTTTGAAAATGACTTAATAAACTTAGTAACCAAATGCATGGAAGTAATAAACATCAACAATAATTTAAAAAGAAACAAATACTTGAAAAAGATCTAAAAATAATAAATAAATAAAAAAAACGAAGAAAATGAAATTATTTATAAAGGCAGACCCATACATGATAAACTATAGCATGGTATTAGGTTGGTGCAAAAATAATGACGTAATAATGTCGTTTTTTTTTTTTACGTTAAAAATACGTCAACAAACGACATTATTACGTCATTATTTTTGCACCAAACTAATAACAAATAAATGTGACAAAATAGTTGACATAAAAAGTTTTAGAAGAAAACAGATAAGGAAATATAGAAAGAAAAAAAAAATATCTAAAAACCTAGCCACCATACTAAAATTAGACAAATGAAAAAAAAACAACCAAGGAGACTAGAACAATTTATTAAATTAAAATTCCATAGAATTAAATTAAAGACCAAACACACAGAAAGCAGCGGTAAGGAAAAT
>OZ010601.1:20984271-21011771 GCA_963932145.1 Acanthosepion lycidas
GCTCACTTTCAACTAGAGTGAATGTCTCTTCCTGAAGGGTATTATAATGCATTCAATAATAATAATAATAATAATAATAATAATAATAATAATAATAATAATGATAATAATAAAAAAATTAACAGAGCAGATACTAAAATCTTAGCCCTTTTTATTTAATGTACCTCCCTGACTCATATTAATCCTCGGAAGGACTGATCTGAAATATTACGTAAATCCCTCTCTAAAATGACCAGACAACATGTGCTAATATGACAAACTGAAAATAAGTCATAGAATCTACTAAATATTAAATCTAGTATGTTCTCTTAAACATTTGGTCCAAAGTGTATATACCAGGCTTCAAATTTATTTGGCTTGCTGGCTTTGGCTTTGTAGCAATGACCATCTTACTCCATCACCACTTGTAAATCATTGTCACCCTTCGAGTGTCAAAGCAGGTGCATTTTTGAGTGACCATTTCAGAACTCCAGAAAATCTTGCATAGAAAAAATCCTTCTTTAAATCTCTCAGCTTCTACTTTGTACAGGTCATTGAGTTGGTAAAATGTATTACAAGATTAAAGGATATATTTGGCTATACACCTATAATGCAAGCATGAAGGACTTATTCTCATCCACGCCAAATGTTGTTATGACTCTTTAGGTTTCATCCAATATGTAGGGAATGCAAACCATGGACAGTTTTAATAATGAGGATATATCGACAAACCGATAGCACGAAACAGGGAACTTCATCCACAATGAAACTTCCCACCATGTTCAATTTTAACTTCGAATTTTTTTTAAAGCAGTTCACCCCAAACAAGGCGGGAGTGGTACTAGCACGCGAGTCGTTAGATAGGATTGAGAAAGGAATGGGCGAAAGGAACCAGAATGATAAACATCCTGTGTTCTCAGAGATTCTTATATAAGAAGACATTCATATATATATATATATATATATATATATGTATATATATATATATATATATATATATATATATATATATATATATATATATATATATATATATATATGTCCCACGCATAGAGTAATATTCCACATATATATGCACACCAAAGCAGTATGTTTAGAGGAAAAAAGGTAGGTTCTTCCATATAATATGGAGATGCTCCTATCTCTGAAGAATCCATGTTTAGAACTCCAGATTCAAACGTGCCGGATTAATCTATGTCCAACGGCGAGGACCTAATTCACGAACGTGAAACATTGTGCCGTGCGTTTTCCCAAATTGAGGACTGCGATTTGGTATTTCTTTCTATATCCCGGTAGGGTATATTCCCAGAGGAAAAACTGACCATGGACTTGTAAGCAGCAGCCAAGGCAGATTTAGCGTTTGGCGGCTGTAAACGAACATATATTTACGTGAAGATATAGTCACTGTAATGGAGTGATATCAGTAAGCAGCCATCTTGTGACAAATGGAGATAAGCACGTTCTGTATCTTGTTACAGTTTTGTTTGTGTATATGTAATGTAACTAATGAGTTAGTTTAAATGCCTTGACTCACTTTATAGTCTACCAATAGAAGGTTAACCAATCAGAAGCCGCAGAACATTCTATCCGTCGTGTATATAGGCGGCCATTTTTGTTTACCCTACCTGAATGACCAGTGCCAACTTGTCAGGCGAAGATGACAGAAGGAAGTATTCCGCTCTGCTACTTTGCTGCGATATCCACTGCTAACCTGAACTAAGCTTTCATACTGTCTCCGAAATATTCACTGCTAACCTCTGGATTCTATACTCGAAGACGACCGTCAAAATGTCTATGCATATATATATATATATATATATATATATATATATATATATATATATATATATATATATATATATATATATATACGTGTCCCACGTATAGAGTAATATTCCACGTATATCTGTACACCAAAGCAGTATGTGTGGAGAAAAAAGGTAGGTTCTTCCATATAATATGGAGATGCTCCTCTCTCTGGAGAATCCATGTTTAGAACTCCAGATTCAAACGTGGCGGATTTTTCTATGTCCAACGGCGAGGACCTATTGCACGAACGTGGAACATTGTGCCTTGCGTTTTCCCAAATTGAGGATTGCGAGTTGGTATTTCTTTCTATATCCCGGTAGGGTATATTCCCAGAGGAAAAAATGACCATGGACTTGTAAGCAGCAGCCAAGGCAGATTTAGCGTTTGGCTGCTGTAAATGAACAGATATTTACCTGAAGCTATAGATACTGTCTCTGAGAGATTTTACAATTTTCTGCACATTGAATATTGCATGACAGATGTTTCTGCTCGGTAAGTGCCATGTCATCTGACGGCTGATCAAAAGCAGCCCTGTCTGATAACATGACGGGAAAAATCTAACAGTGTTTAGGGAGGTTCTAGCTGGTTTTCTAATCCAGTATATATGTTGAGTTTATAACTTTGAGCCTGAGACAATTTATGAAGAGTTTTTTTTAGGATACAAAAAGCATTGTCTTCATTGACAATCTCTTGACAGCAAACACAAAAAAGAAATTACGAAGGTAGCGAAAGAGAGCGAGAAGAAATTTAGCATAAACTACAAGAACCCAGAATGTATATTTATCTGTAAAACGATTAGCCCGAAATGCAATTTGCAGGTCGGAGACACTAAAATCAAGCAGGTGCGGAAATTTAAATCTGGGAAGTGTTCTGACCGAGGACGGTAAGTGCGACGCTGAGATCCGAACACTTATTGGGATGGCAAAAGTCGCATTCCTAAAGCTAGGCAGAGTATTACGAGACAGCAAAATTTCATTGGTAACAAAGAAAAGAGTACTGACCGGCTACGTGAAACCTGTCCTCTTTTACGGCAAGGAATGTTGGTCTGTCCCTTCAAAGATGAAGAAGGGACTCGAGGCAACGGAGGTATAGTTCTACAGATGGTTGCTAAGGATATCATGGACATAGCGTGTGAGCAACTATGAGGTTTTGGAGAGGATGAAAACCAGGAGGAAGTTTATACTTAACATATGATAGAGGCAGTTGAAATTTATGGAACATGTAATTAGAAAGGAGGGCTTGGAGAATCTCATACTCACAGGTCGAATAGAGAGAAAGAGAGACAAGGTTATTGAGAGTTACATGGGATAAGAGGAAGTGGAGAGCCATGATTGCCTACGTCCTGAAAGGACAGAGGCACATGAAGGAAGAAAAAGACGTTTTTATAAATATTTTAAAACATCAAACTAAGAATGTTTTCGTCGCTTTGTGTTTCCGAAAACAGAAAATCAACGGTAATCTCTATACTGTCTAATTGTGTCCAGTTAGTAAGTAATTATGAAAGATTATTAGTTACAGCAAAAGTTAATTATAATTAATATATAATATTATATTAATTATTATAGTTATTAATGGTTTAGGCTACTAAACAGTTTCTAGTTGAAATCTAAAAATAAATAAATAAGAATTTTGAATTCTAAAACCTTTTGTATTAATTCATAATCGGAATTACAATTTTATCGATAATCGTAGGCCTAATTATCGGTCATTTTTTATTTCATTTTCATTTATTAAGGTGGGTTAAAAACTTTTTAGTTTAACAATGAAGGAATGATTATGACAAATTGGTAAATTCTTGCATGCATTAATTCACTCTTATTATTAAGTGCATTGTTTCCTTCCAGGTAAACTGAGTTCTGAAGTGGTAGCTATTGAAATATGTACACTATTTATATTATTCGGACTATTGTCTTCATATTTGTCGCCATATTTATGACAATTTCACTCCGGCCTTCTTCAGGTGGTTGGAATGTCGAATTGAATCCTTTATTTCGCTCGCTGGAGTAGAAACTTCTATAAGTTAACACTGTAGACTAATTTCATTTTATTACCTCTGTGGTCAGTATTAGTCCTTTCAAAAAGTGGAAAGCAATATAATCATGAAATTGGATGCTAGGAAAAATAAGATTTAGCGGCTGCTCAGTAATAACAGGATTCATATATCCAACTGAGCTTGCACACTTCTTCGTGAATACATAAACGCATTTCCATAGTACATTGACAAAGCTGTGATTCAAATTATCTGGTATAATTCGAGTTATAATAATTTAAGTGCAGTTTTGACAGCTGGATAATAAGATCCATCCATGTTATGTACACTATTTACATTATTGGGACGATTGTCCTCATATTTGTGGCCATGTTTATTACAACGTTTCAGCCTTTCAGAATGGGTTTATATTTCTGAGATGAGGTATTATGTACATTATTTACATTATTCGGACGATTGTCCTCATCTTTGTGGCCATATTTATTACAACGTTTCAGCCTTTCAGTATGGGTTTATATTTCTGAGATGAGGTATTATGTTCACTATTTACATTATTCGGACGATTGTCCTCATCTTTGTGGCCATATTTATTTCAACGTTTCGGCCTTTCAGTATCGGTCTATATTCCTGAGATGAGGTATTGCGTACACGATGTACATCAATCGGAATATTGTCCTCATCTTTGTTGTCATATTTATTACAACGTTTCGGCCTTTCAGTATTTGTCCATATTTCTGAGATGAGGTATTATGTACATTATTTACATTATCCAGCCGATTGTACTCATCTTTGTCGCCATATTTATTACAACATTTCGGCCGTTGTACGGTCCGGCCTTCAGTTGGTTGTAATGCCGAACTGAACCCTTCATTTCGCTCACTGGTGTAGACTGTTCTAGTTCCTCAATGAGACATGAAACAGTGGATAAAGGCGTTGAAGAGATCCAGTGACAGGACCCAAAGAGTGTGAGTTCAATACCCGTTTAAGGCAGTGGATAACTTGGAGAGGGTAATTAACAGGAGATAACTGATAACTGACATCCATTAAACATGGCACGAAAGCGAAAACCCGCGAACACTCTTCTACACCCATGTGCAAATTAATTGAAACAACTGCTTTAGTTTTCTTTTCCTTCACTATTTGGTCAGTTTTAGATTTACTGGAGTGAAAAGTGTAATTGATTTCTATTTTTACCCAGATTAGGTCGTTTGCAGTTGCGTGCAGTAATATGAATCTATTTTCGAAGTATACGATGAAATTTGTTTACCCTTTAAAAATATTGCGTCATCCATGATTAAATCAGTTTATTATCATGCCCAGACACAATTGTCTCGACTGTCGATTAATTGTCCTGTAGACATTGTCTGTGATGGGCGTTACTCCAAGGAAGCATAAGAAATTGTTACATTGCACGGATACAATGACAAGCCTAATCACTGAGCAAATCAATGTATTATAGTCTGGTCCTGAAAATCTCCTGTTTTAAATCCAATCGAGAATCTGTGATTCAATTGCAACGAACAACTTCGTGGAATGGATATATGAAGTATTAACATTGCACTGAGCCATCTTCCATTAGAAAAATACGAAAAAAATATAATTAATCTCGGGATTATTCGTTTTGTTTCAATTAATTTACACCAGGGTGTACATTAAAACATTAACAAGCCCAGGGTATGCCGACTAAATATATCATGCAGCAAGACATCTGATCGGGAGATTGGAGTTGTTAAGAAACATTTTCCCCCATCTTAATTATTGTTGTTCTCAGGTCACGCTGACCCGGGGTAGTAGTACCTGTGTGGGTAGCGGCTATGGGCAAATAATGAACCCCACCAAAGAAAAAAAAATAACACCATGAAAGTATGAAATATATATTTATTGTAAAAATATCAGCAATACATTTTTATATATAGAAAAAAAATACCAGCAATACTGATTTATTGTAGAATTAACTTTAATACATAGAATAGTAGAAAAAAACAATATATTCTATTTTTAATTAAAGGCATACAAATAATATTCAAAATATATTTAACTGAAGACATAGAATTGTGTTCAAAATATTTAGATTTAGGCGTTAAATAACCTATAGAAGTTTATAAGCCACTAAACAAAAGTAAAACACTAAAAAACATTAAAAAAATATATTATACAACCAATTCGGCTAGATAGAGCTCTTTAGCCAAGGAAGCCAGTTTATCTAGAGCGAGGAAAAAAAACTGATTTTAAATCTCTACTGCCTTGCAGTCATATCTAAAAACGGTAACTGTACGGTATTAAATCCAAACATGTGGCTGTCAGCCGTGATAACTCTACGGCAACTTCAGCAGTCAAGCCGGCATCAAATATAATACCCTGTATTCCTGTCGAGGTTTTCGAGAGAAGGGTCATCTAGTCTGGGGCTTCCGTATACCATCGATCAGGCCTGCGCCCAGGTGAGGTCACTCCGTCCTCAAACCAGATGATTGGATTTTGACCAAATGTGATTCTACCTTTATTTCGCGTTTTAAACAGGTACATTATTTAAAAAAAAAAAAAAACGAGAGAGAACTATTGAAGAAAGATTTATTTTCCAATTCAGTTGTTCCCCGTTATGGTCATTGTTACATCCGTTATATAAGAACGCCATAGTTAACGGTCGGAAGGGAATGGGCGAAAGGAAAAAGAATGATAAACATGATGTTTTCTCATACATTCTTATATACTAAAGACATACACAAAAATATATATACATATATACACGTGTCCCACGCATAGAATGATACACGACATATATTTGCACACCAAATCAGCGTTCCTGGAGAAAAAAAAAGTAGGGTATTCCATATAATATGGAGATGCTCCTCTCTCTGGAGAATTCATGTTTTGAACTCCAGATTCAAACGTGACGGACGTATCTATGTCACCCGCGAGAACCTATTTGCACGAAAGTGAAACACTGTATCTTGCGTTTTCTCAATTTGAGGACTGCGAGTTGGTATTTCTTTCTATATCTGGGAAGGATAGATTCCCAGAGGGAACATAATCATGGACTTGTAAGCAGCAGCCAAGACAGATTTAGCGTTTGACTGCTGTAAACGAACTGATATTTAACTGAAGCTATAGACACCGTATGGGGCAATGTCTGTAAGCAGCCATCTTGTGAGAAAGGGAGATAAGCACGTCCTGTATCTTTACATCTTCATATCCAATTAATATCAGAAGAAATCTTGACAATCAACATTACATTACTTACAAGTTTTCAGTGCACTCTTATATTAAATTATTATATTACATTAATATTACTGTATGTATTTATAAACATCACATGAGGAACTTCCAGTGATGCCATAGCTTTTTTTAACCATTTCACCCCAAGCAAGTCGTGAGTGCCACTAGCACGCAAGGGGTTACAGAGAGTGAAATAACAGTAAAGAGGGGTGTTTGAGGAAAGGATAAAGAGAGAGAGAGAGAGAAAGGGGGGATCAAGATCAAGGCATCAAAAGATGTTGATTGATATTACATTTAAAGTTTTGAAGATTATAATTATCAGGCAAGAAAGTAAGAGAAAGTGATTTCCATTGTCGTGAAGTGCGAGAGAAGAAGCTGTTGGAGTAGAATAGGCGGTTACATTTAACTCTTTCGACATTAAAATAGTGGGACCTAAATGCCAACCTAGTTGCACGCTCAAATTCTTGCAGTCAGAGCACCAATAAAAATAGCTCGACAGAACAGTTGCAATGAAAATATTTTTAGAAAAGAGAGAGGAAAACCGGTATCACGTGAGTAAGTGGCTTGAGTCGAGATCCTAGATCAGGACCTATAACATCGTATACTGTCCTTAGATTTGGAGGTTTTGAATCGCAATGCCCTAATGAATCTAAAGTTAATTTTCTAATTACAATAGTGCGTTTTACTGCTTTTGTTCATAATGGAAATTCAGCGTTATTTACGTCAGCACATGCCATAAGACAGGAAAATTATTTTTTTACAGTTTATTTAACTCTTGAATTCTTGAATAGTCATCGTCTGGTGTATGATTTCGTATCTGACCCCCAATTACAGCAAGGGGAACAACCGAAATCTCGAACTACGAAAGTAAAAGCAACTAATTATGTAGCTTAACAGGGGACAGACAACGGAAAAAAAAACGAATTTCCGAAGGTATATAGAGATAGCAAAGAAACGAGTGCTTAATAGTTAAATATTAAGCAGTGAATGCTCGGTAATCTCAGAGATTGATGGCTAGACCCAGCATTCTTCTTGCAATGTGTGAGAGTCTCCTCCCGATTCTATCTGGGGCGTTTATTTTCATAACGTCGTGAATCAGAAATCTTTCCCGTGAATGCAAAACGCATGAGAGTGTGAGGTCTCGGTCGTCGGCCCGTACTGATTCGAGTCAATCACCCGGATGGGGTACCATGTCAAATCTGGCATCCTCTTACCTATTTATGAACATTAATACATTCGATTTATTTGACAAATTTTAAAAGTTTTCAGATATTGTTATAAACTCACACGGTTAGCATTTGCAAGTATATAAAATATGAAATTTTAAAAATATT
The DNA here is from genome assembly GCA_963932145.1 of Acanthosepion lycidas. Lineage (NCBI taxonomy): Eukaryota > Metazoa > Mollusca > Cephalopoda > Sepiida > Sepiidae > Acanthosepion > Acanthosepion lycidas. Next base: position 20,992,597 of record OZ010601.1, read on the forward strand.
AATTTTTCTATAATAAGGTACTTACACTTCTTACATTCGGGCAATTGCCCTCAAATTTGTTGTTGTTGTCCCGAGGTTTCCAGTGGTTGTAACTTTGGGCCTTCATCAGGCGTATATTGATCCGGGTAACTTAAAGCGATATCCGAAATTAAACATTTATTTAAACTAACATACTAATTTTACTCGTCCGAAAAAAATAAATCTCACATTCCTTGAGAGTATTCCTGTCAGCCTAATAAACTTTCGACAGGGAACTTCTTACAATTTTTTTATTTCTCGACAGAACCTATCTGTTGCATATGCGGGATTCCGGATATGAGGCACTACGGTTATGAGGGATTTTACTCGCTCTCTCTCTTTCTCTCTTTCTCTCTCTCCCTCTCTCTCTCTCTCTATATATATATATATATATATATATATATATATATATATATATATATATGGGGAGTATATATATATGTGTGTGTGTGTGGATCAGAAAAATATAAGAAGTATATATATATATATATATAAATATGAAGTATATATATATATATATATATATATATATATATATATATATATATATATATATACTTCATATATTTGTCTGATCCTCACACACACACATATATATACTGCCCATATATATATATATATATATATATATATATATATGGGGAGTATATATATATGTGTGTGTGTGAGGGGATCAGACAAATATATGAAGTATATATATATATATATATATATATATATATATATAAATATGAAGTATATATATATATATATTTCATATATTTGTCTGATCCTCACACACACATATATATATACTGCCCAGATATATATATATATATATATATATATATATATATATATATATATATATATATATATATACTTTATATATTTGTCTGATCCACACACACACGCACATATATATATATACTCCCCATATATATATATATATATATATATATATATATATATATATATATATATATGTAAGTATATTTCAGCATGTCTTTCTTTAATCAACCGACAGAATATTTCTGTTTAATTCCTTATTACGTTTTCCCAATTTTCGAATTTAAATTCCTCCCCTGTGAAAAATAAGTTGTTTTGTGATTATTCCTGCTCCCTGAGCGATTGTATCTCTAAGATCTACAATCAAAAAGCCAACATTCTTTAAAAAGGCCAAAAAAGCACTACATTCCTTTATAGATTTAATTGTAACTTGTCGAAATTTAGTAAAATTCTTGCACATATCTAAAAGTGTATCCCATACCAACAAAATACAACGGTCAAGAAAGACAATTATTAGCAGGTAATACCAAAATCCTCTACAGCACCGAATGCGTGAAACGGCATTCATAAAGGCAACTATTATATAAAATAAATAAAGAACATTATCGGTGTAGACTGTATTTTGAAATTTATACAGGGTGTAACAAAAATAATTTTACTAAATTCGAAGGTTGATTCCTAACAATAAAACAAGGAGAAAAGTCAACTATTTACGTTATTCGGATTATTGTTCTCATATTTGTCGCCATATTTATTACAACGTTTCGGTCGTTGTACGCTCCGGTCTTTTCAGGTGGTTGGAATGTCGAACTGACCGTTTATTTCGCTCACTGGGGTAGACAGTTCTAGTTCCACGTGCCATGTCTAATGGATGTCAGTTATCTCCTGTTAATACAACTCTCCAGGTGCTCCACCGCCTTAACCAGGTATTGAACTCACACTTAAGGAATCAGCACAAATACTAGGCCACAAAAAAACTCTTGAGCCGACCAAGCATAGAAATGAATACAGTATGGGAACCAGTAATAAGGAGTGCCAGAGAAAAGCGATAATAACAACAATAATTGCAATAAGAGCTCCGGTAAAAAAAAAAAGCGCTGAAGACATTAAATTAATAATACCCAGAAATTCAAGCACATATGTCTTCAAAAATGCATGGCATAGTGGATAAAGGCGTTGGTTAGATACATTGAATGGATCCAAAATGTGTGATTTCAATAACTGGTTAATTGGGTGGAGAACTTGGAGAGGGGGATTAACAGGAGATAACAGATAACTGACATCTAGTAGAGAGTCTACCGGCCTTCTTCAGGTGATTGAAATGTCGAACTGAACCCTTTATTTCGCTCAATAGGGTAGACTGTTCTAGTTCCACCTGCCATGTTTAATGGATGTCAGTCATCAGTCCTCTCCTGTTAATTCCCCTTCTCCAAGTTCTTAACCGGGTATTAAACTCACGCTCTGGGTCCTGTCACTGGATCTACCCCAGTGAGCGAAATAAAAGGTTCAGTTGGACATTCCAACCATCTGAAGAAGGCCGGAGCATACAACGGCCGAAACGCTGTAATAAATATAGCGACAAAGACGAGGAGAATAGTCCGAATAATGTAAATATTGTACATAATACCTCATCTCAGAAATATAGACGGACAAATTTCCATATAAACATGTGTGCGCAAATCCTTCGGTTTTGAATTATTAAGTATAAAGGAAGCCTCGCGTGTATTACCATTCATGATCGATATGAATATGCTGACATTGTTATACGGAACACTTAATAGTTAACTATTATACACGTCAGACGTTGAAGGCAGACTAGCCACAGATGTATACGATTGACCAATGTAACCTAGTCTGTATTATAACACAGCGCCATCCCCCGTGAACTTTCTTTAAACTTAATAACTCGAATACGAATGATTTGCGGAGATATGTTTATATGGACTATTGATCTTGTTCTGGCGTGAAAAACCGGCCCCTGTATATACTGTTTAATATGTGTATAATAAGCGAAGAAGAGTCGATGCGTTTTTCTTGGCGTAATACCTCTCCCTGTACCTATTAAACATGACGTCACACTTGGCAGTTTCATACTTTGCAGCTCTCTATAGAATATTAGGATGTAGCTAAAGAAATGTTGTCCACAACGATACCACTAGTGTTCTCGGTTTTGGGTAAGGTGGTTTAAAGTAATTGAAGAACTTGGGAATTTTTCTTCCAGTCTATGCGATAGGTTATTTTAGCGAGGGCCGGCAAACATTTTGCTCTCTATAAAAAGCCCGGATGTACCTAACTGCCCTACAACTTAACTAGTGTACTAACTGCAAAGATTTCTTGCTAATGTCTGCGACGGTCGAAATATCTTGATTAACATCACTTTGTAAAACAGAAGTTAAGCAACGTTGAACCTGGTCTGTACCTAGATGCTGACCGCTGGGGTAAACCAGGAGCTGTCAGCTTGGATGGCTGGGTGATGTAATGGATACAGGTTAAATATGAGACATATGAGGTACGAGTTTGAATTACATATTTACTTACGTAGAAATGTCACTGGGAAAAGCATGAATCCACCTCTTAAGAAGCAATACTTGTATCGCCAAATCATTATTATCAGCCAAAAAATTCTTACAATCCCAAAATATGTTTCGGCTTTAAATAATCTCTCAAAGGTTGATGAGTACTAAAAACATATGTAAATGAATTAATATTTCAAGCCGAAATAGATTTTTGCTTGAAAGAAAGATTCACTTGTTTTTCTGTTTTTTTTTACTGTATATTGCATTAACAGTTTGTTGGAAATAACATAGATTTTTTCCCGATGCATGTCTGAGGAAGAAGTGGTGGATTTATACCAAGCCTGTTAGTGAATATAATAATTTCGATATGGAGACGAACTGCTCTCTGATTTCTCAAAGACGGTTGAAAGTTCTTGAACAAAATAAAGTGAGCAAACATGGCCTTAAGATATTTTATCTATAATTACTATTGTTGTAACCTAGGGAAGATTACTGAATAGAATAATCAAACGAAGGTTGGTAATTAACGATAATACTTAGAACAAGAAAAAATACAGTATTTACATTAGTCGGACTATTGTCCTCATCTTTGTCGCCATATTTGTCTGAACGTTTCGGCCGTTGTACGCCCTGGCCTTCTTCAGAGTGTGAGTTCAATACCCGGTTAAGGCAGTGGAGAACTTTCAGAGTGAAAATTAGCAGGAGATAACTGATAACTGACATCCATCAAACATGGCACGTGGAACTAGAACAATCTATCCCAGTGATCGAAATAAAGGGTTCAGTTCGAAATTCCAACCACCTGAAGAAGGCCGGAGCGTACAACGGCCGAAACGTTGTGACAAATATGGTGACAAAGATGAGGACAATAGTCTGACTAATGTAAATACTGTACATAATACCTCATCTCAGAAATATAGACAGATACTGAAAGGCCGAAAGGTTGTAATAAATATGGCTTCAAAGATGAGGACAATAGTCCGAATAATGTAAATAGTGTACATAATACCTCATCTCAGAAATATAGACAGATACTGAAAGGCCGAAAGTTTGTAATAAATATGGCGACAAAGATGAGGACAATAGTCCGAATAATGTAAATAGTGTACATAATACCTAATCTAAGAGATATAGACAGATACTGAAAGGCCTAAACGTTGTAATAAATATGGCGACAAAGATGAGGACAATAGTGCGAATAATGTAAATAGTGTACATAATACCTCATCTCAGAGATATAGACAGATACTGAAAAGCCTAAACGTTGTAATAAATATGGCAACAAAGATGAGGACAATAGTCCGACTAATGTAAATACTGTACATAATGCCTCATCTCAGAAATATAGACAAGAAAAAATATATAGAAATTTCTCAACCGGCGTAGATGTAGTCAACTGCCAGAAGAGAATCATGTCAATTCCACAAAAAAATTCCAACTTCAGCATATCTAGCTCCCGCCACACGCGGTCAGGTGTGGCACAAGGCCGAATTTAATGCAGGGTATCCGAGACTCGGACAAAAACTTCCCATAGATTATAAAACGGGGTGGGATAGCTGTTTTCTCGAAACGAGATTCTGCCCTTCGACATAGCCTCTTTTGGGGATCTTCTCTGTCCGGAGGCAGAGAGTTTGACCAGCACAGCTGGAGATGAATCTGCAACTCAAAACCAACATACAGTATTTACCACTGTATTTATGTGAATGGGGACATACGCATTATTGTCTGTAGATATGCTACAGCAACTATCCTGGTATAAATTATGTTATTATCAAAAAAAAAAAAAAAACAAAAAAATGTAAAAATTCTCCGAATTACTAAAGATAACCAAAACATTTCTTTTTATTTTTTAATATGAATCCTAAGAAAATGTTCGTATATGACCGATCAAATATTGAGATTTGATGTCACTTGATATCCAAAGAGATTTGGGTTGAATATTAATATCTTTATAGCAGTAGCAAAAAAAAAAAACAAAAAAATAATATACACTTATATGACGTTAAACATATAAAAACAAATTAAAAATTGGCATAAGAGTATCCAAACACCACGTTCTGTAATCGGAAGCCGGCGCTTAACAAAGAGGAAAATCGGTAATACGAGATTCCCGCGTGAAATGCAGGCAGATCATTTCAACAGATAGTAACACTAACTGCAAGCAAGAAAAAACAGTCTCATAGAATATCGATATTTTTCACAAGTACTTCCAAACCTACTGTCAATATTTGGGATTGATTTCTATAACCTAGATTTGCTAGAGATAAAGGAGGTTTCTCAATGTTTGTTTGTCGATGTCTAATTACACCAAGGTCGGAGTTGCACAAGAATAACGTTGTGGCCAGTAAGAAGAAACATTCACAGTATTTGATATCCACCAAATTTTATCAATATACCGCTTCAGCTAAGGTACCACCTAATCACAAAAATCCTTCGGAGTTTCTCGAGACGAAGAACGTGAGCATTCTTTGTTATTAATTCAGTTGATTTTCGTTTTAATTTAACAACCATTTACTAGAAATATTATGTAAATTTGACAATATACCTATCATATAATAGGGCACTGTCTATTAAGCAGAGAGAGAGAGAGAGAGAGAGAGAGAGAGAGAGAGAGTTAGAGAGAGATAGATATGTATGTGTGTGTCTGTGTGTTCACAGATATGTAGAAAAATAGTAAAGAACACGTTAGGTAAATAATCTGGAGTTCTTTAATATTTTTGTTTATATTAAAAAAAAAAAAAAAAAAAAAAAAAAACAGTGCCCCATGCAGAAGTAAAGCTTAAATTATAATTATTGTTTTTAAAAAATATGATTTCTTCGCTACATAAGTGTTCTCATGTTTCAAAAACTCAATTCAATTTTAATAATTATATTGAGGTTTTTGGCTTTCGTTTTTGAAACATGAGAACGCTTATGTAGCGAAGGAATCATATATTTAAAAATAATTAAATTTAAAAAAATAATTATAATTTCGAAAAAATTATATATATATATATATATATATATATATATATGAAAAAATATCAGAGTTAACCTATAGAAAAAGGCATTATGTATAAAGGTAAAAAACAATAGAAAAACTGTATTATTAGCCGCGTTTCGTCCAATGTGAACATTTTGAAGACAAAATCAAAATGAATTTTTGAAAACAAAGTAACTATTAACAACAAACAAAATGTCCTTAGTGTTATGGCAAATTACCCAGGCAGGCAAGGACTTTAGCAGCTATAAATAGGAGAGGGAAGCTTCCAGAAGTCAGCTCTGACCGTCGGGCCGAACATACTTGCTGCAAACCTCTCGTAGATATATGTTTGTATTACTGTTTCTGTTAATATATTTCTTTAACTCAATTCCTCTTTTTGTGTCTTTATTTCTGGTCTCTAAAAAGGCCATAACTCTTACCGAATAGAATAATTTAGAAAACTTGTATTTATATCGTCAACAGAAAATTACCTCAAGTACTTTCACGAGTAGAAATATTGTTGTAATGTCGGATGCAACGATTTTCTTTTGCTTTCTTGATATAGTTGTTTTGTATGTCGGCTTAGGAGAGTATTAATTTTGTTAGCGAAGGCGATATTAGGAAAAAACCAAAGCGTAGATTAATATTTGGATTATATGATTATATCTATAATGGTTTGTGAAGTGTCTGTGATTATTTTAAGATTTTTAGATGGATATTATCACATCCTCAAACGCTAACAGCAATAATATTTGTGAAGTAGGCATTTATAAAATAAATTGTCAAATGTGTTCCTCTCATTATATTGGAGCAACAAAAAGAAATTTTAAAAATGCATCTATGAGCACAAAAGAAACTGCGCAAACAATAAAACTAATTCAGTAGTCACACAAAGAAATACATTCAACCGCAATTTTGATTTTAAAAATGCTACACTTATAAAAAAGAAAATAACACACTCAGAATGAACATCCTTGAGAGTGTTGTCATTGAATATTATTCACATCTAGTAATTCTGTTAGGAAAGGTGATATTGGGGATAAAAAAAAAAACTGGGCGTGGATTAATATTTGGATATAACGAATAATTATTTTCCGTATATTACAATCCAATTATGCAAAAATGCACTGTAATAGTGAAAATCAAATTTTTTTTCCCAAATAATTTCGATCTCCTTCTGAGATTATCATCAGGGATGCAATTCGTAAGGCAAAATCATTGTGTAGCTATCCATTACTGATTTTTTTCTTTTTACGATTGAAGGCTATGACTGACGCTTATTGGTGTAACGATCATTAGAACGGGAAAAGTAATCCATTTTGAAATTTGTCTTTTATGTTAGAATGTCATGATCGAGCACACATTAAAGCGGGAAATCTGTTCTTTGCAACATTATTCAATTAGATATGGCTAAATGTTTCAATGCTATATTAGTAGACGAGCATCCTCAAATAGGAGTAGACTGCTATATATATATATATATATATATATATATATATATATATATATATATATATATATATGTATATATATATATATATAGCTGGTAGCTTTAGGGCCTATGGTAGGGGCTGGTAGCTTTCAGTTTGTTTTCTAATTATCGAATATGTTGTACACTGGGATTAAAACTGTCGATAAACTGAAGAAATTTTTGTCTTGTTCCGATTTTATTGACATAATTTCAACTGCCCGGGATATTATGTGTATATATATATATATATATATATATATATATATATATATATATATATATATATGTGTGTGTGTGTGTGTGTGTGTATGTGTGTGTGTTTGTATGTGTGTGCGTTACAAGAAATAACTACAAGAGAACCATATATGCCAATGCGTTTATCATTTGACGTAAATTATGAAGGCTAATATGAAAAAAATTATTCATGGTCCTGTTTTTATACGTACTGCAAAAGAAATGCAGAATAAAATAAAATTCATTATCATCATGAGAGCTGTTAGGACTTGAAGGCACACTGCAAATCAATGTAATTTCTTCAGCATATTTGCAAATTCATCATACTTTCGAAGCCTATGTGACCTGTGCTAACTCAAGAAATTGCAACAGGAATTCCCGTCTCTTTAATGAATTTACTGTTAATGATGGAGAATTATTGAAACTTCTTCTAATTTTCTTCCTTAATGTGTATACAATGGTTGTTCGTGGAATCTATATTGAAGCAATTCTTCCATTGATGCCAAAAGAAGTTTCATAGTATTTACTGTCATGTTTCCAAAGTTATTAACTGTCAAATTCCTGTATTAGTTTCAAATTCTTCTTTCATTTTGGCTTCTTAATGAAAACATGTATCAGTTTTATAATTTTACGTCCACATCACGTTGAAACACTGGTACGATCCTATACGATCAGCGAAGTTAAGCAACGTCGAAACTGACCAGTACCTAGATGGGTTACGACCTGGCAATACTAGTTGCTTTAAGCATGAATGTTTGAGTGGTTAAATAGATAATGGCTCGGAATAATCGAAGAGCCGAATTTTAATTCACGATGCGTTCGTTATATTCAAATACGATCATTTCACCCAGCTATGTGATAATTGGTTAGACTTGTTTCGTCAAAACATATCTTCTTTATTATCTAGCTTCTTTCCACTGATTTTTATTTATTTATAAGGTTATTGTCCCTATTTATAAATTTGTTTCTATCTCGCAGTCTGTTCACTTCTATTTATTTGAGTCTGTTCAAATATGTATATTTCTCTATTTGATCTTACTATAATTCACCTCACTCATTCACACAATCTATCTATCTATCTATCTATCTATCTATCTATCTCAATGTCTTCATATCTATCTACTATGTATCTATATATCTCAATGTCTTGATATCTATCTATCTATCTATCTATTTCGATGTCTTCATACCTATCTACTATGTATCTATATATCTCGATGTATTTATATCTATCTATGCATCTATGTTTCAATGTGTTCATATCTATCTATCTATCTATCTCAATGTATTCATATTTTTTGTTAATGTATCTCTCTCAACGTATTGATTTTCTATCTATCTATCTATCTATCTATCTATCTATCTATCTATCTATCTATCTATCTGTCTGTGCATCTGTTTCAAGGAAACACCGATTGTAATATAAAGTTTTTATCCACATTATAATTTCTTGTTTGCTTAGCAAATTTTGATTAGTAGTTATCTATGGGTTAAATATTAAACCTTTATTATCTTCAAAATAAGATTTTCTATTCTACAAGTAACCTGAAAGCGGATCCGAACAAGAATTACATAAACCATTGCTTTAAAAAAATAACTGAATTGCACCCAAATACTTAGAAAGAAAAGATAGTTTATGTTCGTGGCAATATCAATAAAAGTGTCGCACACGCTTCGCAATCGTCAGAAGTAACTGAGATTTCAAATGTGCCTGATTCTCAATACGACGATCGTATTCAGTCAGCAGAAACTTTATGCCCGCTCTCTGAACGAAAATAAAAAAAAAGATCATGTTTCTGAAGAAGAAGCTAAAATCATTAGTAAGCTCAAAAGCTCACCATAAGAGCAATGATATTTAATATATCTGATATTAAATATATCGGGAAAATCATATTCATTACATAAACACACACACACACACGCCGCGCGCGCACGCACACACACACACACACATATATATATATATATATATATATATATATATATATATATATATATATATATATATATATCAACAAGTGAGTGTGTATTTAGGCAGCAATACTTCTAGCATGCACGTTTCATGGCAGACAATGTGTTTTGATTTATTTATTTATTTATTTATTTTTTACAATTTCTCTTGTGCTCTTATAATATTTTTTATCCTTTTTTGGAGCATAAATTATATAAAGACTAATCAATTGTTCTTTTTCCTGATCGCTTTAGGCTATACATTTGTGGCACTATTTAGGGTTGCGTGAAAAAGAAAAAAAAAGTAAAGGAGGCGAGATTGAGGTGATAAGAAGCTATCACAAAAAGACACTGAGCGATGTTATTTTTTCAAACAAAGAAAAGTGGGGAAGATTTTATTTTCATTAACGAAGATAGCCGTCTGCCATGGCGAAAAAGGAAATTTCAGGTTGGTCAAGTGGCCTACGTGGCAGAATGCTAAGAGATAAAAATGAATTGGGTTGTGAGAAAAATATCCGCTGGACCACCCGCAGAGTACAAAATAGGAAAGATTAAACCTTTAACTATCTGCAGCAATATCATTTGAGAAGAGCATCTGTTTTTTGTCGGAGCTAGCCATGATAGAGACATTATTTTATCGGAACGAAGAATTGGCACCAGAGTCCAAAGTCACCAGATGAACACCCACTTGATGCTGTCAAAAATCTCGAATGACTAGCTCCAGGTGACATTCGGTTAAGAGTGAGATTATGAATCACACTACGAGTCGTATGGGTTTGTTGCGGTGAAGAAGAAAAGAAAGAAACGAAAAAAAAAGAAAGATAATTTTGTTTTTCTTTGTGCGAGATTTTTAAACCGAGCCCAGTCTAGACACACCCACGCTGCTGGGCGTCCATTGGCTGAATGGTGGCGTGAGCGGTAGGCGAAGGTAATCATGTGAAGAAGGAGGTGAGGCATGTTGACTCCCCCTGAAGGGATCGGTGTGAGATGCCACTGTGAGATAGATGGGAAACCCGTTGACGCCTCTGAAGGGATTGGTATGAGATACCAATATAAGAAAGGAAGAATTTGGGAGGATTATTCTCTTTAAGTAGAAAGTAGGAACTTCCACAAATGGAAAGTGGTGGATTTTCCTGTTCGAGAACAAAGAAATCCTAGTTGTGGATTTAGAATTATCAAGGAACCTCAAACCCCGACAAGCCCACCCCGGTTTTGGTCGGCGTCCATATAAGCAGAGTCGCATTGACTGGACGGCAGTTAGTTAGTTGGGGTTAGACAGACAGGCAAGCAGTTGCAGTTGAACTGTGAGCTCTGAGACCCGCCTCGCAGAAAGCTGACTGAAAGATCCCACGCAATCACGATCTCAACTTCTAACCATGAACAATTTATTTTTGAAGAACGACTTAGACTCACACCACCAAAACAAGTTTTACGAATATCGCCTGAAGATACACCAAAAACCAGTTCCTTGAAAAACAACTTAGGATAGTAAGACTCGCTTAACAAACGCAAAGTGTCACGAATACATATTAGCGGTTTGGGAGAAAGACGCAGTCCTGTATTCAGCAACCAGATATAAAATATTGTGATCCTTTTTTAACACATTATAACTTTTCGAGTTATTACTTTTTTTCTCTTACATATACTTGTGCGGTATTACCCTTGTTCGGACTCGACTTACATTACGGCCCGGCGACTGATTGATTTCGTCTACCTAAGATCAAATCACAACGTGGGTAGGTTAGACTAGAAATCAAAACAGTTACTTCGGTAACCAGACGTTGGAGGTGAGCTGAGAACGACAAGGCTGATACCGAATCTAACGAGATTCCCATCCGAATCAGCAAAAGGTTAGAACGTCATATTTGGTGCCGCGACCAATACCAAGTCACATTGGTCGTCACAGGACAGGCGACGGCGGGGAGACAGACGCGGTGACGTCACACATTAAACAATTTTCTATATTTGAAATATATTAGCTTTTAACAAGAAATCGATTGTTGTTTATATGTATTGATGCAATGATTCATTTTCCAAGGACTGTCAAGATAGTGTGTCCAGGTTCATAGTTGCTCTTATTAAGTGTTGGCTACTTTGTTTTTTTCAATAAAATTATTTATTTTCCCATTATTTTTAGCTTTTTTTTTACATGTAGACGATGCTATGTTACGAATAGGGTCCCGTAGGACTACATGAAAATTTAAATGAGTCCTAATTGAGTTATGGTCAGAAAGGCGTAGTGTGAGTCTTCGTCTCAAACATGCTTTAGTTTGGCGTATATTATTGTTTCCTATTTTTGATTGATCAGGAATACCATTCCTCAATGTCTTTATAGAATTTATCCTCCGAAAAAAATTATAAAATCACATGAGAAATCGTATAAAAAACTAAATCATTCGCCAGGACGCGAGTGCTCTGACGATTGCGTCTAGCATAAAACAGCCTATCGCCTCTTAGTTTTGACTTCAGTATTCACTTTTGTATTTCTATTTACATACGCTCGATCTCTGATATTGAGCACTTTATCCCATAAATATAGCACACGTCAAAACTATATTTCTTCATATATATATATATATATATATATAGATAGATAGATAGATAGATAGATAGAGAGAGAGAGAATCAAATATACTTTTACAAAGTTTGGGGGCAGGTTCTTCACACCAGCACAAAGACAAAAGTATATATAAACATATGCCCAGGAATCCTTATTTTTTTAGTTATTATTTTTAAATATTATTTTAGGCGTTGTTAAATGTACAGTGCAAGAATCAAAAATCATTTTACAAAATTTGGGGGCGGGTTTCTCACACCAAAGCAAATAACGCGACACTAAAGAGCAGCAAATGTTGGATGACTCGGCAGTCTGGAAAGTCACTCTTTACAGCCCTGCAGCCTCGAGTTTATTCCCATTCGCGCGGCCGTATGTAAAAATCATATCTGCAAGTTCAGAATATGGATACCTTGCCAATGTTACGCGTAACAATTCTCAGTTAACTAACTACTACACACGTACACGAATGACAAATGTAACCTTGTCTACGTAGCAACACAGCGCCATCTGCCGTAAACTTTCCTTAAACCCTGCCCAAATTTTGTAAATATATTTTTGACACACTCTGTGTCTATGTATATATTGTGATTATTATTTTTTTTGTAAATCATCAAGGACAGCAAAAATATATAAATTTACTTTCATATGAATACGATGTTTTTACAATACTGTTCATTGCCTTATAAAACAATAAACATTGTGTAGAGAGATAAATTAAAAGCGGCATCATGGGAAAAGAACGTCCTTTTGACACTACGTCTTACTGAAGAGACGTTTATCCATGTTTACTAATGTTTCTGTCATCATATTCATATTTACATTTTATTTATAAAAACACTGAGACAAATATCGATGTAGACGCTAAGACTTTTCGGCAGACACGACCGTTGAAGCATTAGTCGTATTTCTTGCGGTTTAAAGATGGCAATCATCGAAGTCAGCTTTAAGAAAACACAGATGACATTAAATAGGTCCTGAGGATTTCGGAAGTGTTGTAGACAGAGTTATCAGTCCTGGTATCAGTTGTGAAAATTGGAAATACGAACCAGAAATGATGGAACGAAATAAAAAAGTGATATAAAAAAAAATTACTAAAGAAACTGTTTTTGTGCGCTTAAAGAGACTGTTGTGTATGTGTCTCTACTCGAAAACAACGAAAGAAAACAACAGATATATCCACACAGACACGCCCTATCGAAACAAGAATGAAACTCTTTGAAAATTGGTTATTGAAGCAGAAAGCATTCAGAAGACATTGGGCAATTTACATTCATAATTTTCTCAGAAGCCAAGTGGTTAGAACGTTCGCTTTCTGACCATGAGACCCGGGCTCGAATCTCACCATTGTCGATTTGTCAGGAAGGAGACTTCCTGATGTTATCGGAATGGATCGAAGTCGATCCCAGCGTGTGTGAACCCTTTAGGGCCGTCGATAGCTGTGCTAGCAGAAAACCACAAGCCACCGTGGCCTTGTTCAGAGTGTTGATCACGCTAGGGAACACTCTCTCTCTCTCTCCAAGAAACTGTAACTAAGGTCTGCTTACCATATTTGCAGTAAAAACCACAGGTGGGCTCTGTCGGTGTTGAGCAAACACAAATTTCCTGACCGAGCGTCTGCAATAGGGATTGGCTAGCCTCCCTAGTAGATGGGCATCCTTAGATATGAGTGGCCTGCTATATATATATATATATATATATATATATATATATATATATATATATATATATATATATATATATATATGGTTGGTAGCTTTCAATTATTTTTCCAATTATCGAATATGTTGTACACTGGGATTAAAACTGTCAATAAACTGAAGGAATTTTTGTTTTGTTCCGATTTTATTGAAATAATTTCGACTGCCTTCTATATTATCAAGGACTATCTGTCGTCAATGTAAAAGACAAGATTTTGTTAGCTTAAATGTAGCATTTTTAGAACCTCGGGTGTATAATTTTTCTCAAAACTATGGCACGTGTAAAGCGAATACATTAATCTAAACCTCACTGGAAACGAATACCTTATTATAATTGTCCTTGTTTCTTTCTTAGTCCGTCCATTCACTTTTCAGTACTGATCTGAATTCAGCGTTTCATGGTCGGCGATTTTCAAAGAATCACCCACACCCACTCCATCTCACTTATGCTCTCAACAAATGCCTGCAATTTTCAAAGAAACATAACAGTCCTTGAAAATTCTAAAAATTAAATTTGCTTCACATGTGGGAAAAATTTAAATCTGCATGGCACTTTATTCCAATTGGCTCATTCGCTTGTTTAACTGGAACTGGGTTGGGTGTGAAAAAGTATTTGCTGTTAACATTCTTTTCTTATTCGGTTTTTCCAGTTACGAGTCCATTTTTAAAAATAATCGGTTTGTGTTCATTTTGTTAAGTTCTTTTTTCGTAACAGATTTGATGTTTCGTATAGAGCTTAGAAAAAATTCGCAGTGTGAGATAGGCAAGAAGTAAGGCATGTAGCAACATCAACACGGCAAAGGGCACTCCTTTAAAGGCAAGGAAGGGCAAAAATATGTTAAGTCAAGTGATTGCTGAATGAGTCGTTTGATTTTTGAATCAAACACAGACAACGCGGGGCCATGCTGCTAGTTTAGTACAAAAATGCATGACACATGGTCCTTGTGTAACAGATAACCCTTCTTCCCCTTGCATTGAAAATGGCTCATGCCAAAAGAAATGCCCAAAGAACTACAGAGATGAAAGGCTCCTGAATTTGAATGGCTATCCAGAGTATAGAAGACGCAATACTGGAGTCACAGTTCAAATTGGACGTCGCTGAGTTGACAATAGGAACGTTGTGCTGTACAATACCTACCTGTTGAAAGAGTACAGAACGCATATTAATGTAGATATTTGTTTCTCAGTGAATAGCATTAAATATGTCTTCAGTTAAATGTAGAAGGGACATGAGTGTGCTTCTGTTGAAGTAAGACACAGCCTAGCAACAGATCGTGAGAAAACTCAGGCTTACGATGAAATTACTAATTATCTTGCTTTCCAATATGTAACTTCTCCGGAAGCTATGTGGAGACTGACAAAATTCAAGCTGCATGACACATCTCAAATTGTCTATAGATTTGCTTTAGATCCTGAAGACCAGCAAAGAGTTTGCTTTCACAGAGGCAAACCCCCAGCAAGCTGCTCAGACACAGAGGAACTGTGACCCTACCTTCACTGCATGGTTTAAACTGAATGAGCATTATGATGATGCAAGGAACCACCTGTACTGTAAAATTTCGGTGAATTATGTGTTTAATAAGCGCTCTAGAAGATGGAAATTAAGGGAAAGGAATACGAATATTATCAGTAGAATATATACAGTGAAACATAGAGAGACAGAAAAAATCATTTACGAATGTTTTCGCTGCATATTTCAGGCCTTGTAAGCTCCCAGTATTTGCGCACCGTAGGAGAAATCTCGCCTAAATTTAAGGTACTATGCCTGATATAAGGTATTCTCTCAAATGATGATACACTGTAACATGCGGAGTGGTAACACCTGTTAGGGTCCTAGCTATGGGCAAATAGTCAACCTCGAAACTAGGGTAAAAACACTATGAAAGTTTAAAAACAGGATTTAATACCAGAAATAATTTGTAAAAAATTATTTCCAGCAATAAATTTTTGAAGAAAAAAATCTATTAACTGCAAAACATTTTTGAAAAAACGATATTACAAAACAATGTTTTTTAAAAAAATAAATATTACCAGCAGTACATTTTTTTAGAAAAAAATATTACCAGCCGTACATATTTTTAGGAAAGAATATTACTAGCAATACATTTTTTGAAAAAAATTAATACCAGTAATACATTTTTGAAGGAAAGATAATTTACCAGAAATAGATCTTTTTTTATAAAACAAAATATTACCAGTAATAAAAATGTTGTCCGCATTAAATAAACCATTGAGGTTGATATGCCGTAAACCAAACAAAAATCAAACCAAACACTGGAACATGCCCTTACCGTTGCGTGTTATGTTTGCTGCTCTCTGCACGTTTATGGGCCCTGCAAATGCTCTTCAACTGTGGACCACTCACAAAGAATCTTCCATCAAGTTTTTAATCCAGACCATGCAGAAAACATGGCACTGTACTCAACTGATGTAATTCTGATAGAGAATAGCATTAACTGTTTAGCAATTGTCTGCCTGAACCTATTGGAGTACCGCATGTTGGCCATCACGAAGACCTCGACCCCCCAGGCATTGAAACAGTGATGGACAAAGACAGATTGCTAATGCTGTGCTTGAATCTGTAGATATGAAAACGAGAAATGAGTTGCCCGAAAACTCCTGTTTCTATGTAGATGCATTAGCAGGTTGTTGTAAAACCTATATGTTTAATAACAGAACTTCATACCTGCAAAGAAAAAACTGCAACGTGTGAAGTGGTGTTTGAGCAGACATTGCTTCTACACTACTGTTATTACCCATACTTTGAGATAACTCCAAGTGGACTGCTGCACCTATTATAGTACAGATAAATTTGACAGGTTATTTTGGTGAGAGTGAGAAGCAACTTATTTGAATTTCTGAAATCTTTGACACCACCAGGAATGCCTTCTCGTAAATTGAGTTTAAAAGCTCGGCGTAATAGTAATGCTTTTTCGTAACATTTCTATCAAGAAGGAACACTGAAACGGTTCAAGACTGGAAATAATGAGTATACATCAACATTCATTTGAGGCTTCCTGGAGTATTGACTCACTAAGTGACAGACCGATCCTCATCACCAGAATGAAGCCGGCTTCAGCTGACTCTAACTTGCCATTCACCTTGGAGAGAGAGCCAAGTTTCCTGTCCGTTTGTCATATTCCACGACTATTAACAAGTCACAGGGGTCAGACAGTTGAGAAGGCGGGATTGTTCTTACCTCAACCCGTATCCAATCATGGGCAATTATATAGAGCCCGCAAACTCTCAGATGTAAGGGTTAAGATGATGGAGTTAGGAATGAGAAGAGGGCGAACTGTTACTAATTGCCTGCCGAGAAGTACTGACTTGAAGGAGTGAAGATTTTTCAGAAACTCTGGAAACCCTTGATTGCATTAGGCACGTGCTTTTGGTTTATATTGTAGTGGATCCCCTAAACGGGGCGCTATATAACAAGGCCTGTGTCCCCCAATAAGGGATAGATATTACAAGAGGCCAATTATCTTTTTTAAAAATAAAAAAGTGAAATAGAACCGATGAACAAGACGACAACAAATGAAAATGTTAAAATTATTACAAAATGTATTTAAGTCTCTACAAAAGTATGTGTTTGAATTAAAAAAAAACAGAAAAACTTGGACAAACAATGAATCCAATAAGAGAGGCAGAATTACGTAAATGAATGTATACTGGTCGGCTAAGAATCTAGATACAATGAATGAGACTAAATGTTAAAAGTAAAGCCCATGTAAGCTAAGTTGTCATGTAAGTCCACAGTTCGAAATTTCAGCAAAAAATGCCCGTCAAAAGTGTTCAAGAGTTGCTTAAGTCCAACGATGAACAAGAGATGAAGTTCCGATTACTATTGGTACAGTCTCAGTTTTAATTCCCCACGTCCTATTAATCTCAATCTCCAGGTCCTTCTAGTTGGAAAATTTCTTGATAATATTTTATGGAGGTGCTTCCCTCAGATGGTACTGCTATGCCAATATGCATACACTACCTGAATTGTCTTTTATTATATCAGGTCTGTTGGTTTTTATATCCCTGTTTATTGTGAATTGGTATGTCCGTGAGTATAGTTATTTCGTTTTTTGGGGGGTGGTTAATTGTGTCTAGTTGGTGCTCATACCATCTTTCACTGGTTTATATTAGGTTGGTGCAAAAGTAATGTCGTTTTCTCACATAGTAACATATGTGGGAAAACGACATTATTTTTGCACCAACCTAATATTTCGTGATTCTTACATATCTTCCTGTGCACATATGTCGCTACTTTGTTATATCTGTTGCTATATTCATTCTTTGCCAGTTTCGGACATCCTGAGATAGTGTGGTCGACAGTTTCATATTTTCCACAGATGCTGGATTTCGGGTTAATCCCATACGTGATTATATGAGAGTGAGTTGCAAGGCTTTGGTCTTTAACTGCAATATTTAGGCAATTCTGCCACAGACTTCAGCCCGGTGCTCCTCAGCCAACCATTTTTTTCTGTTGCTCTACATCTGCTTCTTTCTTTCTTTTTATGCAACGTATCGTCTTCCCAGTTTTTGGTAATTTCATTTGCTCAAGTTGTTTCTGTTTTACTTGTTTGGCATAGTTGGTATTCAGTTCGTTTTTTTGTGGGCAGGGTTTCAGGCATATTAATAAACTGTTTCTTAAAGAATACACCGGCTTTGTTAAGAAAATTCATTTGGTTAATTTAATATTTGTTGGAGAGGGTCATTTGTTTTTATGAGGTATACTTTCAATCCGTTTGTTGTAGTTTTTAGGGTTAATTCAAGTTGGATTAACCGTGACTTCTTAAAGCTCTTGGTATGTACAACCTATCAACATCTGATTTCGTGTGGTGCACCCTCATTTGGGTAAGAATTTTCATAGTCGTTGTTTTATGGTCTACATTTTGTTTGATTTCTAGTATCAAATGCATTCTCCTATATTCTTTTCAGATCTTTTTCTTTATAAGTGAATGCTCTATTCCGCCTCATTCGTCAATTCCTAAATTGGTCGAGTTCATTAATC
>OZ010601.1:21016771-21021771 GCA_963932145.1 Acanthosepion lycidas
TTTAAGCAGATGTTCTTGTCTTTCCAGATCATCCTTACGTTTCCGACAGCGGCCATTGTTCGGGGATTTTCTTGATATTATTTCTATTCTAAAGCACTATTCGCTGACAATCGAGCCAGGATATTTGATTTTGCTCGCTAATTTATATATCAACCTTAAGGTTAGAGGTTTTCAGATGTCAACGGTGTTAATATTAGGAATTGTTGAACAGATTCATGAGCTAATATTGGTTAAATTAATTACTAAGCCACTAGCTGTGTCCTTGTACACGTTAGATTTATGATTCATTATACATAGGATGTCAGATAACTTGATAGCAAAAATGTTTGAATGCTGGCATGTAATTATATCAAATGGTTATATCCAACTTGATTTGCGAGATTTTCAGCAAGCTATTCAAATTTTTGAAGGGCTACTAATCAGTTGTCTCACAAACTTTTACGAATAGAAACGAAAGTACCATGCATACTGGTGGTGACCCTTTTGTTCTTTAGAGGGGAAATGTGAGTCAGTAAAAAAAAAATATCAGTAGGGAATAGCATAAATATTGTTGTGATAAAGAATGTATTCTTATATTGACTTCAGAACTACAAAACAGTGCAAGCAATTGACTAATATAACTTAATTGGCGGATTAATTTAGATAGTGATTGAGAACCTCGGGCACCATGTTAGCAAACAATGTATCCCGGTTTTTAAAATTTGATATTTGTTGTATGATTTTCAAGGTGATTATTAGACATTAATCAAAATTTGCATGTAATTAATCATGTATTTTTAGATGATCAAATGTTGATAATTGATCTCTATTCAGAAGACCAATTTTAGATAATGTTTTTTTTTACAAGGATCAATTCTGGATATTGGCCTTTTTTTTTTTTTAGATAGCCAAATCTGGAAAATTTCTTTTTTAGATGATCACTTGTTGATAGTTAATTTCTATTTAGATGGTCTGGATAATTTCGTTTTTAGACCATCAATTCTGGAGAGTTGATTTCTATTGAAAAGATGAAGTCTGGATAATTGCATTTTAACTGATCAATTCTGGATACTTGCTTTTTATTTAGATTGTCAAGTCTCGATAATTTCTTTTTTAGATGATCAATTGCTGATAGTTGATTTCTATTTAGATGGTCGTGTCTGGATAATTTCGTTTTTAGACCATCAATTCTGGAGAGTTGATTTCTATTGAGATAATGCAGTCTGGATAACTGCATTTTTAGGTGATCAATTCTTGATACTATACTTCTGTATTTAAATCGCGAATCTCGATAATTTCTTTTTTAGATGACCAATTGCTGATAATTGGTTTCTATTTAGATGGTTAAGTCTGGATCATTGCTTTTTATGTCATTAATTCTGGATAGTTGGTTTTTCTTTAGAAGGCCAAGTCTGGATAATTTCATATTTAGTTGATCAGTTCTGGATAGTTGCTTTCTATCTAGATGCACAAGTCTGAATAAATACTTTTTAGATGACAATTTTTGATACTTGATTTCTATTTAGAATGTCAAGTCTGGATAATTGATTGTAGCAATACGATTACTCAAGTTTTCTCACAGCTTCCGATTGTCACATATTTGATTTGCTTTAATTACTTAATTTTTAAAATAATTTTGTATTGATCGTTGTGTAGTTATAAGCAGTCATTGAATGAGTCAACGAAGAATGACCAGCAGTCCGTGAGCGTTCGGGCCGTGCACATGTTGTTCTTTTTTCCCTCTCCGGAAGGTAGTGAGATACCAAAATTTCGATTTCACAGAAGGAAGACACTTTGGATCCTCGATGTCATGACAGCTTCTGCAGTGACGATCAGAAACGCATGTTCACAGATGATCAAATCTGGATAGTTACTTTCTTTTTACATAGTAAAGTCTGGATAATTACCTTTTTAGATGATCAATTCTGGAGAGTTGCTATATATTTCGGTGATCATATTTGGATAATTACTTTTTTAGATGCCCAATTAAAGCTTGTTACTATCCTTTTAAAAAATCATATCTGGATATTTTTTAGATGGTCAATTCTTGGGAGTTCCTTTATATTTATATGATCATATTTGGATAATTACGTTTTTAGATGCCCAATTAAAGATTGTTACTATCCTTTTAAAAAATCATATCTGGATATTTTTTAGATGGTCAATTCATGAGAGTTTTTTTATATTTAGATGATCATATTTGGATAATTGCTTTTATAGATGACCAATTCAAGCTCGTTAATATCCTTTTAAATGATCATGTCTAGATATTTTGTTTAGATGATTAATTATTGATAGTTCCTTTATATTTAGATGATCATTTTTGGATAATTTCTTTTTTAGATGATCAGTTTAGGAGAGTTGATTTCTTTTTAGATAATCGTGTCTGGATAATTGTTTTTTTGTTTTTTTCAAATGATCAATTCTTGTTTGTTCCCTTATATATAGATGATCAATTTTTGATAGTTGATAGTTTCTATTTAGTTAGTCTTGTCTGGATAATTACTGTATTAAGTGATCAATCCTGGATAGTTGTTTTCTATTTAGTTGCTTTTTTAGATGAGAAATTCGGGATTCATTTTTCAATTCTGCTGATCATGTCTGGATAATTTATTTTATTACATGATCAATTCTGGATAGTTGTTTTTATTCATATTATACATTCTCGATAACTGCTTTCGCTTTAGTTCATCAATTATGGATATTCATTTCTTAGACATTCGATTTTGGTTAGTTGCCCACTATTTAGATGATCAATTCTGGATTGTAAATATCGATATTTGAAATCCCCAATGCAGTCCAAGAAGCATGAATGTCCAGAATTGTACACGTTCACTATCAAATAATGATGTTTAGAAACCTGATCAATTTCGTACTTCATCACAATTGTCGTAAGACAACAGCATCTTCGATGTATTTAGTGTTTGTGGGCTCAGATGATCCGCTCAGCTCAACGCATTCTCAATCCATTGCAAATATATAAATGTGTTTTCAAAGAGCGAATGATTCCGTGTTGATGTGTATTTCATTGACAGAACCTCAGAATAATCTGAGAAGTTTTATAGAAACCCTAAAAACGATTTTGCAAATATATATGAAGCTGCTGGGTTAATATAACAAAATAACATGAATCTCTTATAGCTTATCTCAAAAAAGAATACCCGCTCGGCCCGGAGGCTAGGATCATAGTGTAGTATGTGCGCTTTGTGAGCTACCGGGTCGGGTGTCTGTGGAACTCTCTGCTTGCAGAGAGGAACCCAGACGAAGCTCCGCCGTAGGGTAGGGTTTCGTTGGGGGAGGTTGACGGAACTGGCCCGCCTCGGCAGGTTTGGATGGTTATTTATTTTTGGCTGGGCCTACGGGCTCGGAGATACCCACATTAAAAAGGCCTTGTGCCACATTCGATCCCCGTGAGTGGATTGATAAATACCATCTCTTATAGCTCTGTATTATTTTTCATTGTTCGGATTGAGAATTCTTCAACTGTTTCTCAGATGGAGAAGCAGTCTCGATACTATCAATTTTGTTCCTGTTTAGAGAGAAAATTATATTTATATTACGAGTTGAATTAAGTGATCACGTGAGAAGACAATTTTCTTTCTTGCCCATACATGTAGTAGTTGTCATTTTCGAAAATGATAATTGGCCGTGGCGAACAATAAAATCAGGAATATTTTATAGTATTCACCATACAATAATTCCCTTCAAATGAGATTTATGCAAGCAGACCAAATGGGCTTAATGGTTCTGAAGTATTTACTGATTTCTTTCCATTCTCTATTCAACCCACATTTTGAACACTAAAGGAGCCTTATGCTATCGGTTTTTAACAAATGCTTAAGGTATTTTAAACACAGATGCTAGTTGTAAACCACGTATATAAGACGGAAAAATAACATCCAAGATCTTGTAAATTCAAATCTTTCTTTCAAGGAATATTCAGATAATTGTTGTATATCTGTGGTGCCATAATTATCTGAAATGTATCTGAAATAAGATCTTCTGATTAACCAAGTGTTTTATATATATATATATATATATATATATATATATATATATATATATATATATATATATATATATATATATATATATATAGTTTATGCAAACTTAGGTAATCCGTATGGGTAGACCCGAGGAGGATGATATCCGGAGAGCTCAATGTAAAATTCAGAGCGGATATGTTTGAATAAAAACAGACCACGTTAAGGTTCCATGGAATATATATATATATATATATATATATATATATATATGTAAATAGGAAAGTAAACATTGAAGTAAACACTCAGAGGCGACAGGCTGTTTCATGCTGGAGGCAAACATCAGGCCGCTTGACGGCTGAGTCCTCCATGAAACAGCTTGTCGCACTTGAGTGTTCACTTCAATGTTCAATTTATATTTATATTTACATACACTCTGTCTCTGATATTGATCACTTTTTCCCATATATATAGCACATCTTAAAACTATATTTCTTCATATATATATATATATATATATATATATATATATATATATATATATAATTTCTATCATGTACATCATTGCTTGAACCAGCTTCTAATGCTCTAGAGTGAGCGTCTTGGTGAGAGTAGTCATGGCTCCAGGGGGCACAGTCCTATGGTTACAGAGAACTCAGTAGAGTTCCACCACGGAATATGTGAGCGAGCGGCGCTTTGTTGAGTCTGATTTGCAATCGTCACCGAGGCCCAGTGGAACAGTTGGTATGATGTTTGCTTGACAACCTAACTGTTAGGGTTTCAATTCTCGGTAGTGGATGCGCACTGCTGATGAGTCCCAAATATAGGACGAAACGGCCGTCCAGTGTTTTCTGCATTCTATCAGACTTAATGAATTACTTAAAAAAAATATATATAAATTATAAAAACTCAAACTACGTTGGGACATTTAATCGGAAACTCTCATATTCTCAAGTTTACAGTTAATCTTGGTCAGCTAAATGCTCATTTCTTTGAACAGCTATCTTTCTTTCAAACATATTTCATTAATTACGGCAG
>OZ010601.1:21024271-21034271 GCA_963932145.1 Acanthosepion lycidas
CGAAGAAGTAGCCTATGAAGGATTTGCGGCATGCAGGGTATATTAAAGGCAAGTGCGTAACCTAACGAGTTTCTGTAAAGGGATGGCTGGATAATTCGTGAGAAATATAGTTAAAAGGCAATCGTTTCTATGAGCTACAACGGATAGGAAGATGTGAAGAGTCATAATTACATACAAACAATCAAAAGAGTATAGACATTGCTATAAAAGATATCAATAATACAGAGTGATTTAAAAGTCATTCCCCATTCTAAAATACTTATAATTTATTTATTAACTATAACTTTTAAAAGAAATGGATACAAGAGAAAAGCGTTTAGCAAAGTGTTTTATTTAAAATTCGATATAGACACCAAGTTTCGCTGTCAGATTCTCGAGTCGCCCAGGAATCACGACAACCGATGTTAACAGAAACTCTTGTGGTATTGAAGACATTAATTCTTGAATTAACCTTTCAAGTTCATCCAAAATCTACATTTGGTATAGTAGACTTGCTCGTTTAACGAACACCAAAGAAGAAAGTCAAAAGGGTGGAAAGTCAGAACACCTGTATGGCCACTAGTATTAGGTTGGTGCAAAAATAATGATGTAATAATGTCGTTTTTTGACGTTAAAAATAGGTCAAAAACGACATTATTACGTCATTATTTTTGCACCAACCTAATATATAAAATATGGAGTTGATTTTTAATCACCTGTATATAATATGTATAAGCTCGTGATTTGAATATAGCATAGGATTTAAGTAACATTTTCAAAAGGTTGAAAAATCTAATATGCAAAGTCTAACAGGTATATGTACGTAAATAAATCTAAACAGATATATATATATATATATATATATATATATATATATATATATATATATATATATATATATATATTGATTTCTTTATCTCCCTCAATAAACTACATTTCTTGCCTGTTTTTTTTTTCTGTGAATACTTGACACTAGCCGAATATTCTGTCGGTTGTAACTAACGTTATCAATACGGACTCTAGTGATTTCGTGGTCGGATGCTTCCCAGACATAAAGGAGAGAGATCTTAGCAAATTTACACTCATCACTGCTTTACGTTCACGGGTTAGTGAAATGAGAAAACAAAAGTGAAAGAAAGAAAGTAAAATTAAGAAAGGAAGATATTAAAAGTGGATGGGAGGTTCAAACAAAGACAAAGAAAGTAAGTTCTAACTAAATAATAGTAAAAAATAAAATAAAATAAAATAATGGCGTTTAAAATGCCACAGAAAAGAAAAGAAAAATTCAACGAAAATCTTGAAGCGAAATGAAAGGATTTTTTTTGTTTCTTATGGGTTGTGTAAGACAGTCGTGATTATTAGAAAAATAGTTCTTCCCAGCCAGAGGATATTCCAGAGTCTTTATACAGTCGGACGCCCACACTCCTATGGAAGCCAGGAAACTGTCCTGATTGTGGTTCACAGACTTCAAAAGTGTGCCAGACTTTGAAAGGCATCTTAGTGCACGGGAAAGAACACCAAATGCGGGAGATGCGACCTGCATCTGATTCTGTATCATCTTGCAACAGACAGAGAGGCACACATAAAATAGATTAATGTTAACAAAACAGACATATATTTATCAATCAACAGATATACATAAAAATATAGATTATGATAGGAAGAGTGAAGAGTAGAAGTTTAGATAACGATTGATACGAAGAAAAATAATAAAGTTCATATATATATATATATATATATATATATACATATATATGTGTGTTTATGTAAGTGTGTGTGTGTGTGGTGCAGTTTAATTTATATTACAATGAATCATTCATAGACAAAGTAAATTCGTAAAGTTAATGAAAATGGCGTATCCCCTCGCTAACAAATTAACATATTTCGATTTGCATTATATTTTTCGTCTCGGATGCTACCTGAATTTTACCAAAAACAAAATAGTCTCCTTGCCTGATTTTGACTGGTGTCAAAAGTACTTGCGTATTTAAGGAAGACAGTGTGTATAATTTAAAAAAAACAAAACAAAAAAACAGGGAAAATAACATTCATCGAGTGATTAGTGGGTTAATGTATGCATGTATGTATGTATATGCTTATATATGTGTATATTTATATTGAATAAATTACAAACATTGTCTACTTATTTGTAACACAATTCTTCCATATTCACGAGTATTTTCCTGTATATTGCAAAAAGAAATGTACAGTGTCAGTAAGAATAACTTTTATTTCCAAAGAACTTTCCATGTCTTTCTGGGATCATCACATAGTTTTTGCTTTACCAGTTGCAAACTTGATGTTGATGATCATCTCTCTGTTAGAGTGCATTTCTTGACTTATTCAATTTAAATATAAAAGAAAAATTCGTGAATCTGAAAGGGTTATGTTGAAAATAAGCAAACATGATGCTTGTAATTTATTCAATCACACATGCTTAAAAGACAATTTATTGCCTAAACACACATACAAACACACAAACGCACATATATATATATATATATATATATATATATATATATATATATATATATATATATATATATATATATAGGACTAATGTCCTCATCTTTGTTACCATATTTATTACAACGTTTCGGCGGTTGCACGCTCCGGCCTTATGCACTTGGTTGGAATGTCGAACTTAACCCTTTATTTCACTCAGTGGCGTAGACTGTTCTAGTTCCATGTGCCATGTTTAATGGATAAATAATGTACATAATACCTCTTCTCAGAAATATAGACACACAGACACACGCACACACACACACACACACACACATACATATATATACATATATATATATATATATATATATGTATATGTATGTATGTATGTATGTATGTATGTATGTATGTAAAAAGGAGCAAAGACAATAGGAAAACTGTGTAGTTTTCTCCGACATATTTCATCCAATGTTGATATTTTCAAGGTAAAAATCGAAATGAATTTATTGAAACAATGTATCTAGGAACAAAAATCAAAATGTCGTTAGTAATAAAATAGCGTTTCTAAGTTATTATTGCCACTAATTTGGAAAAAGGGGTGAATGATAAATCATCAGATAAAAATGGCATTATTCAATTGAGGAACGGGTCATAAATTATAGTGACGACACCATTCCTTGAAATGGGATACAGTAGACGTTTAAGATTTGCAGCCTTCCCATGATATCCAAATTCCTATGATATCTATACTCTTAACATATACAGACACTTACACACACTCACAGACACATACCCACGGGTAGGAAACAGTAAAATTGTCCAAATCATGCAAACAGCATTGGATAATTGTCCATCCCACAAAATGGTTAATATCTAAAACAAAACAAAAAAAAAAAAACACTAAAATAGTTGAGTATCTTTTTCTAGGTTTTTAGATACGAAATTTAGAAAACCTGACATCATTTGTCATAAGAATCATTGAAATATCCTTTCCGTCATTCAGCTAAAAAGAGAGCATGGAACAGGTTAAAATTGTCAGAAAAACTGTCTTCCCAAACTGACCTAAGGTGAGAGTAAAATAGATCTTTCACACCTTGAGTAATGACAATAATATCAGTACTCAGGCTTCCATCTTAAAAATCCATGCAAGAACCTTGAAGATAACGGTGAATAAATTTTAAACATTGAAGAGTAGAGAGGAAAATGGATTAGGAGGTCACAACAGGAAAAGGGATCATCATTTCGACTGAAGAGGTCAATGAGAAAAGATCCAACTAAATTCATAATTTGTTTGGGAGAGGGATTTCAGTTATGACAGTCCTAAGAGCAATGAAAAACGACTTGAAAATGAAATTGTACGTAAAACGTGTCAGACACTGGAATAATTAATATATATATATATATATATATATATATATTTCTAGAATATATGATCGACTCTCCCGTCGACATTCGACGTATCAGGGTCAAGCAGATCCGTTTCCAGGAAATCGACAGCCTGATACCGGCACATGAGATTTGGTTATAGTGGTGAAGGCCTCGTGCAGGACCATCCAAACTTTTGGAGGGACGAATACAGAGACCTGGTGCACAGAATGCCACAAGGTTCCCAAACGACCCTCCGCAGGTTTTGAATTCAGAGTTGTCCTTCTGCTAGACCAGTTGCCATCAAAGGCTATAGAACCCAGTCTGTCCTGCTATTTTAGCCAGAGCTGGAGGGAGAAGAAGAGGATTAATTCCTTTCCCAACGGGATTATCGCGTAAGTGAATGTAATGGATTCGACTGGTATTCGAACTTGGCTCGCTGATTCCTCAAACCGAGCCGCTATCCATTACTCCACCGTGCCTCCTATATCTAAATCTAAATCTAAATCTAAATCTCTCTCTCTCTCTCTCTCTCTCTCTCTCTCTCTCTCTCTATATATATATATATATATATATATATATATATATATATATATATATATATATATATATATATATATATATATATATATATATATATATATATACTTTATATATATATATATATATATGTACATATATATATATGTATATGTATATATATGTATATGTATATGTGTATATATATATATATATATGTGTATGTATATATATATATATATATATATATATATATATATATATATATATATACTTTATATATATATATATATATATATACTTTATATATATATATATATATATACTTCGAATTCCAGTCGAATCCATATGAGGACAATAGTCCCAATAATGTAAATAGTGTACATAATACCTCATCTCAGAAATATAGACAGATACTGAAAGTCCGAAACGTTGTAATAAATATGGCGACAAAGATGAGGACAATAGTCCGAATAATGTAAATAGTGTACATAATACCTCATCTCAGAGATATAGACAGATACTGAAAGGCCGAAACGTTGTAATAAATATGGCGACAAAGATGAGGACAATAGTCCCAATAATGTAAATAGTGTACATAATACCTCATCTCAGAAATACAGACAGATACTGAAAGGCCGAAAAGTTGTAATAAATATGGCAACAAAGATAAGGACAACAGTCCGAATAATGTAAATAGTGTACATAATACCTCATCTCAATATAGACAGATACTGAAAGGCTGAAACGTTGTAATAAATATGTCAACAAAGATGAGGACAATAGTCCGAATAATGTAAATAGTGTACATAATACCTCATCTCAGAGATATAGACAGATAGTTAAAAATCATTGTTACCATAATGTTGACCAAATTCTGTACATCTTACTTTGGAATCGATCCAATTTTCCAAAATATTCTTTTTTTAATTTTTTTTTTATAATTTCAAACTGATTTCCATTATCCTTTCATAATAAACTCATTTTATAGATGCTTACTTCACTTCTAATAGCTTTTACCACCTGCAAAATATGTGAAATATTTTAATCTTAAATGTCTAACAAGAGATATACAAGTAAACATCTCCGTATATATCATCTCTTCCGTATTTTATCACAAGTTATTTATCCTGTTTTTGGTGTTTATAAAAATACAAATAAATATATCGTAATGTGTTTATTGTAGACTTGGTAGTCTCCGCTAAAAGAGGTAATCCGACGTAAGTCTCTAGAAAATGATGGATTTTCGCGCATTATTATGAAGCTAATAATTTCCTGAACATAAAAAAGTAGCTGACAAACATAATATATTCCTAGGAATGTCCACCAGAATGAGAAAAATAGGATCAGAGGAGAGAGAGAGAGAGAAAGAAAAGACGCTCATTTAATGAAAGACGGGGGAAACTGTCCAAAATGGCTTCTAGTCATAGGATGCAAACAGTCACTACTTTGTCCAAGAATTTTATTTCCAGTGAAGATAAAATGTCTCCAGACAAACGATCATGAGTTTTCACAAAGAAATTGGCACTTCCATTATTGTTATAGTAGATGGCCTCCACACACTATCGACTGACAGAACGCAATAATTCTGACCAGTCCCAAAATGCTAGGTGGTGGGCGGGTGTGGAAAAATATATTGCAAACACAGTGAGGGGGACAACTAATAGATTTCGTAAAGATGTTACGAGTAAAAACCTATAATATATACAATTATACATGCATGTACGTGTATATATATATATATATATATATATATATATATATATATATATATATATATATATATATATATATATATATATATATATATCAGTATATATATATATATATATATATATACATATATATATATATATATATACATATGAAGAAATATAGTCTTAAGGTGTGCTAT
Source organism: Acanthosepion lycidas (assembly GCA_963932145.1). Taxonomy (NCBI): domain Eukaryota; kingdom Metazoa; phylum Mollusca; class Cephalopoda; order Sepiida; family Sepiidae; genus Acanthosepion; species Acanthosepion lycidas. The sequence continues at coordinate 21,030,477 of OZ010601.1, forward strand.
ATTTAGAGGGATAAAGTGCTCAATATCAGGGATAGAGCGTGTGTAAATATAAAAGTGAAAATAGAAGTCAACACTTAGAGGCGACAGTCTGTTTCATGCTATATGCAATCGTCAGGCCACATGTGCTGTTATTTTTCTCGGCTTTTTATATATATACGGGGCAGTGGTGCATTGTGGGAAGTCTATTATGGCGGTTGTTTTACCGGAAGTCGTTTATTTATTTATTTGGGTTAAATTATTTGGCTTGTTTTTATTTTTTGTTTCATATTTTATTTATTTATTTATTTTTTTTAATCGATGTTTTTATTAACGTAGTAAAAATTTGTTTATGTCACTTATTTAATAGTTTTGTTTATTATTTACTTTATTTATTTGGGTTCGTTTTTTTTTTTTTTTGCTATTATTATTATTCTTTTTCGTTTATTCTAACAGGTGTGATTTGATAATTTGTTTGGATTAATTAATTTAAATATATATATATAAATAGCCGAGAAAAATAACAGCACATGTGTCCTGACGATTGCATATAGCATGAAACAGACTGTCGCCTCTAAGTGTTGTCTTCTATGTTCACTTTTATATATATATATATATATATATATATATATATATATATATATATATGTGTGTGCGTGTGTGTGTGTGTGTGTGTGTGTGTGTTTGTCTGTGTGTGTAATCAGCATATATTTATGTACAAAGAACTAATCACGCATAGAATATATATATATATATATATATATATATATATATATATATATATATAGTTAAGTTAACAAATGCGTTGGTATATAATACACGTGGATTCTCGTAATATAAATATTAAAACTGATTCACAAAAAAAGGTGAATGTATTTATTGATTATTAAAGAACAAATAATTAATAAACAATAAAATCCCAAAAACCTCATAACGGGAAGATCCTATTTCAACAGACGAATATATCGGTCGTCTGCCTTATCAATCCAGGATTAGTAAATTTAATTGGGAAAGCAAAATCAAACAGTCGAAAATCTAATACAGAATTTATTTTATATATATATAAATATATATATATATATATTATGTATGCGGCTTGACGATTGCGTCTGGCATGAAACAACCTTGTTAGCTACGATTAATTAAAGATGAACATATTTTCTTTTATGAGTGATTCCATCACGTCTCGTCTCTTAAGCTTGGAGAGTAAATATTCATTCTTATAGTTCAAAGTCGAGTCTAATAGTGTTATTAATCCCTCGGAGAATTCCAGTAAGATATCTTTAATCATTTTTTTGAGATACAACGGTTCGGAGCCTAATCTAACAATTGGACAATTTTGCTTTTACACGCCTTGGACAATTTTGCTGTTACCGCCGGTAAAGCAACTAGTCTAATCGGATTTTGTTACAGTTCAACCATATGCACCCCCCCCGACTCTTATACAGTTTTTTGATATATATATATATATATATATATATATATATATATATATATATATATATAATCTAAAAGGCCCAAACAATAATATTCCATTGTTATAATTTATTACATTGTAATCGCAATCACGACCCAATTCATCAAACCTAAAAATTCAAAAAGAAATCGGATAATCTAACTCCGGGTATAAAAACCAAAATGTTAGCGAGTGTTTATGTGTGGGAGTGAGAAACCAGTGTGAGAGGGAAATCTACGAAATCTCTAGACAGAGGTGTGACATAAGAAAGAAGAGCAGGAAGGCCTAAAGGTGAAGGAGGAGATTAAAATTTCACAGAGAGAAGTTTTAAAGAGAGGGGTTAAATAACGGTTTAAATGAGTGAGATACAGATAAATATGAATTATTTTTAGATGCATAAATCACGACTGATTCGCGGACCTAAAATTAGAATTAAAAAAAAAAAACATACACCGGGAACGTGTGGATACATTTGTAGTGACATTACGCGCAATAAAAAACATTATGATCTAAACTTAAAATCCAGTCAATTCATACAACCGATGCTTATGTGAAAATTTTCCGTCTGCTTTGCATTACTAGCCTTATGTTTACAAGAAAAAAGATGAGAGACGGGGAAAAAAGTAAAGCGTCGGGGTATATATTGACTTCAAATATATATATATATATATATATATATATATATATATATGTGTGTGTGTGTGTGTGTGTGTGTGTGTGTGTGTGTGTGTGAAAATATATAGAAAATAGGAAAAAACTGGTTAGGTAAATAATCCGAAGTTCTAGTATTTTTGTTATTATTTTTAAAAAATAGTGCTCGATACAAAGTAGAGCATAAATATAATTTTGTATTTAAAAATATGAATCCAACACCCTACATAAGAGTTCTCATGTTTCAAAACAAGAGCCGAAAACTTCAATATAATTATTTGAATTAAGTTGAATTAAAGTAAGCTCTGTTCCATCTTCAAGCGAAATTTTTTTTTTTTTTTTTTTTTTTTGAATAAAATTTCGCTCTAGTTTTGAAACATGAGAATTCTCATGTAGCGTGTTTGAATCATATTTTTAAATAAATAATTATATATATATATATTTTCAGAACAATAAGTTAGCTACAACAACTTTGACAGGCGAATTATGCAAAAATAGAAGCGCCTTTGTCTTCCCCAAAGTGTTGTTAACGTAAGAATGACAAGGGTGGCACTTTATGAACAACGTGATGTTCTTTGCCGGAATTATCTCATATATTCTCGTGAATAAATAGTCTAGAATGCTTCAGTGATAAAATAATTATGTAAATTACTTATACTTGCACGAATCAATCAATTGAAAACGATATTTTCTAATGTACGAATAATTTTGTGTTTTCTTTTTTTCGATAATTCGCCTGTCAAATTTGTTGTATTTATTCTATTATTCTGAAAATTAGGTTTAATGTTCCTTTTTCTGCTTATTAACATTTAAAAACATAGCAACCTACGGGCATTAGAGTCTGAGAAATGGATTCAAATATTCAAAATTGATTGGTACACGAATAATTTCGTCGTTGACTGTATGTATCAAAATATTACGTTGGTGCAAAAATAGTGACGTAGGAATGTCGTTTTTTGACGTTAAAACGTACGTCAAAAAACGACATTATTATGTCATTATTTTTGTACCAACCTAATATTTGTCTATATTTTCTGCGATGCGGTATTGTAATTATTTATATTGTTCGAACTGCGGTCCTCATTCTTATTTTCATATTCATGACGTTTCGGTCATTGTACACAACAGCCTTCTTCAGGAACGGTCTGTATTTCTTGTTATGGCCCAGGTTAGGACCAAGGATGAGCAACACGAACACAAGAGTAGAAATAACGAAGGTATATTACACGAAACAATAATACAAGATGTGAAACTTGTTACTATGACTGTCAGTCTGGTTTGGAGTGAACTACTGTCGGCTCGACTCGATTCGACCCTCTCTCTTGAGAGGCGTAGCATACATAGTGTTAGGAAGAGTTCATTCTGTAGTTATTGGTAAGGACCCATGACATTTCTGAGATGACATATTGGAATTATTTACATTATTGACATTGTTCGGACTGTGGTCCTCATCCTTATTTTCATATTCATAACGTTTCGGACATTGTACCGTCCGGACTTCGTCAGGAACTGTCTATATTTCTGAGGTCAGCTATGGAAATTATTTAAGTTATTTACATTGGTCGGACTGTTATGCTCATCTTTATTTTCCTGTTCATGACGTTTTCGCTTTTGTACGATCCTTTTTTCTTCTGGAACTGACCATATTTCTGAGATGATGTATTGTAAATATTCACATTATTTATATTGTTCGGACTGCTGTTCTCATTTTT
>OZ010601.1:21039271-21059271 GCA_963932145.1 Acanthosepion lycidas
AGATAGATAGATAGATAGATAGATATTTTTTTAAGCATTTCACACTAAGCAAAGCGGGTGTGTCATTAGCACTCAAGGCGTTACAGAGAGTTAAATTAAGAGTAAAGAGGCGGGGTTGAGAAAAGGAAAAACGATAAGGGTTGGGATCAAGATCAAGGAATCACTAGATTTCGATTGACATTACATTTGAATATCTGCAGATTATACCTATCATGGAATCAATTAAGAGGAAATGAGTTCCACACACGGAAAGTGGGAGATAAGAAGATAGGATAGAAGAGAGGCTACATTTAACCGTTTCTACAGTGAAAGGCTGGGACTGACATACAAACCTAATAGCGCGCTTAAATTCATAAAGAGCGGGAACCAGTGTAAGTATTTTGTCGGGGGAGTTGCGGTGAAAATACTTGTAGAAAAGACAGAGGGAACACACGGCACTTTTGTGAGAAAATGATTGTAAACGAGATGTCCATCATCACATTGTATTTATATGAATTATACTTTTAAACATTTTCTTATGTTTATACGTACCTTCTTTTATAGATACAGATATTTAAGTAAATGATCTGTTTATAATAAACAGTATTAACGACATTTAACGGCCTGAATTTCCGAGAAATTTTCATAGAAAATAGGCGTCTTCCGACAGAAATTGAACCTGTATCCTATACGGAACCGTCATTTAGCCTGACGTGCTTTTATCGATTGAGCCACAGAGGAGCGTTTTGGTTAGTAAGGTCAATTGTACTGTTTTTAAACTACAATTCTCCATGATTTTCTCTCATACATTCATATCTGCTCGATGCGTATAGGAATATAAACAAATCACCTCAGACGTTATGAAATAAGACATTTTCTTATGTTTATACGTTTATATGAATTATAGTATAATTTATCTCTACGTATTTGACAACAGTCGCGTGCCAATGTTCTGTTACTTTACGTATACTCTCTTGGCCAACTTGGCAGCTTGCATGCTGGTTATGGACACATCTTTCGCTCTTATATCGTGTTTATAGCATCTTATTCTTGTTAGTGATTATGACATCTTTCTACTTCCCTTCGTCTTGTCTAATGTTGTCACATGCTGTGTAATTTGTCGCTTAGTCTACAAGGGAGGTGCCTAGGGACGTAATATCGCCTGTCATTTCTTATATGCGAATTTCTCCTTGTATTTATGATGTTAATGCCTAAAATATGTAGGCGTTCAGAAACCTTTGCACGCAAAAAATCTGTATTTGATTCTATTGGGTTGGTGCAAGAATAATGTCGTTTTCTCACACATGTTACTATGTGAGAAAACGACATTATTTTTGCACCACATGTTCGTGTTTTTTAATTGTTTTGCCACAGCTATTTCATCTACAACTCTTGCAATTCTGGAGCTCTCTTTACAGACAATTGAACCAAGATATTGGAATTTTCTCATTAATTTAAGTACTTGATCATCGTATTTTTTAAAATTATTTTTTAATATTATCAAATATCACAACTTTCCCCTTCGTCTAAGTCGAAGTGAAACCATATATGATGAGTTGTGGTATTTTACTTAAGTATGACTCTCTTTCAGTTCTAGATATTAAATATGCCGGTCTCCTTTCTTGTGTAAGTGCAGCAACGGCATCACCCCAGCTTATATGATATCTGTTGCCAATCGAATGGTGCTATGAGATTTTCAAATGCTATTCCTGGAATGGGTTTGCAGACGCATCACTTTCGGTTCGGTTGTGAACGCTGCTAGAATTGTTTATCATTTTAAAATAGCATATAACGCTGTAAATATTCCAAACGCCATAAGCCTGCGTTTCACGCAGACATTCACAATGAGGTCCGCCATATTACTCGAAGTGCGACATTTGCCAAGTTATATTTAATCAACACGTGAGCTATTTTTTCCACATATCTCATGAGAAATCATATATATATATATATATATATATATATATATATATATATATATATATATATATATATATATATATATTGAATAACTTGTAAGAAAAAAATGGAAAAAGTTTACTAGTCGTCCACTAGTAATTCATCGGACAGAGTTTGTTGAGGTTGTTATGACGACACATACGTATGAACGAAAGGCGCTGGTAGTTTCAAAATTTCAAAATATTTTTAATAATATGTTTTGGGAATCTAGCCAAATTCATCTATATTATCTTTGTTTTTAACTATCCCACATTGCCATAACAGAAAATCTGTCAACAATAGTGACATATTGTAAGAAACTGGACGTAGATGTTCTATGGCTGAACTCGTGATTAAATAACTTTGTAGACATTTTCATCTTAGTGAATTATTTTCTGATTTTATTAGAGCATCATTTTTATGTCGAAATAATGGTCAGTCTCATTACGGAGAACAATCAATGCGTTATGTGTCCCTTTTTTTTAAAAATGTCTCTATATATTCTTTTATTTAACTTTTCCAATATATTCTACAATCCTGAATGTTCATTGGATTTATTTAAAAGCACTCAGAATGTGCAGCCCTCAATATTTACACGAAGAGGAGAAATATCTGGAAAACACATTCATGCGAAACAAAAAGTTCATAAATTATTCCAAAGTATAAAAGCTGTCCTTCCTGAAAAAGCCAACGCATCAAAACAAATATTATTCCACCTACTAACTCTATCACAATTAGAAACGAAAAGAAATTATTTATACTCAACATAAAATTTGTCACAACTACATCTGAAACAATGACTTCATCAATAATAAAATAAATGAAGGAGGAATTTATTCTATCAACTGCAAGAATTGACAGTAAGTACATATTGGAGAAACCAAACACAAGTACCCTTTTTACATTTTGTCTTATAATTTGCTCAATAATATATATATATATATATATATATATATAGTTATAGTTATCTCATATAATATATTTTCTGGTTATACGTTATTTTAATGGATACATTTTATTTAATTAAATGATCTGTTTTTAATTAAACTGTATTAAGTACTTTTACCGAACTGAGAAATTGCGTAGAAAATATGGGTTCTTCAACAGGAATCGAACCTGTGTGCAGAACAGACATTTCATCTGACATGCTATACCACTTAGCTATAGAGAAGCGCCTGGTTAGCAAATTAATGTTTTTAAACAACAAATGTTTGTCGATCCTTCCAGAAATATCATATCTGCTCAAGAGACGAACCTTATCATAAACATAGACAACATATTATAAAATGGATTAAGTCCGGCATTTATTTAATATATATTTCTGTATATACGTTATTTTAATAGATACAATTTATTTAGGTAAATGCTTTGTTATTTAAATAAAGAGAATTAATCACATTTACTGGCCTGATTGTTCGAGAAAAGTCTTAGAAAATATGCGTTCACCAACAAGAATCGAACCTGTGTCCTATACTTAACAAAGACTTAATGCATTTCATAATATAATGCCATTGTTTACATTAAATACATCACCAAAACAGACATGATCATTTAGGAAAAATCGTCAGAGATTTAAAAAAAACGAAAAAAAATATTACTTTGGAATTTGCTAACCAGACGCCTCTATATAGCTAAGTCGTATAGCACGTCATATGAAATGACAGTTTCGTATAGGACACAGGTTTGACTCCTGTTGGAGAACGCATTTTCAGCAAAATTTCTCAAACATTCTGACCAGGAAATGTAATTAATAAAGTTTCATTAAAAACAGAGCATTTATTTAAATAAATTGTATCTATTAAAATAACATATAAACAGAAAATATATTAAATAATTGTCAAATCTAATCCATTGCATTCCAATATATATATATATATATATATATATATATATATATATATATATATATATATATATATCCAAGCAGAAGGATGCTCTGAAAATTTTAGGGGCTGACTGCGAAGACTGCGAAGGAGTGATGCTATAGCTGTGAAATCTGGCATACATTATATATCAACTCTTATTAATAACTGAATTATTTTCTTTCCAGCTGAACTGATATCATACTGTTCAAAGATTGGTTTAGGCAGCTCTAGTTATCCTTTATCCCATTGGCCATATCTAGGGATATCTCCTCTTATTATTATTACTGAACAGTCCTACCATTGGAAACTAGACAATTCCTAGGCTTGTGCAGTAGGCAAGGTTGATTTTTCAATTTTCTTTAGAAAATCAACAGAGCACTTGATTTGAAAACATGAATTTGATCTGATAAATACTGAAACCAAAATTGAGATTCGTAGCATTCATCAAAGTTTGAGAATTTAGGTTTAAATATCGTCTGAAAACATTGTACCGAAATACATAATTTCCGCAGGGTTTTGCATACAAAATAGCTTCAAAATTTCACTTTTACAAGAAAAAGATCCAAATCTTTATATATTATGTATTAGTTACAACGAATTGAAAATATGTTAAAACCATAATTCTAATTTTGAATAACCAAAAACAAAATATCCTTAAATCTTTAATACGTAAACACGATAATGTTAATATTAAATTGGTGCAAAAATAATGACGTAATAATGTCGTTTTTTGATGTTAAAAACACGTCAAAAAACGACATTATTACGTCATTATTTTTGCACCAACCTAATACCATTGGGGAAGGTATGAATGCTTTTTTTTCACCACCCCAGCAATTGTAAATAACAGGGAAAATCTGTCTCATCTGCCATGTATTGAAAGATACATGATCGCCTAAACATGTATCACGCATAGCATATACTGACTGAAAAACCGTGAAAAATGGACACAAATCATTGAGAGAATGTTTTAAATTTATATTATTTATTCAAAATCGCACTAAAACTACTGCACTGTATAATATATTACATAATATAGCCAAATTGTTCAGTAAAATTTCTCTTTGAAATAAATTTGGGTCTTATTTAAAGGCAGAATCATTTAATAATAATGTGCCTTGAAGCTTGTCCTTATCGTCGTCATCCGTCCGTCTCGAGCCTGGACGGGATATATAACTAGGGCTGTCTAGACATCTAGTTGCCCCGGTCGGCCTTGCTAGCAGAGTCAAAAGGAGATGATAAACCAATACAGTTTGGTACCAACGCAGTTGTAGGAGTTGCGGGATGTATCACAAAGTGCCGTCCATCCCCCTTAGAGACCCCACTCCGGGTTTCAATTCAGACTTATCCTTCTCTTAGACCAGTTGCCTATAGAACCCAGTCTGTTCTGCTATTTATCCATAGCTGGAGGGAGAAGAAGATTAACAACTTTCCCAAGGGTATTAGCACGGAAGAGAATGTAATGGATTCGACTGGAATTCGAACTCAGCTCTCCGATTCCTCAATCCAAGCCGCTACCCATTACTCCACCGTGCCTGCTCATAGAGTTTGTAAAACCAGTAAATTGTAAATATCATAAGACTGTGCTATAATTATTTTCCTGATCATCGGAATGAAATTCTAACGCGACGAGTTTGAACATAAACTTAATCTTTAGACTTCATCTTTTCCTCAAAAATCGCTAACACTTTATTTATCATACCAAATAGCAGCTTTCAAATCTAGTTCAATACCACGTTTGTAAAATTAACCGCCGTAATGTGCAGTAGAAGAACAGTATACTCCGTAGATTAAATAAAATGTTCAGTTCGGAATTTACTGAAGTTTAAACGTGTCGACCTATATACCAGGGGAAGTTCGGAAGGTACAACGGTCGCGCCATTTTGATAACAACAACAAAGACGAGGATAACAGACCGCATACAAAGAATGAAAATAATAACAAAGGAGAAGAAAACAGAAATTGTTAATGACAGTAAAACAAATCTTCTCAAGAGCTGTAAAGGTTAGCGTGTTGAGGTGGGGGCCTTGATCAACCACGTTCTGAAGATGTCGAGTACAGAGGAGAAAACGGATAAATGAACCTATTGGTAGTCACTTCAGTCTGCGTGTATTTGCTGGTGCGGCCCGGGAAACATATTTCAGCTTAGAAAGAAAATCAATGAATTCGAGAAGCGACCGACATCACATCGATCAGCTCCTTAGCATCGGAGAAAGTCAATTCACATAAACGTTGAAATGAAGAGTTTAAATGATTTTTTTTTTAAATTACTGTACTTCTGTTACAAATCGAAAATTGTGGTTGCATATTCAGAGAGCCATCAGGTAAATATCCATTGAATATGCAAGCATGAACTAAAAGAGGACACTCCATCTCTCTTTTTTTTTCTCTCTCTCTCTCTCTTAACCTATCTACCTATCTATTAATTCATAATCAATGGACTTTCTTTCTTTCTCTCTTTCTTTCCCAGTCAATTCCTATATCAGTATGTTTATATGCATCTGTCTATCCTTCAGTCTCTCCTCTATCTGTGTCACTATTCATATCTATCTATCTATCTATCTATCTATCTATCTATCTATCTATCTATCTATCTGAATGTTTACTTCTATCTATCTATCTATCTATCTATCTATCTTTTTTCGATAGGGATAAAAATGCTCACTACAAAGAAGTATTCATGTTTCGATGCGGGTGCATCTCGACTGCTGTGAACCAAAAATGGTTATCTATCTATCTATCTATCTATCTATCTATCTATCTATCTATCTATCTCTCTCTCTCTCTCTCTCTCTCTCTCTCTCTCTATATATATATATATATATATATATATATATATATATATATATATATATATATATATATATTCTGTATATCTACCTATATATAGTGTATATATAGCGTATATATATATATATATATATATATATAGGTAAGGAAGACCAAATAAGTAACATGGTTCAGGAAGTTAGAAGATATCGATTGGCGTTACATTTACATTTTTTCAAGATGGTAAGTGGCAGGAAAGCAAAACATCAGAATAAGTTTTTCTTTAGTTTTTTTTTTTTTTTTTAATTATGGCACATTATGAAAAATAATATAAAGAAGTAAAAAAAAACAAAATCACTGCGTATTATAACCGAATTCGTATATAAAACCAGTGAAACAAAAGAAACATGATGCGTATTAGGTTGGTGCAAAAATAATATTGTTTTTGACGTTAAAAAATACGTCAAAAAACGATATTATTTTTCCACCAACTTAATATTTTATTGAAGATACACATGAAGATATATAGTTGTTAAATATTTCCATTGACGAGAGTAATTTGGAGCCACCGAAAAACAACAGAAAGCGGACACGTTTACTGCCTAATAATGACACTGAAAGATTATGAAATGATAGCAGAAACCATTAAAGAGTTTATATGAATATCACTCAACAGTGACTCAGTTCTCAGTCGAAAGTTCGGCAAAGATACTCCACATATCTCAAGAATAGAGATTTTAAGATAATTAACGGGCAACGCATTTATCTTTTATCAGCGGAAGGTGTTAACATCTCTAATTGATTGAAGAGAGGAGAAATGGATAATTACATTTATTTAATACACTATTACAGAACCGCCAGTATTCACAAGACCCATAGTTATTAGATCCAATATTGCGTCTAATTCTCTCAGTAAACAAATAATTAGCTCCATTGAGGACAGGTTTACATTTATCACGTCCAGCCATGAATTGGTGTCTGTTGTGATCAGGACCGTCACACTGATACATCCGGAAATAGTGGTTCCTGTGGGATATAGTGGCAGAACATGCACGTGGAAAATTGAGGTTTCGCCTGGCATTTCTGAGAAGGAATAGAAGCATCTATGCAGACTTTGACTCAAGAAGAAATGTCAGTGGCACAATTCTAAATAGGAAGTTTAATAATATTTTATGTTAATTAATCTACGCATGCATGGACTCTCCCAGCGACAAATAGGGGCAGGTACTGTTTTTGGAGTGTATGACCGAACATTTTTGCTATAACACTCTCGTTTGCATAGGTTTACATTACTCTTTCTTTTAATAAACTTGTTTAACTCTGATTATGATTCTAACACGGCCACAACAATATCAATCCAAGAGCATCGTGAAGAAAGTCTCAAAGTGAATCCTAATCAGCATGCCGGTCCGCTAACAGAAAGAGGTCTTATGAATAGGAGATTCCTGTGTAATAGATTGGAACGAATTATCAATGACTACTACAGAATAATCCTAGTTGCCAAGCCGACAGTGTTGTAAAGCGAGGAAAGAGGTAAGAAAGTAGAAGAGATGAAAAAATATTTCAAGTAAAAAAGCGTGTTGCTCAAAATTATCAGAGAAACGAGTAGGGAAATCGACAATCTTACTAAGGGACAAAACAATGGAAAAATTGAATGCTTGAATACCAACAACAGCAGTAACATTAGAATGTTTAAGCGATGTGTGTCAATTTATTAGACTGGCTATCATCCTTTCCAGCCTGATCAGTTAGTTTACATTTACCTGGATTAAGACAAGAGAGATGTGCATTAATCAATATACTAGCCAGTAACTGGAATTCATCTCGACCTCTACTCTTTTCCTTAACCAATACGTCCAATTAAATAGGAAATGAGACAGAATAATGCGATAGCCAAAGGACAAATTATGAAATTGTCAAAATTGAGGTTTTAAATAATACTTGTCTGACCTTAATGGAAGGGGCAAGAATAGAATAGTTTTGCCTATGATGGTATATGCAAAATGTGGGCGAAATTTAGAGTCAGTGAATAGGAATGAATAGGAGGAGACACAGTCGAGTGATGGATAGCGGCTCAGATAGGGTAATTGGGGAGCCGGGTTCGAATTTCAGTCGAATCCATTACATTCTCTTGCGTGGTATGAATCTTCTTCATCCCCACCAGTAGGGCTAAATAGCAGGACAGACCGGATTCTATAGCCATAGATGGCAACTGGTCTACTGCAGATAGAAATGACAACCTACTGCGGGGAAAATATCTGCCTCCTCGAAAGATACATGACACGCATGGCAAATAACTGACTGATTGATGGCCACTGGGCGTGCATATATTCTGCTACGATATCTAATGATACAAACGAACATACTTGTTCAACATATATAAGATCGACTAGTATCGACTCAGTGCTGAGTTTGTATCCATTAAAGCACGTGCTTATACCTTTGGGAAAGGTCCTTAAAGGACGTACTTATACCTTTGGGAAAGGTAGGAATTCTCTTATTCACCCCACAGCTATAGTTAAATAGCAAGACAGACCGGGTTCTATAGCCTTTGATGGCAACTGGTCTACCGGAGAAAGAAAGGGCAACCTACTGTGGGGAAAAAATCTGCCTCGTCAGTCATGTATCGAATGATACATGATCGCCTAATCATGCATCACCTATGGCACATAGGAATGCAGGAAATGTTAAATAATGATCCTTAATGGCATTATATACGTTCACCGAATGATACCGCACTTCAAGCCAAATACCTGGCTATCGTATAATAACACGTCACTTTCGATGGTTGTCATAAGCTGCGGCGTAGCCGGGTTTAGATCTGCTTCCTTGAATGTCTTCTATGTGCCGTCTCCCTTCATAGCTCTTCAAAATGTCCTATCTTTTGTAGGTGTTAATTTGTTTTTCTTTTTGCTATATCAACTACACGCTACTCTGTGAAACATTTGAAACCTCACGCTCTTAGGTTGTCCCCTTTTTTTTCTTATCTGCTGCCATCCTTTAATAAGTCATGTCAATGTCCGATGTGCCCCTGTTATGTTCCCTAGAAATGTCAGCTGTTTCTTTCTGATCTCAGGCGTCATTTCGTTTCAAATTACCCTAAATCTTCTTCATTGCTCATATTTTCAGTCCATGGCATTCTCACTATCCGTATGTAGAACCGCATATTTTTTTCTTCGTGTCTCTTCATCGTCTGTTAGGAAATATAACAACAGTTAATTACAACTTCTTTGTTTCTAATGAAAAATTCGTGATTGTTAATACATTACTTCATTTTTGGAAGACAATTTTCGCTATCAATATGTGTTTTCGGATTTCGGTGTCATTTTTCAGTCTTCTGTTGAAACTCTTCTTAGATACTTACATTAATGTACTTGATTGATTTTAGTGTGTCTAATTTGAAATTTGAATATTAAGCTCTTCATAATTTATCTTCTAAAATTGCTATTTTGTACTTTATTCTCGCTTTCATTCATTACGTTCTTACTTGGGTAATGAAGTTTACTAGGATAGCTTCAATCTGTGTTCCTTATAGATTGTCTGATATACAACTGGAATGTATGTCGTTTTAGATTAAAGTAACCAAGATTAGGATATTAGTGTGAACCATTAATTAAATTATATGTGTTTATTGTAAGTTGTTTCCAATATTATACATTTGCAGACATTTTGAAATGCATTTATTCAGTTATTTATTATAAAAACAAATAAGATGAGGATACTAGTCTGAATAATTCTTAGAATAATGCATTTTTATAGCAACTCATTTGCAATCCATTTCCCTTGTAAGCTATTTGCAATGCATTCCTATAGTAAAACATTTGTGATCAAAACAACAAAGATGAGGATACTAGTCTGAATAATTCATGAAATAATGCATTTTTATAGTAACTCATTTGCAATCCATTTCCCTTGTAAGCTATTTGCAATACATTCCTATGGTAAGACATGTGTGATCAAAACAACAAAGATGAGGATACTAGTCTGAATAATTCATGGAATAATGCATTTTTATAGTAACTCATTTTCAATCCATTTCTCTTGTAAGCTATTTGCAATGCATTCCTATAGTAAGACATTTAAGCCGTAAGTTCTATGTTAACAGTTTCTTCACTCGCTATTCTCGCTTGTGGAACTCTCATTCAGTCCCTTGCTTTCTAGTCAAATTTGATCTTAAATGAATTAAATGCGATGTCACACATTATATATCTGTCGTCTAAATTCCTGTTCATTTACTGTTCTCTCAACTTCATGTTATTTTCTCCTATTCAGTAAACTTATGCGCCTTAGAGGCTTTATTGCCCTGTTTGGTTTAAATTGATTGAAATCGATGCTACCGTTTCGGCTTGTGAGCTTTTTTCCAATGAAAATCATCTAAGTTCAAATTAACAAAGATTATGCATGATTCTTTTTACGGTTTTGCATGTTTCCTCAATTTTCACAGGTTTGTAGTCGACATTTCTTCTTTAATATTCAACGGTCGTTAAACCTCATTCTGACAATTGTTCAAGGAAAATATAATTTCTTTTCAAATTTAATTTATTCACCCTTAAAGTTGTTATTTTTTAATTATTTTTGTGACTTTTATTCCTTTATTAATTTTCTATCATTTACATTAAGGAATAAAAATTTACAATTTAGAACAAAAAAAAATATTGGTGGGTGAGTTTTCCTCCTATTACGAAGTGGGTCCATTGGCACCAGGTTTGGAATTTATAATTAAATAAAAATATAAACCATTCTAAATAGGTCTCATTTCTTTTTTTGAAGATTATAAGGAAAGTTATAATGCCAGTATTACTTATTAAGAATCTGCTGATGATATGCACGATAACAACAAAACTAACGGACATTGATCTTCAATGGTTAATGAAATGTATTATTCGAAAGATAAGTTCGAAATTTGGTCTTCTAAACCAACAAAAAGGACACAAGAAAGGATTCCATCTTGGACTTTCACATTTTGCAATAAGACCTTGTGATTCAGTCTTTTGTCATTTATATTGTTCAGCCCACGAGTTATCACGATGATAAAAAAAAACTGAAAAAAATGTATCTTCAAACCCTACAATGATGTATGAAAAATATTATTTGAATGGTAATTCTGCAATTTGGTCTTCTAAATCAAATGAAAGGGCACAACAGAGACCTCCATTTTACAATGTTTCACATCAAAGCCAGGACTCTCATCTTTTGCAAGATTATCTTGTAATTCGGCTCATTCCTTTTATCGTTTATGAAGATAAATCCCCTGAAAATAAACCAGACAAACACTGAAGGAATTGGTATTTTTTAACCCTTAAAGTTCTTCGATCCGAATTATTTTTTATGACTTAATTTTCATCATTTTCTATCATCGAATTAAATGTAATAAATTTAAAACAAAAAATAAAATTGGTGGCTGACTTTTCCTCCTATTACGAAGTGGGTCTATTCGACCCTTGCTTGAATTATTGAATTAAATAAAAAATATAATCCATTCTAAATAGGTGCCATTTCTTTTTCTGAAGATTATAATGCAAGTTATAATGTCAGCATTATTTATTCAGAATCTGATGATGATATGAACGACGACAACAAATCTAACGGAAATTAATCTTTAATGATTAATGAAATTTATTATTCGAAAGATAAGTTCTAAGTTTGGTCTTCTAAACTAAGAGAAAGAACACAAGAAAGAATTCCATCATGTACTTTCATATTTTGCAATAAGATCTTGTGATTCAGTCATTCGTCATTTATATTGTTCGGCACACGACGTAGCAGGCATGAATGATGACAACAAACCTGACAAAAATGTTTCTTCAAACCCTTCAATGATGAATGAAAAGTATTATTTGAATGGTTAGTCTGAAATTTGGTTTTCTAAATCAAGTGAAAGGACACATCAAAGAACTCCATTTTACAATGTTTCACATGAAAGCCAGGACTTTCATCTTTTGCAAGATTATCGTGTAATTCGGCTTATTCCTTTATATTGTTTATGAATATAAATCTCCTGAAAATAAACCAAAGACAAACACTGAAGGAATTGGTATTTTTTAACCCTTATAGTCCTTCTATCCGAATTATTTTTTATGACTTTTATTTTTCATCATTTTCTATCATCGACTTAAATGTAATAAATTTAGAACAAAAAATAAAATTGGTGGCTGACTTTTCTTCCTATTACCAAGTGGGTCCATTGGTTCCTTGCTCGAAATATTTAATTAAATAAAAAAATATAATCCATTCTAAATAGGTGCCATTTCGTTTCTGAAGATTATAATGCAAGTTATAATGTTACTATTACTTATTCGGAATCTGATGACGATGTGAACGATGACAACAAACTTACGGAAAGTAATCTTTAATGATTAATGGAATTTATTATTCGAAAGATAAGTTCGAAATTTGGTCTTCTAAACAAACAGAAAGAACACAAGAAAGAATTCCATTCTGGACTTTCACATCTTGTGATTAAGTCTTTCACCATTTATATTGTTCATGAAGGCAAATCTCTTGGAAATAATCCAACAATTATCAGATGCTTAAAGAATTTAAGACCTGCAGATATTGTTACAACTAGAAACACTACTGACTCACTGCCTAGGAATACCATCCAAGGATAGAAAGAAAAAATGTGGGGTCTTGAAATGAATGAAAATCCGCCCACCGTCTGTCATAATTGCCAAAAACATGTTTGTCAAGCCCGATTAAAAGTATTTTCTGTGAAATGTAGCGATGAAATCTAATTTAAAAAAAAAATGTAAATTGGATTAATTTTATAATTTAAAACTAAATGCAAGTGTGTATTGTATTTTTTTCTGTTTCAATAAAGAAATATTTATTAAAATCGTTATTTTTTTCTCCATTTATAATTATACATAACTAATATGATAAAAAAAAATGCAAAAAGAGTCTGTCTATATTTCTGAGATGAGGTATTATGTACACTATTTACATTATTCGGACTGTTGTCCTCATCTTTGTCACCATATTTATTACAGCGTTTCGGCCATTCAGTATCTGTCTATATTTCTGAGGAGGTATTATGTAGAGTATTTACATTATTCGGACTATTGCCCTCATCTTTGTCGCCATATTTATTACAACGTTTCGGCCATTCAGTATCTGTCTATATTTCTGAGATGAGGTATTATGTACACTATTTACATTATTCGGACTATTGTCTTCATCTTTATAGTCATATTTATTACAAAGTTTCGGCCTTTCAGTATCTGTCTATATTTATGAGATGAGGTAATATGTACACTATTTACATTATTCGGACTATTGTCCTCATCTTTGTCGACATATTTATTACAACGTTTCGGCCGTTGTACTCTTCGGCGTTCTTCAGGTGGTTGGAATTTCGAACTGAACCCTTTATTTCGATCACCGGGGTAGACTGTTCTAGTTCGACGTGCCAGCGTTGGTTAGATCCAGTGACAGACCCAAAGAGTGTGAGTTCAATATTCGCTTAAGGCAGTGGAGAACTTTCAGAGGGAAAATTAGCAGGAGATAACTGATACCTGACATCCATTAAAACATGGCACGCGGAATTCAGAGGAGAAATTAACAGGAGATAACTGACATCCATGAGACATGGCACGTTGAACTAGAACAGTCTACCCCAGCGAGCGAAATAAAGGGTTTAGTTCGAAATTCCAACCACCTGAAGAAGGCCAGAGCGTACAACGGCCGAAACGTTGTGATAAATATGGCGACAAAGATGAGGACAATGGTCCGAATAATGTAAATACTGAAAATGCAAAAAGTTTGAATTGTTTTAAAAAAAATAGAAATGGTCCCACTGGACCCTGGTGGTATTTAATGGAAGCCAGCTTTCTTCGTAGACGGAGAGTTAAGGGTAAATGGAAACAACAACGCACTTTGAAGTAAGTCATCATGATTTTTCTTCGTCAGCGAAACAATCTCGACTCGTTTTGTCAAATTAAATAGTAGTTTTTGTATTTATCAACTGAGTAGACTCCCATGCCGCTAACGGTGTTCGTTGGAACTGCAATTTGATATAATTACCATTGCAATACTCCTGCTACGTTAATGTCACGATGTTTCGTGAGTTGAATATAGGTTGCTTGGTCTCAGGTTTTCTTATCAACTTTTCCCGCCATTTCTTTGCAGTTATATCACGTTAGTCGATATTTCAGTCGAGTTGAGTCTGGAATCAAATTCGAATCCACCATTTGCTGAAAGAAAAATTTGAAGAAGAAAAAAGAAAAAAAAAAACTCCTCCAAAACTTGAAGAGAAATGCAAACAGATAATTGAATTAAATTTTCATGAAAAAGACACTTCAGACATGGCCTGCCATATCTTAGATCGGGTGGCTGTTCGAGGTGACGCGGTCGAATCAAATACACATTCATTTGCCTTTATGTATTGCTTGCACCAAAACGATTTGTTCTCTTCTATGTATCTGTGCTGTGTTTTTTTTTATCTTTATTTGATTATGTGTACTTTGGCAACAATCACTCTTTTATGCATGTTTCATTAAAGGGAACTAATCTGGTACAGCGATTAATGTTTTTTCAACTCTTCCTGAATTCTTACAAGTATTTTTTTAGGATACAGAGGACATAAAAACTGTCTGTAGTATTTCAGCCACTCTATTAGCATTTATAATGGACTTTCTTTTACTGGATAGACAAATTGAATATAAGTCTTTCTAGAGTAATGCAATTGTGCGTGTGTATTTTTTTTTAATTTTCTAAACATGTTCTGTACGCTGTGGACGTATTCATTGTTAACATTATTGATTAAGAGGAAAGTTGTCTTAGAGATTGTGAGACGCAACAAATATACTGGATGCAAAATGTTCATATACAAGTTATGTCCAGAAAAGAAAAATAATTTTAAGATGCAAGTAAAATTGAATGAAACACGTCCGATTCGTCTTGAAACTTGCACACACAAACACACAAACACAAACAAGCACACACACATACACAGAAAGCAATATATATATTAGGTTGGTGTAAAAATTATGACGTAATAATGTCGTTTTTTGACTTATTTTTAACGTCAAAAAACGACATTATAATTTATATTTGCACCAACCTAATAGAAAACGCTCAATATTAGAGATGGATTTAACATATTTGTTTAAACACAGGGTCAAAAACTCACATCAATACAACCAAATATATATATATATATATATATATATATATATATATATATATGAAAATAATAATAACATGTATATCTATATATATATATATATATATATATATATATATATATATATATATATATATATATATATAAATGAAAGGTAAATTTCAAAATTAGTTAAAGATTTAAAATATAAAATAAACTGACGGCTCAAAACCCACATCGGGAGACTGTGTATATATATATATATATATATATATATATATATATAATTATTTATTTTTAAAGAAAAAAAAAAAAAAAAAAAAAAAAAAAAATTTATAACATAAATATGTTATAAAATCACTACAAAAATAGCCATTTTGTTTCAACACCTTCGGTGTCTTATCAAGTGATGACGTTGAATGTAAAATTTTTTGGGAAAAAAATAATTCCCAAAAAATTTCGCTTGAAGATGTAACAGAGCCTACTTTAACTCAAGTTAATTCAAATATTATTTTGAAGTTTTCGGCTCTTGTTTTGAAACATGAGACCTCTTATGTAGCGTGTTAAAATCATATTTTTAAATAAATAATTATATTTATGCTCTACTTTCGTATCGAGCACTATTTTTTTAAAATAATTACAAAAATACTAAGGAACTTTGGATTATTTACCAAACCAGTTTCTTTCCTATTTTCTACAATATTGTCACACACATATATATATATATATATATATATATATATATATATATTGAAGCATCCTTATATTACTGTGGCACTTCCCCTTTTTCCCACAAGAGATTGAAAAATTAATTAATTTTGCGTATCAAAAGATTGGTTACATCTTTGAGTATTTTATCTGGAATTCCATCTTCAACGGGGGCCTTTCCATTCGAAAGCTGCTTGATGGCTTTTGTGAGATTGAAGATTGAAATATTTGCAGAAAGAATTTGTACAAAAGAACCCCGAGGAAAATTATCTATCAACAGACGAATCTTGATTTAGGACCGTGGGGAAGTGTTCTGACCAGCCCTGAATAATGTGGACTTTGTCAAAAAAAATGTTATCTGAAGAAAGGTTTGATGATAGATCTCTGGGAATGGGACCAAAAACTCCCTTCAAGGCACATCTATTAGAAGCCGCCTTCAAACCTTGAACTTTTATTGTCCTCTTTCATCGTTCTCAGTTTTGCTTGATAATTTTCCTTGGCTGATTTAAAGGCCTGTTTTTTTTTATAGGCATGCTTTATCTGCCATCAAGACCTGACGACATTTATGCATGTTTTCAAGGAGAGATTAAATTTGAGAATCGTTTCAATCAAATCAGTCTTGATGTTTTCGGTATGCATTTTAACGGAGACAATGCAGATTTAACTTCATTACCTACATCAAGAGATAAAGGTTTTACGTCACACAAAATCTGGAAAGAGTCTAATGTTTCCCTGACTTTCAGCATTGTCATACCTACCTCCTTTGGTGTTTTTACTCGATTGTTTAACAGGCTTCTTCAAATATATTGCTGTATTCGAGCAAACGATTTTGTGATGTGACCAATATTGACAGATCGCTAGTAATCGCGTCAGGTTCATGTCGGGGCGATTACGACCACGAATGATCATGTAGTCAATGAAATGGTCGCCCCCTTGATCAAGAATATCGCCATGTAGTTTTTAAACTAGTTGGTTGCTGGAAAACTGTATTGGTGATTACAAGACAGAATTCACCGCAAAGAGAAAGCAGCAATAGCCCATTAGAATTTGATTTACCGACGCCATGTTTTCCAACAAATTTACCCTAGGATAGTTTGTCACATTCAACTCGAGCATTGAAG
Organism: Acanthosepion lycidas; assembly: GCA_963932145.1. Classification (NCBI taxonomy): domain Eukaryota; kingdom Metazoa; phylum Mollusca; class Cephalopoda; order Sepiida; family Sepiidae; genus Acanthosepion; species Acanthosepion lycidas. Next base: position 21,056,755 of record OZ010601.1, read on the forward strand.
TCCCCCATCACATAAAGTTTGTTACGATATGACGTCCGCCTTAGAAGTTTCCAAAGGTTGCAGTAAAAGCATTCTTTTACCTCCTCAGTAGGTCCATGGTAGGTGCATAGCAACTAATTAAAGTGACATCCTTATTCTTACCGATTGGTAAGCTAAGAGACATTAGCCTGTCAGTAATACCAAATGTAAGTGATTCCAATCATTACACAATATCGTTTTTGATAGCAAATCCTACGCCAGATTCTCTTTTCGCAGATCCAGGTCGTCCTACCCAGAATAATGTGTAGCCACCTTCCATTTCTCTTAGTTGCTTTTTGTCTGGAAGTCTGGTTACTGATAGAGCAGCAATACTGATGTTGTTCTGCTTAAGTACTCGTGCAATAATTGCTGTTCTGCGTTCGTAGTTTTCTTATTCTCTTGAAGAGTCCTTACATTCCAAGATGATATGGAAATGTTTGTTTCATTAAGTTAAGTTTTTATGAAATTTCGGGTGCGCAATTTAGATCCCCAGCTGCACGCGCTTTATGACAGGATCATGAGCGGACATTCAATTTTTACATCCCTTTTATTGACCATTCCTCATAAGAGGAAAGCAGTGACATCCCTAAATAGGGAAGTTTTGTTATGAGAGGCGGACACGAAGTTCAAGAATGTCTGATTTTGTGCCATCTACAGCTCATCATCTTGCCATTGTATAAATCTCTGATTACAGGATTTGATATTATTTTTATGGCATTACCCAGACTGATGAGCTCTGAAACAGCGAAGCAGTCTGTCTTTGGTTTACGATCTTAACTCCTGAAAAAAATAATTAAATCGATCGAGCTCTGTGGGGAGAAGAGCGAGAATTTGTAAACATACGCTATTGCTGCTGACAATGCAATACTCTCCAAATTGGATTGATTTCTCTTGGTGACTAGCGGGATTATGAAAAAAGTAAATACATAAAAATTCGACTTTCTCCATAGCCTATGAGACTGATGGTGCCGGGCTCGGCTTGAAGCGATTGGATGTCTAACCACACTGATAAACTGCGAAACAGTATAAACAGTCTATATATATATGTGTGTGTGTGTATGTGTGTGTGTGTACTTGACCCTCCCGTCGAAATCGACGTATGACGGTCAAGCAGTTCACTTCCTAGGAACAGACAGCGCGTCACCACCACCTGAGATTTCATTATAGCGGTGAATGTTTTGGGTAGAACCATCCACACTTTTTGAAGTCCCGAATACAAAGACTTTGTGGCACGTACACTCCGCAGGTTTTGAATTCAGAGTTGTCCTTCTCCTAGACCAGTTGCAATCCAAGGCTATAGAACCCGGTCAGTCATTTTACTCATCCATAGTTGGAGGAAGAAGAAGAAGATTCATACCTTTCCCAAGCGTATTAGCGATTGTAATGGATTCGACTGCAATTCGAACTCGGCTCTCTGACTCCTGTTTTGAATCAACTCTGACCATTACTCTTTGATATATATATATATATATATATATATATATATATATATATATATATATATATATATATATATATATATTAAAGACGTTTTTATGTTTAACGTTCTTAAATACTTGTATCTATAATATATATATATATATATATATATATATATATATATATATATATATACAGAGAGAGAGAGAAAAAAAGAGAGTGATCTGTGGAGAGAGAGCGAGCGCAGTAGGGAGAGTGAGAGACAATTGACAGAACTTGTTTAATATTGATTTTTTATTTATTTTTTATATCTGATAAATATTTAATTATTAATTCCTATATATCTGAGAAATTTCGGCTTTCGTAAAACATTATGAAATACTTTTTTACTTTTGCTTGTAATATATCAGTTTCCGTATTTTCAAATAACCCTTTTTGCCTCTTCGGGAAAACATAGATAGAATTTTATTTTTATTTTAATAAAATATATGAAGTATATTTGATCATAAATTGAATTACATTATTTTGATTTTTAGGATTAAGGCTTTTTTTTTCTTTGTAGCCGTTTTTCTCAAATCTATGCGATATAATAAGTTTGTATTCTACTGATAAGGATTTGCCGGATTTCTTTTTCTTTCTTTTTTTTTTTTTTTTTTTTTTTTGCTTATTTAACCAATAACCAAGAAATATATATTTTTAATCATTTCAATGTCGACCATGTGATAATGTTATTAGAACGCTGTAAGTTACATGTAGTGAAAGTGAATGAGAACGAGATGACTGAAAATTGGTGGTAACTGAGAAAAGGTTAAAAAAAAGGAACAGGCTTCAAGAAGACAGGAGATGACGATTGGTAATGTATTTAAATTTTTGAAGTTTGTGGATTTGAAGTGGTAGTTTACGTTACATTTGACACGGAAATCCGTAGACGTATTGAGGTGGACAAGGACGCGGTGGAGAGTTTTGCGAGACAGGAGGATTTCTTTGGTAATGAAGAAAACAATACTGAGCTGTTACGTGACATCTGTCCTTCTTTACGGCAGCGAATGTTGGACGATTTCCACAAAGATGTAGAAGAGG
>OZ010601.1:21064271-21129271 GCA_963932145.1 Acanthosepion lycidas
AGTTTCTTCCCACTAACCGTCACTTTGTGGGACCCACTCCCAAGAGTGGGTCCCGCAAAGTGCTTCGCCGATTGCTACCAACTTATTTCCCCTACATATCCACTGAAACTGTAACTCTTACTCTTAAGTAAGCCGAGCCTTGCGCAGGGTGAACGTCATTGCAAAAAAAAAAAAATCAATATCATTTTCTGAATTCTGTTCACACGCTAAACTTAATTCTATTGTTCTTTACGCAGATAACATTCTATTAGCTGTGTGAATGCGCACTTGTATATATTAGTTTTCTATTTCCCCAAGTATTGTTCAATGTTAAAAAAAAAAAATACTAGTAAGGCTCATTTTCAACACTGACATGGGTCAGTCATTTCATTCGTTTTCTCGACCCCAGGAGATAACCTCAGCACGCGTTTACTTCGGCAGACATCTTTCTGTCTCGTAAGCAGCGTAAGTGACGCATGGATATTGGAAAACTTGAATCAGTCTGAGGTTAACATCATGTTAAATTTATTGCCATAAATTTTTCAGCAGGAACGCAGCTGTCACGATTGGTAGTAGCACGCCGTCAATCTTGTTAAATAAAACTGTCACTCTTTGTTCGACATTGCTTTAAAATTTATGATATCAAGTAGAGGAATTTAAAATTAACCAGATATTTGGAGTAGTGGAACCTTAGGACAAAACCATTTCATGAAACGAATCTTCAGTATTCTTCTTTGTCTCACAGATCCGTGAATATGACAGGCGCAACGATTAAAAGCTTGCTTTAATCATCTGAGATTATCTTGATATTAATTCATAGAGATCAAACAGTACAAATGATGATAGAAGTATCAAAAATTAGGAAGTACTGCATTTTCTTAGTAAGCAATTGAAATTGCATTAATTTAGTCACTTATCGCCAAAACAAAAAAGATGACTTACTATTTTGAATAATTCATGGAATAATTCATTTCTATTGAAATATATTGATGCTCTATTCCCGCTAATAAGCTCTTCGAAACAGATTTCTACAATAAGTAATCTGTGATGAAAACAACAATGATGATAATACCAGTTTTAATATGTTTATGGAATAATGTATTTTATACTTATTACTTGCTAAATAATTTGGCCTGTTAGCTGTCTGCAATGTATTTATATAGTAAGTCATTTGGGCTAAAAAAATGAGGATACTCGTCTGAATAATGCATGGAATAATACATTTTCATAACACATATGCAAGACACGCCCCTTGTAAGATGTCTGCAATGCAATCCTATTGTAAAGTATTTGTGATCAAAACGACAAAGATGAAGATACTAGTCTGAATAATTCATGAAAGAATGCATTTTTATAGTAACTCATTTGCAATCCATTTCCCTTGTAGGCTATTTGCAATGCATTCCTATAGTAAGTCATTTGTGATCAAAACAACGAAGATGACGATACTAATCTGAATAATTCATGGAATAATGCATGTTTATAGTAACTCATTTGCAGTCCATTTCACTTGTAATCTATTTGCAATGCATTCCTATAGTAAGACATTTGTGATCAAAACAACAAAAATAAGGATACTAGTCTGAATAATTCATGAAAGAATGCATTTTTATAGCAACTCATTTGAAATCCATTTCTCTTGTAAGCTATTTGCAATGCATTCCTATAGTAAGACATTTGGAATCAAAACAACAAAAATAAGGATACTAGTCTGAATAATTCATGAAAGAATGCATTTTTATAGTAACTCATTTGAAATCCATTTCTCTTGTAAGCTATTTGCAATGCATTCCTATAGTAAGACATTTGGAATCAAAACAACAAAAATAAGGATACTAGTCTGAATAATTCATGAAAGAATGCATTTTTATAGCAACTCATTTGCAATCCATTTCCTTTGTTGGCTATTTGCAATGCATTCCTATAGTAAGACATCTGTGATCAAAACAACAAAGATGAGGATACTAATCTGAATAATTCATGAAAGAATGAATTTTTATAGTAATTCATTACAGTAGTATGACTTTGTAATCAAAACAAAAAAGATGTGAATACAAGTCTCAATAAAAGAGGAAGTAATACTTTCCGTTATATGTTTTGTATGCCACGAAAACTTAATATTTTTGTCGACCAGACATATCCAACTTACTTAGCCACTAGGCTTAACATATACTGATATAAATCTATACAAATATTCATGTAGATATTTTCCAGTATATTTTTTCTTTAAGATACATTACGTTTTCAATTTTTTCTAGATATACACGAGATATCTGATGCAATTTTCTCGGTTGATTTATTTCTTCAATGTGAATTATCTTTTTGAAATAATATTATTTCTTATTTCCTGACGTACTGATAAAGTTTTGAACAGAGAGAATGGCGTAGCCGAAGTAAGTAATATTTTTATTATGGAGGAAACAACAGTGATTTGGCAAGGTTAACAAAATCCTATTTCGCCATAAGTTAGATAATCTACAAATGAATGGAATCCTTTTTTAAGCGAACAAATCATCATTTACAATATCAATGAATGATGATTTTCTAGATGATTTTAGTTTCTTTACAGAGTAACAAAGCACCATTTCCTAACCACAAATATTAGCCGAAAATTTGTAAAATTAATCCATATATATATATATATATATATATATGAAAAAATATAGTTTCAAGGTGTGCTATATTTATGGGATAGAGTGCTCAATATCAGAGATAGAGCGTATGTAAGTATGAATATAAAAGTGAACATTGATGTCAACATTAGAGGCGACAGGCTGTTTCATGCTGGACGCAATCGTCGACCTGACGATTGCCTCCAGCATGAAACAGCCTGTCGCCTCTGAGCTTTGACTTCAACGTACAATTTTACGCAGATTTTCTATAACAATTTCACGGACATTCAGGACGGTAAATGTTGTTAATACTGTTTATTATAAACAGATTATTTACTTAAATAATTGTATGTATAAAAAGGAATGTATAAAAATGACCTTATATATATATATATATATATATATATATATATATATATATATAAAAGGCTAATGGTCAGAGTTGATTCAAAACAGGACAGAGTAGTATTAGAATGTGCTCAATACACTTATGAAGAAAACAAATGTACAAATAACATGTAGAGCTTTTAACTGTAAAAATCAGTAGGAGAGTAGAATCCGCTACCTTGGTTTAAAATTTACGGTATCCTCATCGAATTTTTCAAATGACTTAAACAAAAAACAATTGAAGGCTATATTATTTTCAAAAATGAATAAACAAACGCATGACGCTGGGTGTAACGTAATGGGAGAAGGAGGATGAGAAAGAAGAAGAAGAAGAAAAAGGAGGAGGAGGAAGAGGAGGAGGAAGAAGAGGAGGGAGAGGAGAAAAGCAAGTGTATTGTAAATGTATTTGTGGTGGTTTTAATTACTTCGATTTTATCTAGCCTAATATGAAAGTAAGAAAAAAAATTTCTGATATATAAGGAAGGACTTAAGGCGACGGGAATGTGGTTTAAAAGTTTTTTGGGCTCCGTAAATGTCATAATCGCAATTTTGTCCAATTGGCAGAGATTGCAAATATTGCCATGGCTGTTATACTGTTTGGCCGTTTTAAAAATATTTTCCACATTACAAGGGAAACGGGTTCAAATGACCACCTGACTTTTAAAGTATATATACATATATATATATATATATATATATATATATATATATATATATATATATATATATATATATATATATATATATAACGAAAGAAACATTTGATAATAACAAAGAAATATATATATACAAACAAATGAGAAATCATATAAAAAATTCAACCACCATTTCTTATCAGCCGTTTTCAACGAAACTTGCATAATAGAGGGATTACAATACAAATAATATATATATATATATATATATATATATATATATATATATATATATATATATATACATATATACATACACACACATACACATACACACTCACACGCAGACACACACACACACATATATATATAGTAGTCAAAATTCTTGATTTGTGTAACCTCTGCTTTGCTATTCTGTATATATGAAAAATTATTTTGGGAATTGACATAATCCCAAAGTGGTTGCGCACTCGAAACTCGTTACACAATTTATATATATATATATATATATATATATATATATATATATATAAAACAAATCTTGAAATATTTTTCTTTGCAACTTACAAAACTTTAATTCATTTCAAATCAGACGAGGGAATTACTTTCTCCGCTTGCAGACGGTCACGAGTGAATTAAAATGACTTGTGTAGTTAGCAAAGGCCTGTAATGCCATTTTTAAGAGACAAGTCAGCATCAAAAATTAGTTTTCCTTGGAAGAATTATTCGTATTAAAATGAAATAAAAAATAACACCCAATTTATCTTCCGGTTTTAATAGCCAAATAAAATATTGATTTACGCAATGTTTGTTATTGTTTGTTTTGCTTTTTTTGTTTGTTTTAAATGTCTTTACCTATGATGTACAATTTACTCACAGTGTAAGAAATGATTATAGCAAAGGAGGCTTCCTCTTAGAGAAAGATCTTTCGAATACCCTGCAAGTGATATGTAAGTAACGGCTGTTTTCAAGGAAAAACATCAACGAAAATAACTCATTTGCTTATAATCAGCGACAGACATTTAGAATCTCAAGGAGATCATATAAGCAAAGAACTTTTGGAGAATTTAACACACATAGGACACATCTGAATCATGAGGGACATAGCGAATCAGCGTGCAATATACGTAACGTGCTTTTGCTAATGGATGACAGAAACATAAACACAGAGAGATACTAAACTGACAGACATTTCTTAGTGGTCCAGCGGTAAGGAGAAGTGGAGAGTAATGTTCTTACATGTAATTAACAAGCATCAGACAACAGATGAAACGCATAGATGTCAACACCGATGTGGAAAATTGTCCGAATTTAATGTAAGTAATGATATTTCCTCTTTCTAAAATTTCAGACAAAAACTGTAAAAAGTGTGCCCACATATATTTGAACCTCTTCCGATGATTGCCAACGCCTTGCCATAAGAGGACACCCTTATACGTTATAATGATGAATAGTTTCTACGTGCAATTATTTAAATTATTAGGCACAACTGTTCTTTGCAAGTTTCTACTTAAGCGAAAAACAAAATTGATACATTAGCGTATAGATGAAAAATAAACAAGTAATTGCTCTTTATAGTAATGTCCTTCTGGATAATTTAGAAATTATTTTACTCTAAAAATATTCTTTTGTCGCAGGAAAGGAAAGCCGATGTTTTCTTAAAAGAAATATATCCCAATCTCAGCCAACGAATTAATTCTATACGGTGCTAAGCAATTGTTATCTTTCTTAGGAAATCCGCATAGTCAATCGTTTAAGTCATTTCCTAATCCAATTAGAACGATTTTTGAGACACATCTTAAGAAGAATCCACCTGTTTGACTAAAGAGGAAAGCTTAAGTCACCTATACGATTCTCCTTAAATAAATAAGTTTTTTTTTTTAAACAATAACAATTTTTTTTCACACCAACCAGACTAGAAAAACTTACGTAACAGATAATACAATGAAAAAGAGAAAAACAAGAACCAACTTAAAATTGAATTGTGCTTTTTTAATTATTTCAATTGAGGTAAGGTGAAAAAGCCACCGAGATGCAAGGGGTATCTGATAGCAAGCTTTTCTAAATTTAGAAAACATGTAATGAGAAAACTCTGTAAATAAAACACGATTCAGCAAGACAAGATGGCGACTGATATTACACTAGAAGTTTTGAAAACCGTAGGAGGTATGAAGAGACTTCCACACGCGAGAAGTAAGAGAGAGAGGAACATATTAAAATAGAATTTATGTTTATATCTATCTCAACAGTAAAATAATGACACTTATTTGCCTGGCTAAATACTGCGCTTAATTTCATAAATTGAGTTAAGTATGAGGAAAGATCAGCATAAAAAAATTACCGATGAAGAATTAACAGAAAGAACACATCTAAGATATGTTTTAGCGGTGGAAATCTAAAATAAAACCCCACTAGTCTAGAGCAAATGGAAGTATTATAGACTGGCCCAGAAACTCTCCGGATTTAAATCGAGAATCTGTGGTCAATCTGCAATGAACGACTTCGTGGAATGGACATATAAAGCACGAATATGTGCATTGGGTTGTGTTTCGTTGGATACATGAGAAAAAATTAAATAATAACGGAATTATTCGTTTTGTTTCAATTAATTTGCACAAAGGCATAAATTCTATGAAAATGCTGGCCTCTTCTTCTAACACCTTCGGTTTAAAGATGAAAATCTATGGCATCTGATAAAAGAGTTTCTAATAAAATTAGATTAGGCGTCAGTTTTTCTTATGCGCCTTTATTAAATTATTTCGCCTTTTCAAACATTCTACAAACAACAATACAAACAAAAAATACTCAACATTTTTATCCAGTTTTCAAAATAACTTACATTTATAAAATGAGGTCTTGTTACTATTATACAGGATTTCCCTAAAATCTGGACAATAAATTTCTTTAACTATATTGTTTAATAAAAAAATAAAAAAATTGACTTCTTTTTCTATGGTATGCTAAAGGAGGTGTACTCGATGTAAATCACAGATGCAACGCGCTTGAATGACTGAATATGCTAAACTTGACGGCAATGTGTATTTATTGCATCGAGTTCACGCGAAGCTTGCATCAAACTTTGCATAAAAATGATGGAGATCATATTGAAGATTTTATTTATTAATATTCCAATGCGATATTTTTTTTTTAATATTTAACTCTAGAACACTAACAATCAATTAAAGTTACACCACAACTAACCATGGGTATATCATACTCGATCTTAAAAATATCAACCAAAAAATAATATATATATAAATTTGAAATATTTTACATGCAGGCACTTCAAACTGAGGTAAAATTAATAAGAACTGAAAAACATATTATTTAGGTAAGAAATCAGGTACTGAAAATTGTAATTAAATATTGGAAAATTTGCGCTGGGTACTACATACCCATAGTTTGTATTCTAGGGTTAATTTTCTCGAAATATGTATATTTGCCTATGTGTCCCGACTTTAAAATCATCGTGTACATTGAGATTTCAGATCAGATTTATATTTGTTGTTTGTTTGTTTTTCTTAAAATAACACCGAAAAATCAACTGCCGAATTATAAACCATGTTAATATGTGGACTCCGATATCAACGATAACAAATAAAAGAATACTGAGCTGTAAAGTGACATCTGTCCTTCTTTACGAGAGGGAATGTTGGACGATTTCCTCAAAGATGAAGAAGATACTCGAGGTGACAGAGATGTGGTTCTACAGAAGAATGTAAAGGATATCATGGACCGAGCGTGTGAGCAATGATGAGATCTTAGAGAGGATGAATACAAAGAGGGGCTTATACTCAATATCAGGAAGAGGTAGCTGAAGTTTCCGGGACACATAATGAGGAAGGGGGCGGCTGGAGAATCTGATACTCACGGGTCAAATAGCGGGAAAGAGAGACAAGGGAAAACAACGCATGACATATCTGGCGGTCTTAAGGAAGTAGATGAGAGAACGTGGTCTTGGGGGAGGAAGCAGAGGGAAGGATCTTGTTGAGAGCTTCAAAGGATAGAGGGAGGTGGAGAGCCATGTTCGTCTACGTCCTGAAAGGACATGGCACATAAAAAGAAAAAAGAATTACTCGGCCACGACCCCGGGTAAGATGAACCCAGCGAGCTACAGCTTTCTAAAGAACTAGAAAACCATGTCAGATTTTTAGTATTTTTTTTCTTTTTATCTTTAGTTCTTTTTCGTTTCCGGCTTAAATCAGAAAGTTACAATAGGCCTCTTCGTGTGATAATGTACGCTCTTGAACACACAATGTATTGTTTACAGATAATAAGACCATTTACAAAATAGATGGAAATGCGATTAATGCTAAAATCGGCGAAGTAAATTTCAAACTTCTGTTGTGACATTTTAGATACCATTTACACACTATTCCGTATTGGAAAAGTATAACCACACTTGACTCTTAACCCATGATTAAATTGTAAGGCAGTTTCACGAATTTAGGAATGTGAAACGACTGTGTACTAGCTGCGTCGTAGTTTTAGACAAAAATGAATTGAACCAGCGTAGTAAGAACATTTTGAATCCAGCGATTGCTTTCACTCTCATTTAAGTCACTATAGGTTTTCTGCATACTGCCATTTTTTTTTCAAAAAAGTGATCAAACCGGATTAAGCGCTTTTTCCCAGAAGGTGTAACGGTTTGCCCAGTGTAGATGCGGAATAAACAACAAAGCAAACGTCTGTTGTAGGTTTTGGCTAGCTACTGTGGCAGATGTGTGTATTCGGAAATGTACTCTTTCTTTTTTATGCTCCGTGTCCTTTAAGGACGTAGGCGATGATGTCTCCCCACTTCACCATATCTCTTGTAGCTGTCAATAAGTTTTGTCCCTCTTCCACCTCCCCCAGACAACGATCCGTCAACCGCTTGTTTAAGCCCGCCAGGCATTTCATGCATTGTTTCCCATTGACTCTCTTTTTCTCTATTCGACATGTGAGGATCAGATTCTCCAAGTCATTATTAATCATAACGTTTTCAACATGACGGAAATTCAGCGTTCCAGGACGTTTAATAAGACCAAAATATTTAACGCAGTAATTTAAAAGCGATTAGGAAATTTCAGAGACAATTTACAGAAACTCGCATGACGAAAACTGTCCTGCGGTGTTATGTAATGTTGACACGCGAATATAGCAGTGATAAATTAACATCCTTGTCACAAATAAAAAGAGGAACTTCAAACAACAGCGATACGTTTTATGAAAGAATGCTGTGAATGTCATAAAGAGAAGATTAGATCAATATGGACGTTTTACGAAATATAGGAAGTACAAAGCTAATGTCCCTAACAATCTGTTATGTAATGGTTTCACATTAGAGGTTTGTATTTGTTCTAAGTCGGTCCTAAAATAGGTTCGACGTACAAAACGTTAGGAACTTGATATAATATTTAATGACGCAGTTGTGGTGGCTGATACTTTAATATCCGACTAACGGTCGTCCGACATCGACTGACTGACCAACTCCCTGAGCGACTCAGCGACTGCTGCTACTACTCCTACTTATTATAGGTGGAATAGTCTATTAACTATAGAATAGGTGTGTTCCACTATAACACAATCCAAAGTGACTGTTGAATCATGTGAGCATAAGGCTTGGAGAATTTAACACTCAAAAGAAGACTGAATAAGGCTAAGAAACCATCATGTAAAATTCTCGAAAAATATATGGAAATAGATGAAAAAAAAAACATTGCCGCAAATAGAAAAAATAATTAAAGGAGAACTCATTGGTAGGAATTATTCTGTCAGATTATTCAGTTTGAATTCTGCGAGAGAATATGACCTTGACATATTCCTATAATTCTTCTTATATTCATAGGAAAGCCCACATCTATATTTTGTTTTGCTTGTATAATCAACTCGTCTGACAAATAGACTTCATTTTGTCAAAACCTACGACACAGCTAGCACACATTTATTTTCACATTCCGAAAGGTCTGGCACTTCCTTGCTATTTAATCATAGACCAATGGAGAAGTGTATTCATTCCTTTCCAATAGAGAACAGTTTAAAGGACAAAAATATTACAACAAAAGTTTTAAATTTGTTTTGCAGATTTTAGCATCACTGACACTTCAATGTATTTTATTATTTTTAACCAATAGATTGTAGATTAATGTGTCTAAATTATTATGTACGATGGTTCTCTAACAGATTCTAGTAAAGCTGAAAACGAGAAGCAACAAGCAGAGATAAAAAGATAAACTCGTTTTTATCAGTCTATATTCGTAAACTAAATGAATCAGCACATATGCTAGCCCACAAAAATCTCCTGAGACAACCAAGCATAGAAATGAATACAATATGGGGACCATTAATAAGGAGTGCCACAGAAAGGCGATAATAACAACAAAAATTGCAATATAAGCTCTGGTAAAAAAAATGCAATGATAACAGCAAAAATTGCAATATGGGCACTAGTAAAAAGCGGGTGCTGAAGACAGGTTTATAATACCCAGAAATTCATACACAGAATAACAAGGACACATGGCACAGTGTGTACGCATACCAAGGACACATAACACAGTGGATAAAGGCGTTAGCTAGATCCAGCAAGAGAACCCAAATAGTGTGAGTTCAATACCTGGTTAAGGCAATTCAGAGGGGAATTAACAGGAGATAACTGACATCCATTAGACATGGCACGTGGAACTAGAACAGTTTACCCCAGTGAGCGAAATAAAGGGTTCAGTTCGACTTTCCAACCACCTGAAGAAGGCCGGAACGTACAACGGCCGAAACGTTGTGATAAACAAGGCGACAAAGATGAGGACAACTGTCCGAATAATGTAAATAGTGAACACGTTTTTATTTATTATACTTCAAGGATTCTCTTGATCAACAGTGTGACATTATTTTTAGTTATTGAGCAAAAGCCTCCATTGAATGGATTTCAATATTGTTCTCATTTTATGGAAAAGGAGCAGGGTTTAGATAAACTGATAATCACGAGATACTCATGGGTAAAATAGAAGTCAAGAGGGAGAGAATAAAACAATGCATGACATACTTAGTGAACATGAATAAATGGATGACGGAATAGGGCTTAGGTGATTAGGAGACAATATAGACTAAGTTCATAAAGTACACCAATTAACAAGAAATTGTGGAGAGCCATGATCGCCTACGTCCTAAAAAGATTTGAACTCTTATTGATTTTAATTATATATTGTATTTGGAGTAAAGCTATTAGAAAACTGTCACTAGTGTGTTAGCTAGATTACTAATATTTAAACTTTGAGACACGAGACCGACTAATTCTGGCATGTAATATAAATAATTTGAGGCAAAGCGAGGTCAGGTTCTTGAATGCATACTGAGAAACTGTTGCATACCGTACAGTTGGCACCTCAAGGCGGTGTAATGGTTAGCAAGCTTGTCTCGCTAGAACAATTACGAATGAATAGTGAGTTCGATCCTTACTGAGTGCCCCCTATTTTCCGCCTTGTGCCGCATCTAGGTTACGCTTGGAAAATCACCTATCGTACCTATGAACACTAATGTCTATGTCCCAATCCTAATAAATACGTTGGATACTATTGTAAGTGGAGGTAATATACTGACTACGCTGGTAGCGTGAGCTGTCATCATGGGAAGATCTTGCCGTGCCGAACTCTCTGCTGTCGGGCGCAGAGGAACCAGGACGAGACTGTGCCATTCGGCAGAGTCTCGTCCGGGGAGGTAGACAGGTACCTAATCCCGCGTATGCAGGGTCTACGGACAATTTTTCCAGAGACCACCGGCACGGATTTCCCCACACTAAGTTTGGCCTTGTGCCACATCCTATTTCGTGGGGGGTGCAGGTAAATATCGTAATATGCTCTCTAAGTAGTCCACTACAAACAGTTGCTTACCTAGTTCACGCTGATGGCGAGTATTTATTTTCTTGATGTTAGAAAGATTATCATTTCATTTCCAACCTCCGATTTGGTTATTTCTCTTTCAGTAACCTGTTCTAGTTTACAAAAGAAACAAAATACATTGATAGAATATATTAAAAAGTTTTTCTGCATTTATCTCGGAACCGTCATAAGCTTTAAGAATACGTATAATTTTAATACCTTGAAAACAAGCCTAAATCATTACTAATTATATCTATGATATAAGAGCTTATTTCACGGACGTAAAGGAATGACAAATAAGCTTGGTTTTCCTAAAGAGTTATATACCGCTAAGTCATACACGAAATAATACCCATGCTCAGTCAAAGAAGATATAACAATTATTTGAAGCAACAAGCAGTGTGAAAAGGTCCTACTTACAATAATTGCCAACGAGAATCAATCTAGCGAATATTCTTCTGTCTTTTTCGAGAAACCATATTTATGTTTCCAGATTCGAGTGTTCTGGATTTATTCGCTATGTAAATAATGAGCATATATTTCCCTCAAAAATAGGAAAATCAAGGCACTTTTTTTTTTTTTTACCCAAGATGAGAGCTGCGAACGGGAGATAGTTTCTTTCTATACCTGGTCGAGATATATTTCCAGAGGGAAATAGCACCATGGGTTGACTAGCTGCACAATATCGGAGGTGGTTGCCCTGAGTGAGTCATCTGTTCCGTTTGACAACTGGAAACTGACTGGAGGTCCGTCCACTATAGTCAATCTAAGAGTGACGTCAATAAGAAGTCGTCATATGACTCACGCGACTTCATCTCGATCAAGGGGAGATAATCGTCTTTTACACATCTACAGGTTAATTATTTCCGGGGAGGAACCAGACTATACCTCCGTCGTTGTCTTTTCAAATTGAGCTGGCCAGTTTTTAAGCTAATAACTGAAAATCACTTTTTTAACTTAATTTGTCCGTAAACCATCCACATTTCTATGTCTGATCTATTACTTATAGGTGGTAGCTTTGTTGATTTCATGTACTTAAGACTAGCTTTTTATATCCTTCATTCTCCAAAGTTTACATATACAACACTAGATTTTTCAAGAATTTTATCGCAGGTCAAACAACTTTGCTTGATTACTAACGTTTTAATTTTCTCCAAGCCTTTCCTGACATACAGAAAACCATTGATGTTTTTCTTATCTTTCAAAAATTGTCAATTTCGTTTTTGATTACCCTGTGATCTCTGTACAACACTTTTCGTAATTTCTACTGCTTTCCAATCAATAATTTAATATCTCCTTTCGCGTTTGAGTTTATATCCTTCTTCCAATCATTATCAATCATTATCTTTTACAAACAAAAAATAAGAAATATCTACACTTATACTATTACATACTGCGTGGAGGGGAAATAATGACAACGCGAAACGTACAGATACATGAAACGCATCAAAATTCATGTCTAGCAACTTTTTCTTCATGTGCCGTTTCCTCTCATGACGTGGACGATCATGACTCTCCACAACTTCTTGAGCCTTTTAGCTCTTAATTAATTTCGCCTTTCTGTTATTTCTTCTCAATTTTTTTTGCCATCCATTTACTCAAGCTCACTATGCATGCCATGCGTTTCTGTTTTTTGTATTTCTAGCTTTCAACCTGTCCTGTGAGTATCAGTTTCTCCAAGCACATTTTCCTCATTATATGCCCCAGAAACCTCACCTATCTTTTCTTGTTGTTAAGTATAAGTTTCCATTTTGTTTTCATTTTCTTATAAATTTTCGTCGTTGGCCACATGCCCGTCTATGGCATTCTCAGCATCCATCTGTAGAACCATATTTCTGTTGCTTCAAGTCTCGTCTTAATTTTTGAAGAGATACTCCAGCACCCACTGCCATACAAGAGGACCGATATCGCATAAGATATGAATCTCCACGACCTCCTATTCCTTTTAGCTCTCAATTTCGTCTTTCTGTTATTACTTCTCAACCCTTTTTTGCCATCCATTTACTCAAACTCACCATGCATGTCATGAGTTTCTTTTCTCTGCATTTCTTGCTTTCAACCTGTCCTGTCAGTATCAGATTCGCCAAGCAGATTTTCCTTATTATATGCTCCAGAAACCTCACCTATCTCTTCCTGGTGTTAAATATAAGTTTGCTTTTTGTTTTCATTTTTTCTAAAATGTTCGTCGTTGGCCCGGTTTATGCTATCGTCAGCATCCATCTGTAGAACCACATCTCTGTTGCTTCAAGTCTCGTCTTAATCTTTGAAGAGATACTCCAGCATCTACTGCCATACAAGAGGACGGATATCACATAAGTATTATTTCTATTGTTTCTAGCGTTGTTTTCATCTTTCTTCGTACTGTGCTTAGCTTTGAAATGCATCTTTTGCTATCAGTGAGGGTTCTGATTTCAGTATCATATATTCTGTTAGCTGTTAAAACATTTCACACATATTTTGTTTTTCTTATCTCCAATTTGAAATCCAGATTTTGGGCTCATCCTTTTGCTAACAAACATCCATTCTGTCTTTTGACGATGTATGTTTATTCCTTTCTTCTTTACATTCTACAGGAGTTTTGTAGTTTTCTTTCCGTGTCTGCTATCAAGACTGTGCCATCTGCGTATCTCGCGCTGTTAAGTCTCTGAGCGCCAATAATGAATCCTTCTAGGACCACTAGTTCACTCATAATCGCCTTGCTGTATAGCTTGAATAACTCTGATGAGAAGACACTTCTTTGTCTTACGCTCCGTTCTATTTTTGTATATCTTATAAACTCATTTTCTGTCTCTAGGCTGTTTGCTGGCATTATACGTTACTAAATCGTCTAATATTCTTCCCAGATATATTAAGCTTGCTTAGCGGAAATCAACTCTTCTTCTCCCAGCTCTTGGATATATATATATATATATATATATATATATATATATATATATATATATATATATATATATATATAAGCTTGTAAATGAACAAACCAATATACAAGGGGTAAAAAGGGGGTAAAAAATCTAAGAATCTAGGAGTCCAAAGAAAAAACCTCTGAAACGAGTCAGTAAACTAACTAACCAAAGTGCTCAATACGCTAAGTAGAGCAAATAAAACAAAGTAAACCTAAAGAGCCAGACACACCTTCCTAAGTTTCACCTACGCGGATCGTCAGGCCTGACTGTGTATCTATCTATCTATCTATCTATCTATATATATATATATATATATATATATATATATATATATATATATATTTTGAACAATAAAAAAATAAAAAAATAAAAATCTTCAGACACACTGGGTTGTAGATTAATATTCTTTCGTTTTTTTTATTATTATTCCATTTAGATTCCTCGACTAGTTTCGGACGAAATGGCCATCATCGGAACGAGAAATATTTCTGCTTGCTGCTAGCACTAAACTACAGAAATATATATTTATATATAAAAGGGTAGAATATGTATACCGGCATTGAGTGGTAGTCAGTCTATGAAAGGGGTCATTGTGAATTAAAATTTGGAGATAATGTCACTGAAAACGACTGAACTGAGAAAGTGAAATTATATAAAGACAAAAATAATCTATTGACGGACAGGATCACCTATGATCATTATTCAAACAAACAATACCAACATTGTTAAAATGTTACGCCATTGAATAAATTCTTGTAAACACTACCAGGAAATTATATGGGATGATTAATCATAATTCAAGAAGCTTTAATATCAACTGAGAATTGGTTATGGGTCTCATTTCACCCGGCCTTCTTGTAGATAAAATATGGCTTCACTTCTCTCAGTCAATCACACATGTATTAACCGTTATTCAGTTTGTCTATCATCATTTAGGTATGAACAGCGTGACTCTACCTGTTACTTTAGATGTTTCAAAGACTTTTGATATCCGTGCTTGTCTTCTTCTCTGACTCAAAGGTTATCGTGTCTCTCGTCGGATATTGACTTAACGAATCTTTTAATGAAGGCTGTGTTGATCGGAAACGTTTCTCGATCATTTTCACATTAATGCGCGTGTCCCACAGGAATTTATCCTTGGACTTACGTTGTTTTTGTAACTTCATCAACGACATTCCCGATATCATCAGTTTAGAAATATGTATTGCTTGATGAAAAGATATTTACTCCTGTGTTAATAGTATTTCTGAAATGTCCGACAATGTTAAATGTTAGTTATTGTCGAAAAATACATCCAATCAGTTATTTTACTGGTAGCAAGAAACAGATTGTAAATTGTAACGCCTTCGAAATAAAACTGCTATACTTCATTATTATTATTATTATTATTATTATTATTATTATTATTATTATTATTATTATTATTTTCTTTGATTTCTGCCGTTTACACATTTCTTTTCGGGTCCCGCCCACGGACCTAAGATTAGAAATGGCAGCATGACACTTTCCACTGACAAAAAAAAAAAAAAAAAAAAAAAAATTACATAGATAAGACCCTTCGTAAAGTGTAGGCTGTACTTGTCCAAACAATTTTTTTTATCTCTTTGAGACATGGACTTCCAGGAATCCCTTCAATTAGTCTACTGCAATCTCTTCCAACCAGTCCTAGGGCTCCAACTACAACAGGGATTGTTGATGTTCCCATATGCCACATTTTCGAGATTTCTATTTCAAGATGCTTGTATTTTGACAACTTTTTGAATATCTTCAAAGATACATTGCAGTCAGCAGGGACTGCCATACCAAAAAGAAGGCACCGTATTATTATTATTATTATTATTATTATTATTATTATTATTATTATTATTATTTAATAATAATAATAATAATAATAATTATTATTATTATTATTATTGTTATAATAATAATAATAATAATAATAATAATAATAATAATAATAATAATAATGAAGTATAGCAGTTTTATTTCGATAATAATTATAGAGTAGCATTTTTCCTTTCATCAGTATGGCTGATGCTATCCTCCAGAAGAGCATATCATTGCACCTACTCAGGCTAACGTTGTGCACTGACATGAGGTGGAGTGGTCATATCCAATCATTTGTTAGTTAGTTCATTGTGTTGTGCCAGCACTTGTTTTCTGCAGTTATAAATCTATCATTCGTGCGTACATTAAATATTGCTGTCGTAGCTATTCTGCTATATTGAGAGTTTCGACAAAATCGAAATAAACATCTGTAATGTTATCGGTTCTGACCTGTCATCTCGGCTTCAGTCATTTTCTTACTGCCCCTGTCTTTTCTTGCCTATTGTTCCTATTAACTCTACGGATTGATAACGGTTGAATGTAAACGTATTACCAGATTGGAAGTTAGGTCCTATTGCTTTACTGTCGAAATAGATATATGCAACCGTTCTATTTTAAATTATTCTTTTTTTTATTCGTATTTTTAACCTGTGGAAATAATGTTCCCTTACTTCCTTCCCCCGTACTTACGATTTTCAACAATTTATATGCATCCTCAGTCGTAATCTTCCAGTCGTCCTGGAGTCTATTCATTCATTGTCTACTCATTCTCTTTCGCATCCAGTAACCCCTTTCGTCTTAGTCACATTATCGAAATAAATAAAAATAACTGGTACGATATAATATTTAACATTTGATCGCTGCGTTTTTTAAAGAATTTTAAACCTTCTGCCTGAGCTCCTGGCTTAATATTCGCATATAATTAGTATGTAATGTTTCACGGTAAATATAAAAATAGTTACAAAAAATTTAAGCATTATGCTTAGCAGAGAGAGACAGTATGATTACATACCTTTACAAAATAGCCAGAATTCTTTGTGTCGCGGTCTACGTAAATAAGACTATTAATAGTAAACCACGACGCAAGTGTTTACCCACAGTTCAATGGGTGGCTGGGCAATTAGCCATTTTTATCTACCACCGGTAAAGCGGTGGTGAGAGCTAATTCGGTTAATATCAATTTACGAGTTGCAAAATGCATGTCAGCTGATACAAGAAGATGTTTAGTCGTGATTGGTTTAAAGTATTTAATCCCCAGTAAATTAAAAGAATAAAATATAGGAATTAGTTAAACTTAACTGTCCCTATTTTTCTGAACGGCCATTAGGAAGTGTCAAATCTGTTATATTTCCAAGCTATCAATGACCCCATCTGACTATTTATTGTACAAGTGGCTAGTAAACAACATCATTTAATGACCTATTGTTTCTTCTGTCCATTCCGGACTTTCATTCAGCTATTGTCGAAGGGTTAAGTTTGAATTGCTTTTGATCCTCTCGCTAGAACACTTAAAGGTCAATAAGTCGTGTGAAGCGATAACTTGAGGTCTGGCCAGACGACACTGTTATTCACTGTGGTCAAATCTCTCGCAAATTTAATACGGCTCAGTTGTTGAGTTAATCAAACGAGGCAACGAAAAGCTATTATGGTGCTTTTACTCGGAGAGCAGTTATATATATATATATATATATATATATATATATATATATATATATATATATATATATATATATATATATGTGTGTGTATATATATGTATATATCATCAAACGAGGCAAGGAAAGTTATTATAGTGATTTTAGTTGTAGAATATATATATATATATATATAAATATATATATATGTGTGTGTGTGTGTGTGTGTGTGTGTGTGTGTGTGTGTGTGTGTGTGTGAGTGTGTGTGTGTGTGAAACTGGTATCTCAGAGATAGAGACCGGACGGGAATTTCGAGTGATACGTCTATTTTTAATAAGAATCAAAAGCTATCTCACGAATGACTGTCTGGGGTTATTCTGTGGCTATGAATCGTCGCCTACGGAGGATGAATGTTACCCTTTTATAAGGCTCTTTTAAGAGGAAATTAATTAAAACATTAAAAGGTAATTTACGAAGAGAAAGGGGAAACCGATAAAATGAAAAGAAAAAAAAACTGTTGATAGTCCTATACTGCGGATGTGATTGCAGAGTAAAATTCAGTGGACCGGTTTCAAATTACGCTTCAGATTTTGCTTTATTCTACGGACAAAACTGCAAACAAAAAACGCATATTATTTCTACTATTATATTTAACCCTTCCAAAACGTTCTAGAAATATTTGTACATACGTATATCAAAGTAGATGCCTCTCAAGTTCACCTATATTGGTTCACAAGAGTAAAAACATTGCGAGTGTGTAGAGGATTAGTATAGATAATCTCCGTGCTATGGTTTTTCAAAGCATGGGAGATGACAGCTCTCCTCAGCATCCAGTCATTTGTTGCTCTTTGTAAGTTTTATCTTTTTAGTATCACAACTAATCCCTGTCTCGCCAAGCGTTTCGTCCGTACCTCTTCAATTCAAAAGCACTAGTGTGTCACAAATTCTCTAAGCACCTTTTTCTCAATATTTGCCCAAAGAAATATTGACTGTTTCTTTGTGATTCTAACGATAAGTCATCTTTTTTTCCCATTATCACCTGAACTTTGATGTTACTGACCTGTTAGGTCCCTGGTATATTCAACATCATTTGGTCGAACCAAATTGCTTTTGCTTCAAGTCTTTTCTTCATCTATGAGAAGATTGTCATTCATTCGTTGTCATAAGTCAAACTTGATATTACATTGTCCAGGGCTATTTTCTTCGTCTCTAATCAAATTTCATTTTCTTAATAGCTTGCTTAGTTTTTTTGAAGGCATATTTCTGACACCGCTTGCAGATTTTACGACCTCTAGTAAAACAGTGTTTAAGATGCTTAATTTTTTTTACTTGCTGGGTTTTAGTGTTTTCAATTATTAGCTGATGTTTTCAGCTAACGAACATTCTGTCTTCTTGCAATTGAATTTTAAACGTTTTCTCTTTCTTTTACTACATTATATATATATATATATATATATATATATATATATATATATATATATATATATATATATATATAATGAAATTTATTTCAATACTTCACGAGCTTCAGATTCGTTATCAATGATTAAATAATTATGACCAGATCATTTTCATTTATGATCGATTTAATCACGGTTCTTCTCTTAAGCTTGGAGAGTAATCATATATTCTTATTGCTCTAAGGTACAACGGTTCAAAAACTTAATCTAACAATTGGACAAATATTGGGATTTGATGATTTGTATTAAGATTTGCCACTTATGATTAGTAAACCTAACACTTAATAATAATATCATATAAAAGTGTGAATTTAATAAAGATTTTAAAAACATTTAAAATTTAATATTTTTTTATAATTAAAATTTAAAAATTGCTCAAGTATTCTTGTAATAATTGATCAAACATGTTATTTTTCTTAAAACAATAGATTTCCTTTTCATTTTACTACATTATATATATATATATATATATATATATATATATATATATATATATATAGTCTATGAAAAACTAGGTAATCCGTATTGGTAAACCCAAGAAGGATAAAATCCAGAGAGCTCAATGTAAATCCAGAGCAAATAATTTAAATAAAAACAGACCACTTTAAGGTTCCATGCAATAAATTAAAACAGTGTTTAAGATGCTTAAATTTTTCTACTTGCTGGGTTTTAGTGTTTTCAATTATTAGCTGATGTTTTCAGCGCTAACTAACGAACATTCTGTCTTCTTGCAATTGGAATTTAAACGTTTTCTCTTTCTTTTACTACATTATATATATATATATATATATATATATATATATATATATATATATATATAATGAAATGTATTTCAATACTTCACGAGCTTCAGATTCGTTATCAATGATTAAATAATGATGAACAGATCATTTTCATTTATGATCGATTTCATCACGGTTCTTCTGTTAAGCTTGGAGAGTAATCATATATTCTTATTGCTCTAAGGTACAACGGTTCAAAATCTTAATCTAACAATTGGACAAATATTGATGTGTATTATTGTTATTATTGTTTTGGTATTGCTTATGTTGTTTAGCGGCATATCAGTCTTTATCGGTTATTTAATACCGAAATCCAAATAACCCGCACCCAATTTTATACATTCAAACACAGATATGTTGTACATAATATTTTATACATAAATTCATACTTCAAAGAGGAAGAAAAAACTCGATGCGACGGAGATGTGGTCCTACAGAAGGATGTTATGGATATCATGGACCGAGTATGTGAGCAAAGATGAAGTCTTAGAGAGGATGACAACAAGGAGGAGTCCTATACTTAACATCAGGAAGAAGCAGTTCTTGGACACATAAGAAGGAAAGAGGGCTTGGGGAATCTGATACTCAAAGGTCGAACAGAGGAAAATGGAGGCAAAGGAAAACAAAATCATGACCTACAAAGCGGGCTTGAGCAAGTGGGTGAAAGAACGTTGTCTATGGGAGGTGACAGAGAGAAGGAACTTGTTCAGAGCTGCAAGGGATGGAGTGAGGTGTATAACCATGATCGTCTACCTCCTTAAAAGACATGGCACATAAATATATGGTTCACCTGCATTTGTTTCAGGCCTTCTTATTTTAAAATATTACTTTATGTTGGTTCCAGTCCTATGAAATGTCTTTTAAAATTCCCAATTTTTCTGATGTATAAACAAATCGTACAGATGTATCCTTGGATGTCTTTTTAGATAATGAAAGCGGGCAATTCTGGCTGTGATCCATATCTTTCTTGCAGGAAGACGAGTAACACTTAACTCCATCCCGGGGTAAGAGATTAGATACTGCGAATTCGGTTGCTTTATTTATTTACTTAGTTATTTACATGTAACCCAGACGCTAATAAACGAGTTTTCAAATAATAAACGATGAATCCAAAGATAACACTACAGTTCTCTGATATGTGTTTGGTCCCTGTTTAGAATTGCGGCCTTCCCCGTGTTCAACTAAATCGCAACTGAATATAATATCTCACTCCTTTGTGAACCAAGCAGCAACTGATTATCCTCACAGACGGAATGGCAAGTGGCCCACAAGGACCCCTTAGAACATCAGTCAATTCTTCCTGTCAAGAAACAAAACAATGCCTTTTTGCATTGCTGTAAACTGTTGAGATGCAGAGAAACAAATTAAATTCTAACTTTGATATATCTCTAGATTACGACTCACGGGGAATAACTACCTACCTAAATTTTCTGTTCGATCTTTATTGCCATTCAAAACATAACAGTTGGGCATTTTCTTCATTAAAATGACGTTTTTGTTTCGAGAGGGCCACTTGCGAATTTTGGGTACAGATGAGACCAAATTCCCAAAGTAAATGTTTTAGATAGTTTCTAGATCATAAAATATATCGTGTTTAATTTTACGATAAAAATATATTTTTTTAGATTTTTTTTAATATTTTTTTTTGCTCGTCATTTCATTATGGAAATGTACTGTGGATTTTAATTTGCCGTTTCATTATTTGCATATTGTTGGGACCCCAAAAGGTGCTAAAATCTAGGGTAAGGATGCACATGGAAACAACAGCAATTAAGAAGTAGTTTGCACATTCCTGAAAACCGTCAATTCCCCGATCAGGTGCCTTGCTACCGGATATAGTTGAAGGTCATATCCATGACAACGATCTTTTCTTTTGAAACATACTTTCACATAGGAATAGGGTATGAATTGGTTTCTTCGCTAGTTTTGTTTTATATAGACACAACCCTCAACCTGTCAGTTGCAATCACTACAGGAGAAATACAATTCCGAATTAAAAACTGTATGAGAGTCTGGTGGGGCATATAGTTGAATTCTAAAGAATCCGCTTAGCCTAGTTGCTTTACCGGAAGTAACAGCAAAAGTGTCCAAGCCGTTTAAAAGCAAAATTGTCCAATTGTTAGATTAGACTCTGAACCGTTGTATCTCAGAAATGATTAAAGATATCTTACTGGAATTCTCCGAGTGTTTCATGACACTATTAGACTGTTATTATTTTGAACTATAAGAATGTATATTTACACTCCAATCTTAAGAGAAGAGACGTGATGAAATCAACCATAAAACAAATCACACGTTCATCATTAATTAATCATAGCTAACCAGGTTGTTTCCTGCTAGACGCAATCGTCAGGCCGCATACATAATATATATATAATGTCATTCGCAGACACTACTGTATCGCAGCTCCTCAGGGAAACTAGACATACGAATGCCTCAAACCAGTATCGAAACCCAACCGATTTGGAGTCAGTATATATATATATATATATATTAATTACTCCCGCATTATTCAAGATTATCTTCGACATATCAAACCTTCTTACGTTCGGTTCTGGGGTAACAAGTTTCCTCACACGTTTCACTTATATTTTCAAGTCTTTTTTCACTCTTCTTTGGATTGTCAGAGGTGAAATTCCTCCTTCACCGTGCCAAACGTCTTATGGAGTGAGTTAGATCATTTCTAATTAATCACTTAAGCCGTAAGTTGAATTGATCATCCCTGTCATTGTTGTGGCCTCCTGATCCAGTTTTCCTCTCTACGATACCCATTTTTTTAAAAACATATTCACCGTTCGCTAAATGGTTCTTGAATGGACTTTTAACCTGTTCTCTTTCTAGAGTTTTTTTCAGATATTCTTACGACAAATGGTGTCAAGATGCCTAAACGTCTTTTCTAAAAATCTGGAAAATAAAACGTCAATTTGTTGTTTGGTTTGTTTTTTACATTTTGTGGGATGGACAATTATGATATTATAGGATTTGGACAATTTTGCTGTTACACTCGGTATAAAACACAGATACTCTCTGTGGGTAGAATTGGGTCTGAAGAAAAGAGCGGTCTTGGAGACTAACCCTTATTCCGAAGGTAAGAAATCACAATGATTTGTCGTGTGAGAAGATCTACACGATAATTACCATTATGACTTTATGCTTACAGTGTTGGTTCTTCGAATAAAAGAAACGTTAACTAAAGGAATTCCAACACATATTTCTCCCCCAGAACCTCTAACAATTATGTCATTATTAAATCCACAATGTAGGACTATCATTCTTTTTGTTTCATTTTACCGGCTTCCTTAATCTCTTCGTTACTTACCTTTTAATATTTTAAATAATTTCCTCTTAAAGGAGCCTTATATAAGGTTAACATTCATTCCTGGCCACCTTTTGAATCTTATTAAAACAGACTCATCACTAGAAAATCATAAGATTTTTTATGATAAGTTGTAATATTTTTGAGTTCCCTGTGTTTTTATACAGGGTGAGAATTCTTTATCATAAGTTTGGGAACTGTAAATGCATCGTTTTTCACATTTTGTCTGGTTTTGAAATAGAGGATATTTAATTTGCATATAGCATCTCTAAAATGGTGAAGCTTGGGAATGGAACACAAGCATAAACAGGATATCCCTCAGAACACGCCTCATATACCCTGATGGTAATCTTATATAAGCAGCATAAGTTTATTCCGACACTCACGAATCCACTATATCAATACACGATAAAGATCATCATTTTATTTTGCTTTGGGCAGTAATTTTCTATTTTTCAGTAATTTCTGTTCACCAAATTCAGAATAAAAATGTCTCCTTCTATTTCCTAGGTTCGTATATTTTGGTTGTTCCAATGTCAAACTCCTCAGTCAAACTCTTCACCCTTACACCTCTGGCTAGATTTTTTTTTTTTTTTTTTTTTTTGTTACCGATGGTTTTACTTTCTGTCATATTGATAAAAATAAATGATTCATCTTTTTTTAATACCTATATGATTATCTGCATTTGACATTTTTAATAATATATTTTCTGGGCAAGAAAAACATGGTAAGTAATCAACAAATGAAGGTGTTCCTGTGAGGATCGTTAACAAAAAGAAGGAAGAAAAAACTGGCGCCAACGTCGGCTACGGAGATAGGCTGGGGAATCTCTAACCAAGACAGGTGAGGTCACTTTCAGCAAATATGTATGACCTAGCAAACTTCCTTGTGTTTCTATAAATTTTCCATTTGTATCAAGTTATGTGACTACCTGAAAAAAAATAGGTCAAAGCATACTCTAACCGGTATTATAATAATTCATGCGTGGTTATTGAAAAGTTGGTCGGCTAAAAACTTTTTAGTAATATCCTCGTAAATTAAACCTTTAAAAAATTCGACTGGAACATTTCAGAAAAGGAAAGATAGGTCAGCAAGAATTGGTTTAGTTACTAAAACAGGGCACTAACACTGTTAGCAAATTATAGATGTGAAGCATCGAATAAGATGCTATTTGAAGCAATTCGGTCACTTCACATAGCTAAATCACTTTTAATAGTAAAATGGTTGGAGGCAGACGTCAGAAACTTTGCATATTTCACATGTATTTCTTTTATATTTTAAAGAGATTCTACGGCCCCCACCATAGGTGAGAAACAGCCTGTTCCTTTTTATATGAATCAAATGTAAACTGAAGACGCTATTCTGTTGAAGCATTTTATTCATGTTAACCAATTCAGTAATCTCAATTGTTGAGCATTATTTTGGAAACAACAAATCACTCCCGGTTTCCTTAATTCTCATTGAAGGGATACGTAAGGTGCACATCACCAATTAGTGAAGATAAGTTACATTGGTAAGGTGACTTCCGCTTAATGACGTCATTTCATACAGCGACAGTAAAATTCAGTTCGTTTACAGCAACCCACGGAAGGGGGTTAAGTTAAAGAAAGCTGTTGTTTTCTTTAACTTAACCCCCTTCCGTGACACGAGCAGAGGCTAAAATTTCCTCCCCAGCAACTTAAAGTACATGGTACCTTCTGCCTTTGAGAATATATATTTCCTTAATATAGAAAGAAACTTCAACTTGCAGTACTTAATTTGTGAAAACGCACAACTCGCTGCTTCCATTTCGTGAAATATGTCCTCAAATGGGGCATAGATGAATCCGGCCTGTTTGAATCTGATGACTTAAACGTGGCTTCTTCAGTTATAGGAGTATGTCTATATTTTATCTTACTCTCTGCTTTTCGGTGTAGATATGTTTTATATTATTTTCGCTGTGGGCTGTATCTTTATATGTTTATATTTGATTTGTAACCTGTAGTTGATATTACTTTTGTCAAATTTTCTTAATTAAACAGCTGCCCTTTTATAAATGCCCTTTGGTTTTAGTTCCTCGCCTCCCCATCTCTCTCCCTCACCCTTTTTCTTTTCTTTTCCTCTCCCTCCCTCTTCTTCTGATCTTTAAGATTAGATCGCCTATTGTGTGTGTCTGTCACCACAAAATGTATCTTTTTTCCGGTACATCTTTAATGTATTTTAGACATCCGAGAATATTCATATTTCTCTCACTTAAACCGTCTTTGACTCCCCTCTCTAAAACTTCTCTCTGTTAAATTTTAATCCCCCTCCTTCATCTTCACTCCTCTGTTACCCCTCTCTAAATCTTTCATTTACTCTAACATTCGTCTCACACTCTCATACATACACTCTCACTGAATTTTATTTTTTCTTCCCGGAGTTGGTTTTTCTGTTTTCTTTTTGAATTTCTGGTCTTGTGAATTGGATCGTATTTACGATTCCAATGGAATAAATTATGACCATGGAATATTAGTGTTTAAGCCCTTTTATTATATATATATATATATATATATATATATATATATATATATATATATATATATATATAATTATTTATTTGAAAATATGATTCCAACACGCTACATAAGAGGTTTCAAAACATTTAGGCACCCCCACCTTACCGTGACACGACATCTATGAAAGTAACTCTATACTGATACAAATTATTAACACCCCACCGCTGCCGATTCTAAACAATCCGCCCTTGATGTTACCATGGAAATTTTTTGATTTCAATTCTGACCATACTATTAAAACTCGTAAATTTTAGAAATAAGTCATTCACAAAAAATTTCGCTTGAAGATGGAACAGAGCCTACTTTAACTCAAGTTAATTCAAATATTATTTTGAAGTTTTCGGCTCTTGTTTTGAAACATGAGACCTCTTATGGAGCGTGTTGGAATCATATTTTTAAATAAATAATTATATTTATGCTCTACTTTCGTATCGAGCACTATTTTTTAAAAATAATTACAAAAATACTAAGGAACTTTGGATTATTTACTAAACCAGTTTCTTTCCTATTTTCTACAATATTTTCATATATATATATATATATATATATATATATATATATATATATATATATATATATATATATAGTTTTGTGAATGTATTAGAAGAATAAAAGTTTCTCCGAGTAAAAGTTATGTTTATCATTCTTTTTCTTTTTTCTTTTCAGCCCTGGCGTTGCCTCCGTTAGGTACAGTGTCATTACATCACAAATAATAAGTCACATAACGGGACAAAACTTAAATGGAAGAATAAATCTTTCTTGCAAGCGTTCCCGCTGCACCATTTTGGATTATGGGTATGCATTTATTCGGAAGTACGAGTAACAATCTTATAGTTTCAAGACTCACGTTTAAAGTATCAAAAGGTTTGTTAGAATACGATTTATAGTACTAACACCCTGCAAATTATGAGATAAACGTTGACTTATGTAACCTGAAAGAAGGAACCGAGAAAGAAATAGTAATAGCAATGAATGACTTTCAACGTCCCTTTTGATATCAAACAAAACATAATATTTCAATAGAATTATCTTTTCTCCGCATTAATCATCTATTTTTTAG
The DNA here is from genome assembly GCA_963932145.1 of Acanthosepion lycidas. NCBI lineage: Eukaryota > Metazoa > Mollusca > Cephalopoda > Sepiida > Sepiidae > Acanthosepion > Acanthosepion lycidas. The sequence continues at coordinate 21,091,254 of OZ010601.1, forward strand.
ATGGTATTTGAGAGTTACTAAATAAAGCATAAGACAAAATGAATGAATCAATAGAATGAAATTGAAAATAAAATATGTTTAGAAAAAATATTTTATTACATATTTCATGGATCTCTTCTTTCTTAACTTTCGAAACATGTTCTCGTATGACATCAAAGTTAAGCGACGGCGGGTCTCGTCTGTACTTAGATGGGTGACCGCTTGGACACATCAGGTGTTGTAAACATGGATGCGCGGGTAGTGTGATGGATAATGACACGAAGTTGTTAATCGGATTTCGAATATTATTCGGGTTCGTTATATACCTCTCATGTGCATATACCCATGGGTAAAGGTATCAATCAATTTCTTACCACCCCAGATATGGGTTAGTTAATAAGAAACGTATTACTAAATTAATATTATCCCCCAAAATTTTCTTACAGCCGAAAAATATTTCCTGGATTTAAATAAACCGTAAAAGGTCGATAATCCGTAGAAAACGAATCTATCATTCTTCTGACCTCCTTTAATATACATTAAAGTTCAAATGTTTTATGCCACGGCTGGTAATTTTTTAAATTCACCCAAAATGTACTTTTTTTTTTTTGTACATTAAATAAGAGAAAATAATTATACATGGTTAAAAAGTGAGACATTATTTTTTTTAGAAAGTTTATTATGACTGAAAGAATAAAAAATTATGATTAAATTTTGCTCTCGTCAAAATGTCCACTTTTAGTAACTGTCAATATTTCTGAGATGAGGTGTTATCTACACTATTTACATTATTCGGACTATTTTCCTCATCTTTGTTGCCATATTTATTACAACGTTTCGACTTTTCAGTATTTGTCTATATTTCTGAGATGAGGTATTATGTACACTATTTACATTATTCTGACTAATTTCCTCATCTTTGTCGACATATTTATTAAAACTTTTCGGCCTTTCAGTATCTGTCTATATTTCTGAGATGAGGTATTATGTACACTATTTACATTATTCGGACTATTTTCCTCATCTTTGTTGCCATATTTATTACAACGTTTCGACTTTTCAGTATCTGTCTATATTTCTGAGATGAGGTATTATGTACACTATTTACATTTTTCGGACTATTTTCCTCATCTTTGTGGACATATTTATTAAAACTTTTCGGCCTTTCAGTATTTGTCTATATTTCTGAGATGAGGTATTATGTACACTATTTACATTTTTCGGACTATTTTCCTCATCTTTGTTGCCATAGTTATTACAACGTTTCGACTTTTCAGTATCTGTCTATATTTCTGAGATGAGGTATTATGTACACTATTTACATTATTCGGACTATTTTCCTCATCTTTGTCGACATATTTATTAAAACTTTTCGGCCTTTCAGTATCTGTCTATATTTCTGAGATGAGGTATTATGTACACTATTTACATTATTCGAACTATTGTCATCATCTTTGTCGCCATATTTATTACAACGTTTCGGACGTCATACGTTCCGACATTCTTCAGCTGGTTGGAATGTCGAACTGAACCCTTTACTTCGCTCACTGGGGTAGATCCAGTGACAGGACCCAGAGTGTGAGTTTAATACCCGGTTAAGACAGTGAAGAACTTGGAGAAGGGGAATTAACAGGAGAGGACTGATGACTGACATCCATTAAGCATGGCAGGTGGAACTAGAACAGTCTACCCTATTGAGCGAAATAAAGGGTTCAGTTCGACATTTCAATCACCTGAAGAAGGCCGGAGCGTACAACGGCCGAAACGTTGTAATAAATATGGCGACAAATTGGAGGACAATAGTCCAAATGATGTAAATAATTCCCCTTTAGCTTTAGCTACTGCAACATACATTTTGGCATTTGATGCAAACTCTTCTCAAAGCATAATTGACTGTAAGGGCTCCTTATCATTTTTTTTTTGGATGGGAAGGTTTCACCCTTCTGTCAGCTTCATCCAATGCTAATTCTGGTGTTGCTTCAAACTTCTGGAATGTAGCATAAATCTATTAGGTTGGTGCAAAAATAATGTCGTTTTCATACACATGTTACTATGTGAGAAAACGACATTATTTTTGCACCAACATAAGACATTGATTTCACAATGTGCAGGCGTAAGTAGCGTCAATCCATTGTTAACCAAAGGATTGCTGTTTTGTATCGAGGCATAAAAAGACTGTTCTCACTGCAGCAAGTAGGTGTTCGTTACCCGTCCTTTAAGTCGACTGGCTTTACAAATACAAATCGATGGGGATTTTAAGAAACATGAAACGAGTTCTCTATCCGTGTCACGTTACTTAGAGATTTTGTACGGAAATACGTTATTTGTTTTGCTCATGTTAAGAAACAAGAGACTGCAATCTGTATGGGCAAATCGAATATTTTCTTATTTTCTCACTTTATTTTCGGTAGGCCAAATCTAACCAGGATTTCCAAGGTAGACATGAAAGCTTCTTTTTATAGTATCCAACTTAATCTGTCAAAAATGCTAATATTCAGGTGGTATAATCATATTCTTACACAGTCAACATAGCCAATGTCCATTTCCTTATGTTTATTTTTTGTTTTGCCTCTTATTTCCTTGAGGGACTTGAGGCGGCAACATCACCTCAAACGGACGCCGTTCCGGGCGATAACCTTCATCTCGGCCCATGCCGTGCCGGCTGCCCTCTGCTTCAACACTTCTACGTTGTATGTTTTGGTCGACCCACTTTTCACTTCCCTTGTGGATTCCAGTCTCAGGCTTGCGCAGTGTGAGTCTGATCCATCCCCATTTCCGTTTCGACGAGGGCTTGGCTTGTCTTGTCCTACAGTTGGTGTTGGAGACGACTTCCGGCCACCTGATATTGTGGATATTGCAGAGACATCGGTTGGTAAATGTCTGAAGTTTATGGGTGATGGTCTTAGTTACCCGCCAGGTTTCTGAGCCGTAAAGCAGGACTAACTTGACTTGACTGGTGTTGAATATCCGGACCTTGTTGTAAAGTGAGGGGCTGTTGATCTCCATATTGGCTGCAGAGTGTTGAAAGCGTGTCGGGCTTTTTTGATTCAACATTGATGTCTTCATTTGGCCCACAAACTTTACTAACGACGCTTCCCAGGTAGACAAACTTATTGACTTCTTTGATGTCTTCTTTTTGTAGTCGCACTGGGTTTTGTTGTCTGCTGTTTACCCTCATGACCACCGATGTTGATTTGGAGGCCAGTCTTATTCGCTTCTTCTGCAACACGACTCAGCTTCTACTGTGCATCTTGTTTGTGCGAGAGAAGGCTTATGTCGTCTGCGAAGTCCATAAATATTTTCAATCAATTCTCGCCACGCAAGGGGATAGTGTCACTAAGACGCAAGGAGCTACTTAGAGTCAAAGGGAGTGCGAATTATTTATAAGAAACCGGTAATACATTCCTAAGCAGGAAATAAGGTAGAAACTTCCAATCCTGTTCAAAAGATCGAGGAGGGTTGTGAACAGGATGACAGGTTATACTATCTACTATTATTGAGGAAAAAATATAAATGAATAATATTAGGTTGGTGCAAAAATAATGACGTAATAATGTCGTTTTTTGACGTTAAAAATACTTCAAAAAACGACATTATTACGTCATTATTTTTGCACCAACCATATAAATAAATAGCAAATACAAATTCAGAGTTTAGGCAGAGACGTTGGGAGTATAGCGTGGAAGTAAACTTTAAAAGGAACCGGAAACTTAATCGTCAACAAGAAAAAAGGAATAAAAATCGTGTTTATTAACGCAAATTGAACAATTACCATTTATACGGAAAGTATAACACAGAAATTTTGAAGGTCTGCTGGGATAGCCAAGGAGGCATTCAAAAAGCTAAGCAGAATAGAAAGAAATGAGTTTTGTTTGGTTTATTTTGTTTTACGGCATATCACGCCAAATGGTTTATTTAATGCCGACAAGTTTTTTAGGATAGGTTCTTGTGAAGAGTATATGTACTTTTTGTAAGAAATCAGTTTATAGATTAGGGATTTTTACGATAAAAATTCATTTTATACTTTCATAGTGTTTTGCCCTCAGTTTGCGGGTTCACTGGGCTCTTAACAGATGCTACCACTACGAATTAGGGTGGACCTGGAAACAACAGCAATTAAACAAGAAAAATGTGCCGAGCGGCTACGTGATATCAGCCCACACCCTCTTAGACATTGAGTGCAGTAAGATCTCCTCAAAGATGGAGAGCAATCTTGAAGCAACAGGTATTTGATTCTAAAGAAGGATGACGAGAATACCATGGAAGAAATATGTGAATAACGACGAAATTTTGGAAAAAATGGAAACAAAATGGAACCAAATACTTAGCATCAGTAAGAAACAGTTTAAATTCCTGGGGCAGATAATGAGGAAAGTGGGCTTGGCGAATTTGACACTCACGAGCCAGATAGAGGGCAAGAGGAATGGACGAAAACCATAACTAAGTATGAAATACATGGCGTAACAGGGCTTACGAGAGATAACTGAAATACAAAGTTAAAGAGCATCAAGAGACAGGAAGTTGTGGAGAGACATGATCGCCTACATCTGAGGGAACTCGGTGCATAAAGAAGAAGAATAAGAAAAAGATAATAAATATAATTTATTATCAGAAACGTTTAATTAGATATCTGAACTTGGTTTTTTTTTTTAGATATCTTCTTTGCAAGTTCGAATCTTGGACACACATACTCTTAAATCTTAGTGGAATTCAAGACGTGATCGATTTTGACGTGGTGTAGATCCTCTTTAAAAATTGACGGTACAGAAACCGGACGATGGGCGAAATTCTCTACTTTTATTGAGGAAAATAATCATATAAATAGTAAATTAAGATTCTGAGTTCCGGTGGAGATTCCAGACCTTTAGAGCTGAAGTAGAAAAACCGGGAAAAAGTGATAAGCATCTACTCGAGTTCAAAAGACCGCGGAGGTGCGGAAACTGGTCGATTGGCGAATCTATCTGCTTCTGTAGAGGAAAAAGATTAATATCACACGCATAAAAAACCTCCTTGAAAATGCTTTCGCGTGTTGAGCACGTCTGGGATTCAAGTGGGTGTACTACTATTGTTAAAAAAAAAACATTCAAACGCTCTTACTAGTATAGGAAACAACAGAAAACGCCCCCTAAACAGGTAAATATAAAAATAAATTTACGAAACGCCAAAACAAACAACACTGAAAATTGATAAAGAAGGGGCCAAAAGCGCTTGGGACAATGGACGATATGGACAAGGTTTGCACCCACCTACTTTCAACGAACGGCGAAATATAAGATTGCTGAAAAAAAAAAATAATTAAATTCAGATTCATCGAAACGTGTTTAAAAGAAGGTTTGCTGTCCATATATACATATATATATATGACTACCGAGGTTTTATCTATACGGATCGTCAGGGTTAAGTTACTATTTTGTAGTTTGTTTTTTAGTTAGTCACGTGGTCATGGTTGATTTTGGTTGTAGACTATATATTATGTTCCACCTTTAGCTCGATGGCTAGTTAACCCTGACGATTCGTATAGGTGAAACCTAGATAGGTTTACCTGGCTCTATAGGTTCATATTTAGGTTTGCTCTACTTAGTGTATTGAGCACTTTACGCAGTTACTTTTGCTTTTTGTTTTTTGCTTTTTCTTTGGACCCTGAACTTGGATTCTGGATGATTGTTGTCATGTCATATTCTTAGTTCTTTCTTTTTTAACCCTTATTTTCCCTTGGGTATTGGTTTGTTCAATTGCAAGCCAAAATACCTTTTTCCAAACGAGTTTAACTATATATGTGTGTGTGTGTCTGTGTGTGTCTGTGTAAATGTAAAAGACAATAGGAAAACTATTATTAGCCTACGCATTTTGTTCAATGTCGACATTTTCAAGGCAAAAACGAAATGAATATTTTAAAAACAATGTAAATATTAAAGACAAACAAAATGCCCTTAGCAACTAGAAGAATTTATAAAAAAAAAAAGCTACTCTATTCATTTTGACAACTGAAAAATACGCCAAGTACTATCACATGGATAAATATTGTTTTTATTGTTGTGTTGACGGATTCATCCATTTTCTTTTGATTTCTTAATACAGTTGTGTAGGTAGGCTTGGGAGAGTAGTAATTCTTTTAGGAAAGGTGATTCTGGGAAAAAAAAGTCTGAACTTAGATTGATATTTGGATAATATTCAATGGCGGCACTGTCGAGGATTTTCCTTCTGAGTGTGTTATTTTCTTTTTTTTTATTAGTGTATCATTTTTAAAATCAAAATTGTCGTTGAATTTATTTCTATGTATGACCAGTGCATTAGAGAAGCTGTTATTTTTGAGGTCTCTTTTGTGCTCATGGATGCGTTTTTGTTTTAATTTTTGCTTGTTTCTCCAAAATATTGGGAGGAACAGTTTTGGCAATTTAATTTATAAATGCCTGCTTCAGAAATATTATTGCTATTCTTGTTTGATATCTGAGTATATCCATAATGGTTTTGTTTGTGTTTATTTTAAGATTATTTAGATGAGATAGGTTGTTCTGGATAGTGGACGTGATATAGTTTGTTGGTAGTATTATGCATCTGTTTTCCAATAATTTATTATTACGGATTATGTTATTATTTTTATTTCGGTTGTATATTTTGTATGCTGTTCTTCTTGCATTGTGGATGAAATGATATGGGTATTGTAGGATTTTGAATGTTTTCTATGTATGTTTCTTCTTTAAGTAAATATTAGCGACTGCTGATTCTTAATGGTCTCAGATTATATAATAATTCCAGATTTAATTTTAGAAGAGTGGTTTGAGTAGAAACTGATCAAATCATTATTGTTTGTAGCCTTTCTGTAAATGTCAAAATTGAGTTCGTTATTATTTCTATGTAATATGATATCTAGGAACAGAAGAGAGTAGTCGGTTTCAGGTTCAAAAGTGAAGTCTATTGTAGGTTCAACGTTGTTAAGTTTGGAGAGAAGATCTGTTAAATTAGTATTTTGTGGATATATTAACAAGGAGTAGTCGATGTATCTGCAATATAAAGTTGTTTTTTGTGCTGATAAATGCTGTTTTTTTTGTGGGGGTGTTTAAATTTCTAATTGTTTCGCCAATATATTGGGAGGAATAGTTTTGGCAATTTATTTTATAAATGCCTGCTTCAGATATATTATTATTAATGTTTGAGGATCTGAGTATATACATAAAGGTTTCAGAAGTGTTTGTGACTATTTTAAGATTATTTAAATGAGATAGGTTGTTCTGGATAGTGGACGTGATCACGTTGGTCGGTAGTATTAGGCATCTATTTTCATTTAATTTATTATTAAGAATTTTATTATTAATAATAATGTATTTTCCCTATTGTCTTTTACCGTTATACGTATTTTTCATATATATATATATATATATATATATATATATATATATATATATAATTCATCAATTTTATTCTTAATTATTGCTTGAACAATGCCCAATGGATAGGCATTTTTAAAGAGAATAGTAGTAATAAACCTAAGTTCATCATCCAAGTTAATTTCAGAACAGATCATAAGATCCCTATGGATAAGGGTTTGAATTAAATTAATTGTACGTTTCATGGGACAAAAAGAATCCCAGAGGATATATTAACCAGTAAACGTCGGTTTAAGGTAAATAAAAGTAACAAAACCCGACGAAGATCTGTTAACCAAAATATCAAGAAAGGGATGAGGACAATCAACTTCCTTTTCTTGTGCAAATTTTCAATATATATATATATATATGACTCATGAGCTACGTTGTGATTTTCGGTTCTAGCGTCTCGTATGCACGAGTTTGTCATTGTTTGGAAATGTTCCATGTAAACAATAACAGACTATCATTATTGTCTTGTCCATGTAGTGCTTAATATATTCTAATATAATTGTTATCTTTGATAATGGCTTATGTAAGCCGAAATCTTAGATAGGATTAAAAAATAACTATCAATATTGTGATTTTCTTTCACCTTTTAATGATAATGCTGTTAATCTTGTCATACGATATTAAAAGAATTTACATAAATTATTCATATTAGTTAATGAAACATAAACAGTGATGATTACGGCTAATAATGAATGACTCTTTGATAAATCGAATCGAGTTCTCTCAGTCACTGTCTGTTTATCTAAAAAAATAAATACGCTTAAATTCACCTTCTTCCCTGCCGTGCGCTAACGGATTATGGGTAAAATCTCCGACTGGCGACAATTCAGTCAGGTTTCGATCCTAGCTAGATGTCTGATGTCTAGCCAAAACTGATGAGCTGTGATACACCGAAACAGTCAGTCTGTGGATATATATATATATATATATATATATATATATATATATATATATATATATTTGTGTGTGTGTGTGTGTGTTAATACCCTTGGGTAAAGTGTGAATCCTCTTCTTCTCCCTCTAGCTATGGATAACTAGCAGTACAGACAGGGATCTAAAGCCTTGGATGGCATCTGGACTAGGAGAAGGAATAACTCTGAATTCCAAACCTGCGGAGGGTCGTTTAGGGACCGTGTGGCACTTAGTGCACCAGGTCTCTGTATTCGGGCCTTCGAAAAGTGTGGATGGTCCTGCAAGAGACCTTCATCATTATAATCAAATCTCATGTAGGAACTGATCTGCTTGACCCTCATACGTCAAATTTCGACGGGAGAGTCGTAAGTATATATATATATATATATATATATATATATATATATATATATATATATATATATATATATATATATATATGTATATAATTTATTTGTTTGAACGTTATTCCATAAATATTTGAGTAGTTAATCATTTCCAAATAACGTTTAAATAAATAAATTTAATTTTCACGAACTAAAATATTATCACCATTACCAATGCTTAAGTGATCAACCATAGACCAGAATAATTGTTATTTTAAACAATATAAAAAAAATCTATATAACCATAGATAGATAAATGAAGAAGCAAACCTCCACCATAAAATTCTAGCTAATTTATATAAATTTATCTAAGTTAGATTATCCACTAATTATAGCAATAAAAATATATTTGATCTGTCTAAAACTAAAAATTAGAATTAAAAAAAAATCATCAAGTAAATGTCGATTATTTACAAACAACGAAAGTAAGTAGTGATTTTCCAAGCACAGATGTGGCACAAGGCCGAACATATGGAGCACCATGTGAGGATCGAACTCACTACTCAGTTGTAATTGTTCTAGCGAGATAAGCTTCTTAACGATTACACCACGCCGCGGTGCCCAACAACGAAGGTAAGTATAAATAAACAGAAACACAGTAAACGCAACATTATATGATTTATTCCACGTAATGTCAAAAATAATATCCGAGGATTTTTTTTCTAAATTTAATTCATAAACGCTTTAACCATTTTTTTTCCTTTTTAGGTGCCATGTCCTTTCAGGACGTAGGCGATCATTGCTCTCCACCTCCCTCTATCCCTTGCAGCTCTCAACAAGTTCCTTACGTCTGCTTTCTGCCCCACACCACGTTCTGTCATCCACTTGCTAATGTCTGGCAGGTATGTCACGTGTTTTTTTCCCTTGTCTCTCTTTCCCTCTATTCAACACATGAGTATCAGATTCTGCAGGCCCTCCTTCCTTCTTTCTTTTTATGTGCCATATCCTTTCAGGACGTAGGCGATCATGGCCCTCCACCTCCCACTATCCCTTGCAGCTCTCAAAAAGTTCCTTACGTCTGCTTTCTGCCCCACACCACGTTCTGTCATCCACCTGCTCTTGCCCGCTAGGAATATCATGTGCTGCTTTTCCTTGTCCATCTGTCCCGCTATCCGACCCGTGAGTATCAGATTCTCCAGGTCTTCCTTCCTCATTATGTGTCCCAGGAACTTCATCTGCCTGTTCCTGATGTTAAGCTTAAGCCTCCTCCTTGTTTGCATCCTCTCTAAGACCTCTCTTTGTTCACATGCTCGGTCCATAATATTCTAAGCATCCTTCTGTAGAACCACATATCCGTCGCCTTGAGCCTCTTCTTCATCTTTGAGGAATATTCCATTAACCATTCATCAAAATTAAAAGATTTGCAACAAAAATAATGTTAATATCAGCTACAGCCGCGTTAATAACATAGACATATCCATCTCACTTTAAAACAACATTGTATTAACCAAACATATTTCCAACTCGTCCTGGGTATGACGATAAACTACGTCCAGCAGCAAGGCCTCTGATCAGAAGGATGTGAGGAGTGTGGAACCACCTCATAATTGATGGTGTTCCCAAGTCCACTCTGACCCAGGGTGGTAGCACCTGTTAGGTTCCCAGCTATGGGCAAATAGTTAACCCCAAAACTGAGGTAAAAAGCATATGTAATAATAGGTTATAATACCAGAAATACTTTGTAAAAAGTTATTACCAGAAATAAATTTTGAAGAAATAAAAATTTTACCAGCAATATATTTTTGGAAAAGTATTACCTCAATGCGTTTTTTAAAAAAAAAAAAAAAAAAAAGAAGATATTACCAGCAATACATTTTTTTTAAATAATATTACCAGCTATACATTTTTGACAAAAAATCTGCTTTCACTGGTTCCCAGGCTCCATGAATTCAAGCGCCCTACGAGACTGGCATCCCGCTCTCACACTTACACTGTAGAAACTTTTAAATATAGCCGTCTCTTCTACTCCAGTGGCTTCATACCACACACCTCTCGCCTGTGGAACAGCCTTCCCAATTATTGTTTCCCTGATAGCTATGATCTCCAGCTGTTCAAATGTAATGTCAATCGACATCTCCAGTTACCTTGATCTACCCACTATCCTTCCCCTAATTCTTTTTTCTATCACTCCTATCTGCTCGTGCTCCAAATCTTCTGCAACCCCCCTGCATCCCAGTGGCTTCACGCCTTGCTCAGGCGCAATGCTTAAAAAAAAAAAAAAATATTACCAGGAAAAATGTGGTCGGCATTAAATAACCCATTGACCAAAACCAAACCAAATATTTCCAACAAAGAAAACGTAAATTCTTCTAGAAATAAATGCAATTGCCAAAGACATACGACCTGTTCAATTGTTCACGTGTGCCCGATAATAATGTATTTTAAACGCACCTACATTCCGGTAACGATGTTAAATTTTAGGCAGGAAAATAAATATCTTCTAATTACGTTTAACGTCGATATGTTTTTATTTTTAATTCTTTATGTAAATTACAGTTAATTTTTAATGTAAAGTACTATTTATCTATTTGAATATAAATTTATCTTTTTTGTTTAAATAAGAACACACAGGATAATTATCAGAAAAGAAGGTTAGGCCAAATAAGTTTTTATTGATAAAGGGGCCACCAGAAACACTCTGTAGTCAGAATTATCCAGATTATCTGAGAGTTGAAACATAGGTAGATAGGTTCTGGCTCTTTAGATATGAAATTTTCCCCTACTTTGGTTATTGAGTACTTTTACGTATCAGTTTAGGTAACTCTTTCAGTGTTTGATCTTTTGGCTAGGTTTTGCAGTACGGATGTTTTTAGTCTTTTTTTTTTTTTTTATTGAATATTTTCCCATACATAGGTTTGTGTAATATGTTTTTAGTTACAAATTGCATCATCCAATTTTGACGTCGCCACAGTTATGATATAGGTATAACAATAAAAATTAATATATATTTTTATTAGATACAAATATTTAAGTAAATGATATGTTTATAACTGGAATAGCACGTCTCGCTATATGAGGTTTCCGTGTAGGATACAGGTTCAATTCCTGCGGAGCACGCGCATTTTGTATGAAATTTCTCAGATATTCACAGTGGTTAATACTGTTTATTATAAACAGGACATTTACTTAAATATGTGTATCTATAAAAATAACGTGTAACAATATATATATATTGTTTTTTCGTTTCCTTCTCTCTTTTTTCTAGGGAATTCTTTATTTTATCCAAAACACACTTTCTTTCTTTATTTATTTAATTCTTTTATCCAAAACAGACTTTCTTTCTTTCTTTTATCCAAAACACACTTTCTTTTTTTCTTTCTTTTATCCTAAACACACTTTCTTTCTTTCTTTCTTTCTTTCTTTCTTTCTTTCTTTCTTCAATACATTTTTCTTTCTTTCTTTCTTAACAGTGTCTCTGTCGCCCAACACTGAATAGTCCATTATTTGATATATTGTTTTCCTTAACAATGTCCTGATATATATATATATATATATATATATATATATATATATATATATATATATATATATATATATATATATATATATATTCGCGATCTAAACGAAATTTCTGATGTCGTGGTCGGTTTTCACCTAGATATTTATCCATACGGCCATGTCGTCACCGAAGATCGTGACCACGATGGAAGTATGTGCTCAATAGCTAAGGAACAACCTGAATAATAATAATTTTATGATCTCATCAACTGTGAAAAAATTGAGCTGGTTATAAAAGTAATTCATGTAATGTCACCGATTCAACCCAAATGTGAAAACAGTTCAAATACATCGCAAGCGAAGAAACCGGGCGTGATATGAAATGAAAGAATGCGCATGCGTCATCAAACCAAGGCACAATCATCGAGTAAAAAAAAATACATAAAATTAACAAAGACTGGATAGCAAAGTCGCTGAAATTTTTGTGATATAAAAGGGAGAAAGACGAGGACATTAATCAAAATAAAACTCTTTAATGACAAGGAGACTTTTATTTAAAAAAAAAAAACCCAAAAACACATCATACAAAAATGAGATTAAGGTATTTCCTATTACTGACAGATTAATTTGACCTAGCCTGAAGACGAGAAACGCAAAGCAAACGACTGTACAAGGAAAGAAAATAATTCAAAATATACGCCTTTCTTCCAAAGAAGAACAAAATGAAAAAGAGACACTACGTGCTGAACGTACGTAATAAGACATTGTCTCAAAATGGTGGCATTTCAAGTTTACGATAATGTCTCAGACAAACGGAGGACGAGGAAATGTCTAAGAACGTTTGTTAAAAGAGATTAGCAGCCACATTTCTGAAACAGATTTGCGAAACAGAATACAAAGATTGATGGGGATCTCTGATAATATAATTTCTCTCTTGATTCAATTCCGATGTAATTGCGCTGGAACATATATTTCAAATTTACCGCTTTTGTAAACAACAAATTAAATTGACGTCTCAAAATCTGTTGATTAAATTTTATCGTATATTCCAGTTTAATCTTAAAAAGGCCTCTTAATTTTCTTTAAAAGCGGTACAAGAAAGAAATTACTGCTTTTTTGTTGTTGTTAATCGAATTGGCGAAACATTGTCTGACTTAGATTATTTTATTTTATTTTTCCTTAGACGGCAATTGAAAGCACGTGTATAATGATACTTACGAAGTCAACTTTCATACCAAGCCTCAACGTTAATAGCCGGGATAAGGATCGAACTATTGATGCCAACATTCAAACTAGTTTGGATCTGGTGCCCCCAATAATTTAAATAAGGGTTTTTGGTTCTAATACTTTTGGAATATGGATTTATTGTATTTTCGTACAAGTGTGGCAAAAAAATAAAAAAAATAAAAATAAAACGAAGGAGAAGAGTCTGGTCTTAACTAACAATCCTTAACCTAGCTAATCTGATTCAAGACACATTCTTTTATTCATTAAAATTTACTCAGTCAGGGAAAGAACCCATCCATTACCATTCAGTCCAACACATACTACACTAATACTGCATACTCACATGTATCCTTTTAAAACACACATGACATAAGATTTTATCATGTATTATGCGTGTTCCTATTTAGAGTTACAAAATTACAATAAACTAACATATTTTCTTCTATATCTTCATCCTATCTTCCAGTTAAATAACTTAAAAAATTGAAAGAGAATGATAAAATTATCGTTACTAACGCTATACTCGTTGCAGAAACGCGTACAGCCACAAACAACCGAACGTGAGACAGCTAAACATCTTATAAACGCAAGCAATGGAAAAAATGCATATTCGCTATGTTTGCATTTTATAATGCGACACTAACATGTGAATAGTATATGTATTATTATTGGATAAAGTTAATCAAAACATCAGTTTTATCAAAAGCATGTTTATTTTAAATCGAGTTATAATTTTGACTACAATAAATAGATATCTAGTTTATGAATGGTGTAGACATGGCCAGGTGTACAAGCTCCAATTTTGTACATCGTGTATGATGCAACCCCCTTAAAATTAGTTTCAAAATACTACTTACGAAGTCAACTTTCATACCAGGTCACAACAGTAAGGGGCAGGAAAAGGGATTGAACTATTAATGCAGACAATGAAACTAGTTTCGATCTTGTGCACAAAAAAACATTTAAATAAAGGTTTTTGGTTGCAATATTTTCGGAATGTGAATCTATTTTATTTTTGTACAAGTTTGACAAAAAGCTTATTTCAATGACGGCTAAACTTTTTGACTACGGTAAAGGGAAATATGGGTTGGTCACCGGTGAAGTCTGGGCAAGCAGTTCATAAGCTAATTTTTTTTCTCGACTTAAAAAAAGCTTCAAAATCAGGTCTTCAAAAGTCACAAGATGCATGAATTTACAAGATAGATAGATAGATAGATAAGGAACAGACTCAGATAGATAGATAGATAGATAGATAGATAGATAGATAGATAGATAGATAGATAATGAACAGACTCAGATAGATAGATAGATAGATAGATAGATAGATAGATAGATAGATAGATAGATAGATAGATAATGAACAGACTTAGATAGATAGATAGATACATAGATAGATACATAGATAGATAGATAGATAGATAGATAGATAGATAGATAGATAGATAGATAATGAACAGACTCAGATAGATAGATAGATAGATAGATAATGAACAGACTCAGATAGATAGATAGATAGATAGATAGATAGATAGATAGATAATGAACAGACTTAGATAGATAGATAGATAGATAGATAGATAGATAGATAAATAGATAGATAGATAGATAGATAGATAGATAGATAGATACCGTATATATTCTTGTAACGCGCGATGCTTATTTTAAATAAGGATCTATCAATTTACGAAATTAAATTGATATATAGCTTTGTCCCAAGCGTAGCCTGTGCCAGCAGTAGAGACGGTAATTTTGTTTCTCGAGTATGATGCGATCCGCTTAAAATTCGCTCCAAAACTAGGTCTTCAAAAGTCACATGATGCACGAATTGACAAGATAGATAGATAGATAGATAGATAGATAGATAGATAGATAGATAGATTGATAGATACCAGGGTAGATAGATACATACCGTATATATTCGTGTAACGCGCGATGCTTATTTTAAATAAAAATATATAGTTTGGTCACCGGCGTAGCCTGGGCCAGCAATAGATACGCTAATATTGTTTCTCGTGTATGATACGACCCGCTTAAATTTAGCTTGAAAATTAGGTACTCAAAAGTCACATGATACACGTGTCTACACGGTATGCACAAAAGTCTTTTTTTTCTTTCTTTTTTTTTACATCCCCAAATTATTGAAAAGGTGTTGAAATGTTTACTAAAATTGTGGTACAAGGCCGAAGCTGAAGTAGGATAACGCATAAACCTAGCTAATTATATTCACGACTCATTCATTCATTACACTTTACTCCTTCATCACATGAACTCATACATCACCTTTCAACCCTTTTTTTTAAATCTTTTGCTTCTGCTGCTGTTGCTGCTGCTGTTGACACTTTTGCTGCTTCTTCGTCTGTCGCTCTTTCGCCTGCTGCTTTATCAGTGTCTTCGGCGAAACATTTTTTTTTCGGTGGGAGAAGAAAACTCAAATTTTTTCCCTTTACTCACAACCTCTGTCCACTCACAGGAGCCGCTTCCGATTTGACCTGACATTTCCGCCATCACTGATTCTTTGGGTGTAGCTGATGTTGCTGCTGGTACTAGCGTTGCTGTTGGTGGTGCTGTGTTCTTCTCGGGGCACATCTTTGCCAAGTGCCTTGCGATACCACAGGACCAGCAATTGGATTTCTTTTTCTTGTAACGGAATTCACCCGAGGTGGGTTGAGCCGGCTCCAATAATGGGGTTTCATGGGAATTTGGAATTCAAAGCGGTCCCCAACCCGCATGTCTAACATATGAGATTTGATTATAGTGGTGAAGGTTTCGTGCAGGACCATCCCCAGTTTTTGAAGGGCCGAATACAGAGACCTGGTGCACTACGTGCCACAATGTCCCCAAACGACCCTCCGCAGGTTTGAATTCAGAGTTTTCCTTCTCATAGACCAGTTGCGATCCAAGGCTATAGAACTTAGTCTCTCCTGCTATTTACCCATAGCTGGAGGGAGAAGAAGAGGGCATTAGCACTTAAGTGAATGTAATGGAATCGACTGGAATTCGAACTCGGTTCTCCGATTCTCCAATCCAAGCCGCTATCCATCACTGCACCGTGCCTCACAGGATCACCCAGTATGTTGCGCCGTCGACAGGATAATATATCGGGGATATCCATAAAATTGTTCCGGGTCATTGCGATTTGCAGGACGCGGTCCCCAGTTTCGATGCCTGAGTGGATCAAAGCGAGCGAGACATCCTCGATCTGACCGAATCGGCGGAAACTGACTGCCAGCCGCTCCTCCGTGATGTCCATGGGCACTCGGTGTAACGTCATCTTGGTCCTCAGGGTGCCCATGCATCGATTTCGTTATCAGAATGCTGCCTGACGACTTCTTCGTCCCCTTTTACATGCTAACAGGATTTCTAACATTGCATTAGAGAGTCTGACAAGAACTTTTGCCTATAATTGGAGGCTTTTCAGCGACTCCTCCATATTGTCACTGCTGACACCAAAAAACCGCCGTGTTATGTCGGTCGTTAGAAGGGAGATTGTCCCAGTGGCTACTGCATCCAAAGACTCGTGGATTGGGAGGAATTCATACTTTTCCTGTGGAACTATGAGAGTCAGTTCCCATGGTAGTAGCAGTGAGAGACTCGCCACTTGTGAGAGAGACTCGCCACTTGTGAGAGAGTTTGAAACACGGAAAATAATTCTTCTCCAGCATGGATGCTTTTGAACTGAGACTATTTGAAAGTCAGGTTTGGGTAATTACTGCCAAAATATGGCAATAGTACTCTATTTGGGACCTCATCAGGCTCATATAGAGGTAGAGGATATCATGGGATAACAGATATTTACCGGAGGGATACAGGGAGCCGATGATAGTTAAGCGATGGATCGTATATAGGAATTCCACTTGAGGTCAGCTGTGAATTTGAAGGTCAATATCTTATAAAAGCCCAGTGCCTCCTCGAAGAGACATGCGTTGTTTTTTGAGTGGCGGTAGTTCGAGATCTCATCGGCGGTGATGGGATGTAACCAGTTTGGTTTTAGAGACATTGAATGTAACCAGCCATTTCTCCCCACTAGTGCTTGAACACCCAATCTCCAATTGTCAAAACCTTATGTGGTCTGTCTGTATATCGTCGCATCAGAGGAATAGACGTTTACAGATGATCGAAGTATATCCTTTGCCAGATCATTTATTTTGTAAGACCTTCTGAACAAAGAATAGCGGATATATTTCTAACAAGATTTCTCGTATATTCAGGCCGGTAGAAGTGTGGGTGTATATATATATATATATATATATATATATATATATATATATATATATATATATATAATCTTTAGTGAATAAATGAAAAAGGAGCATCTACTCGAATACAAGTATCCATTAACTTAACGTTTAAACAAATAAATTTAAAAAAAATATCTCGGATTTAATCCATTTCCTAAAAAAAATGTTAAGTAAGAAAAAGAGACAGCCGATAGGTATATTTCGAGAATTGGAAAATATGTCTGTTGAAAAGCACGAAAAGCGTCACTAGAAAAACCTTTACGCTTTGTCACACACACACACACACACACACACACACACACACACACACACGACGACGACACTGGGTGTAACAGCAAAACTGTCCAAATCGTGTAACTGCAATATTGTTAAATTGTTACATTAAGCGCTGAACCGTTGTAACTTGGAAATGATTAAATATATCTTACTGGAATTCTCAGAATGTTTTGTTGGGCTCAACTTTGAGCAATAACAATGTATATTTACTCTCTAAGCTTAAGAGAGGTATCGCAATGAAATCTATCTTAAACGAAAACATGTTCCCCATTAATTAATCATACCTCAGGACCTGAAAATCATAAAGGATTGTTATAATGTTCAAACATATATATATATATATATATATATATATATATATATATATATATATATATATATATATTCAACATTTTGTGTGATGGCTAATTATATTATTACACGATTTAGAAGATTTTGTCTCTTGCATCCGGTGGATTAATAGATATCTACTACGAAGGCACAGTGGAATCGTGGAATCTGATTGAGTAATCGGAGAGCCGAGTCCGAATTTCAGTCGAATCCATTATATTCACTTACGTATATATATATATATATATATATATATATATATATATATATATATATATATATATATATATATATATATATATATATATATATACATAATACATATGTATATATATAATATATATATATATTATATACATACATATGTATTATGTATATATATATATATATATATATTTATGCATGTATATAATATATATATATATATATATATATATATATATATATATATATATATATATATATATATATATATATATATGATTAAATAAACTAGTTTTAACACATAATTTTGAATCATCATCACGAACACAGACTCCATAATGATTAGAACATATTTGCATCTGAAGATTTCAAGAATTACACGAAACTCCGAGTTCGGCTTCGGTATTTAATATTATATATATTCACTAATATATATATATATATATATATATATATATATATATATATATATATATATATATATATTCGTTTCAGTAAGCTATATCGATTGACACATGCACTATATATGCATCTTTTGAATCAGTCATCTATCCATTAAAAGCGAGTGTTTGTGATGCATAAACAACTTTGAAACGCATATCGTGATACGTTTGATAAAATTATTATAGAATGAATATTTTCATTTTTTGTAAATACCTAGATGAAGTTGTGTTTGAATTTCTCTGAATTTGTGAGGAATGTTCTGAGAGCCTCAGTATGATTTCAAGAATGTTGCTTTCGATAATCCTTGCCATTGAAAATGATTTCAAGTGCTGGTGATCCAGCTCTCCTAACTCTTTCCTTTTAAACCGTCATAATGTATTATAAACCACTTCGAGACCATATTTCGACGGAGTCCGACATTGTTTACTTTCCTCCTATTTGTCGAATGACGCAAATCGATTCATTTATTTTGCCATCATGTTTAATAAAATGACTTGAAATTGCCAGAATCGGAAATAATGCGTACAGATGAATGGTTATGATAATATATTTCGCTTGTCTGAACGAAATCATAACCGTATCGTTAGAAGTTGAATTTCATAAAACTTTTAGGTTGGAGCAAAAATAATGACGTAATAATGTCGTTTTTGACGTTACAAAATACGTCAAAAAAACGACAGTATTACGTCATTATTTTTGCACCAACCTAATATTAGAACCTATTTAATATAATGTTCGTTAGATCTTTGTGTACCTTTTCGCCTCTACACAATTTCCTGCCCTTTGTAGCTCTTTATATTTTTTCGTTTCCTTATTTCCCCTAAAACCTATTCCCTGATCCATTTACTTATGAAAATCATGCGCTGTTTTCCAATGCTCTTCTTGTTCTCAATCTGTTCTCTGTGTATCAAATTTCCTCAGCCTTACTTAATCATTAGCTACCCCAGATGTGATCAATTCTAAAATCTCGCCGTTGCTAATATGTTTACTCCTTGGTATCATCAGAATCCTTCTGTAGTATCATATCTTCGTTGCTTGAAGTCTTTTCTTCCTATCTGAGATCGTCCAGCATTTGCTACCATATAGGAGGCCACATATCATGTAACAGTTCAGTAATCTTTTCTTTGTTTCTAACGAATTCTTTTTTGCCTCTTAATACTCTGCTTAGAATTTTGGAATGCATCTTTGACTATCAGTATTAGTCTTCGGATTTTGGTTTTGCACATCTCTTAGAACATTTACCTTATGTACATTTTGTAGTCTCCGTTTTGCCATTTCCATTTTCTACTTGTTCTTTTTACTAATAACCATGAATTCCTTCTTCTTGGAGTTTATTTGTCGTTCTTTCTTTTATTCTCTATATTTTGTACCTTTAATAGTTTCCGTACAAAAAATATAACTCTCTGATTGTTTCCCTGGTGGTCCAGGTTGAGACTGCACGTTACGTGGTAAAAACGATTTTTTTCATCCAAAACACATGCACAAAACAAAGGGACATATTAGTATAACATTCGATGACCTAAGTATATTACAGCTTTTCTGATTGGCTCTTCAAAATAAGACAACCAATAGCAAAGCACAACGTAAGTGTTTACCAGCAGTTCAACCGGTAGCTGTGTATTTTCGCCACCACTATTCAACCTGTGACTGGGTATTACATCATTTTCTCTACCCACCGGTAAAGCTCTGGTCAATACTCAAAGATTTAAGTAGATTTTTTAATTATAGCAATTCTATAAATTAAAATCAAAATCATATTCACATAAATCAATGCTTTTTTTTTAAGCGTTTCATCCCAAGCAAGGCGGGAAGCCACTAGGACGCAAGGGGTTACAGAAGATTTGGAGCAAGATCAGATAGGAGTGATAGAGGAAAGGATGAGGAGAAGGATAGTAGATAGATCAAGGCAACTGGGGATGTCGATTGACATTTCATTTGAATAGTTAGAGATTCCAGGGAAACTGGAATATGGAAAGGAGTTCCACAGGCGAGAGGTGCGAGATATGGAGCTACTGGAGTAGAAAAGACAGCTAAATTTAATAGTTTCGACAGTGAAAGGGTGCGAGCGTGATGCCAGCATCGTAGGGCGCTTGAATTCATGAAGTCTGGGAACCAGCGAATGCAGCTCCTCGGATCAATTACCATGAAAGTATTTGTAAAAAAAGATAGAGAGAGGGAAAGGCGCGTCTGTGAGAGAGCAACTCTAGACGAGATGCCAGAACAGGGCCAATTATATTGCATATCCGCATCTGGATGTTATCAAGAACAAACAGAAGGGGGACCAGACCATATATGACAGCAATACTCCATGCAAGGGTGAATTGTTGAGTTGTAGATCTGAAGGATCGATTCCGGGGGAGACAATTTTCCTGGCGTGGCACAAGGAGCCAACTTTCCTTATACGTATAATTTTATTTCGCGTTTTATTCTTCTATGTATTCTCGTTTGGTTTATGTTCTTTGAGGTCTAAATATTGTATTGATTATTTGTTCATTTTTTATTTGTTTTTCTTTTTAACATAATTTTTATAATTTCATCTCATGTAAGTTGATAAAGCCATTATGACGCAAGGGATTATTTAGAATGAAAAAAAAACAAATGAGTGAACGAAACTAAGAAAAGGTTATCATCGCCTTTTCATTGTCCTTTGAGAAAGAAAGACAATGAAAAGTTGATGATTCAAGAAAGCAGAAGATAACACCACCATTACATGTAAATTTTTGAAGATTATACTTGACAGGAAAAAACAAAACTTGCATAGAATTCCATAGGCAGGGCGTTCTAGATGAGAACATTTTAGAATTGAATTTACATTTTAACTTATCGATTTCAACGGGAGATTTAGCAGCCAATCGATTCCTACAATTAAAATCTAAAGTCGAGCTCCCAAAGAGGGAAGCTCATCAGAACAATTGCCATGGAAATCTTTATAGAAATGGCAGAGGAAAGTCATATTATACCGGTGGGAATGTGACCGATGCTGATATGATAGAATATATAGATTCTGATGAGATTTTACTTTTCGGGGACAATCTTATTCATTTTATTTTTAACTAAAGTTCAACCAATACAAGGCCCTATATTCACTCAAATTAGACGATTACTGAATATATTGTGTGATATAAACGTAAATTCGGGAAATAACAAAGACTGTAGAGGTGGGGAAGTATCCACACGTTTGTATGTCCAACGAAATCGCGGTCCTCGTGAAGAACTTTCGTAGTTTAACGCCTTTCCTAGCAAATCAATATGTAAGGAATGAGCGAGATCTACCTTGACAGTTTAGTGTATTAGCTACTTTTACAATAACGCTATTACATCTCTTACGCGAATATTTCACAATACATTAAATTATTGAAGAGAAAATGTATAGGCACACAATAATACCGAATGATTTATAATGCAAGATAGCATTTTTTTAAACATTTCATCTAAAGAAAGGCGGGATGCCACTAGTACGCAAGGGGTTACAGAGTTGGAGCGAGAGTAAAGAGGCGTGATGGGGGAAAGGATGCAGAGAATGACAGAGAATAGGTCAGGGCATTACATTTGAATAGTTGGAAATAATATTTATCAGTGAAATAATTAATAGGAGGGTATTTCACAAGCAAGTGTTACCAGACATGTGGTTATTGGAGTAAAAGAGACGGCCACATTTAACCGTTTTGACAACGAAAGGGTGGGAACGTGAAGCCAGCCTAGCACCACGCTTAAATTCATGCAGTCTGGGAATTCTTGAAAATAGCTAGTCGGCGCAGTTATCGTGAAAATATTTGTAGAAAAGACAAAACAATAAAATCAAAGTTTAAGTTTTTCTTTCCTAAAAAAATTAATAGAATATACAATGAAAATTGTTAATGAATGTATGTGAACGTGATTTGCCTAAGTAACTGTGTGTGTGTGTGTTTTTTTTAATGAAAAGTCGATGGCGCACACTTCAAAAGGAGTAAAAACAGGTAGCGGGAATTACTTAAGAGTTTTTTATAGCCTCAGGGCTGTTGCTGATAGTAGGTTTCTTAAGGGCTGCTATTGTTACTATGATTATTAAGTCACTATAACTATAAAATATTCTATAATTTCAGAAAAAAATTATTTCACTGAAATCTCTTGAAATGATTCCGGGTCTTCCTTTGAAATCAAATTCTAAGGGAAATGATGACAATGCAAGCTGTTCACATTGTCGCTAAAATCGAATGAAGTTGTTTTATGTGTAATATATTCGTGTTTGAACACCCGACTTTGTTTCGATAAACCAAGACACATTGTGCCTTTTTATTTGGAGTAGCAATAAGCATTCAGCTGTGGGTGTAACTCTTGCTAATACTTTGATTGCTGTCTGAAACATAAAAAAAGACCCATTAATTGCGGTCTGAAAGTTAAACAAACATAACACAATGAAACGATTATATCATTAAACGATTTTTAATAATAACATTAATATGCAACAAAAATATAGATGCCACCTCTTCGAACTTTTTCGTAGTGACTTTTTGAAATTGTTTAAAATCTTTGTGGACAAACGCTATATGGAAAAATGATTTCCAGTTCAGACTGGCGCCAGAAAAACATTATTTAATTTTTCTTTAAAAAATATCCGATTTTATTACTTTCAGCGTAATATAAATTCAGTAAGTTCTCTAAACAATTTCTTCTATCCTATCTTAAATTTGACTAAAACGGAAGCTCTCTATATCCGACCATTAAAATATAAGTCAAGAACTGGTAAGGGTTATAAGGGATGAAAAGCTTCAGTACACGCAGTTATCAGGCCCTGAAGAAGAAAATCTATTCCTTTTTATATATTCTTTTGAATAGGATTTGATTGTAGGGTTTCGAGAGTGTGGTTAGTTATATCTGAGAATCGTTGCACATGTTTGATGTGAGGCATCGGTGAGGGAAAATCTTTGTAACAATGGTCACGCGAACATTCTTGAAAATTGCTGCACAGTAAAGAATCGATCTTCCTCCTCAATATTATGGAAACGATGTTGCATTCTATCAAGTCTGGATTTCGGTAATTAGAAAAAATAATAAATAAAAAAATAATTATTTTAATAATTTGATATATTAATTATATTATATTAATAATAGTGTGACGTCGTCCCCTGGTCGCAGCGCTAACTGTGTCGTTCTATCCCAGTCTACCACGGCACCAACTGTGACGTCCTACTTTGATTCCCAGTCTGCTTACCCACGTTGTGAATTAATCTAGGCAGAGGAAATCAATCAGTCATCGGGGCCGTACTGCAAACCGAGTCCAACGGGGGTGATACCACAAAAGTACACATAAAAGGCAATAAAATGAAAACTCAAAAGTTCAAAGTATCAAAGAAAAAGATAACAAACTTTATGTCTAGTTGTTCGTTACATAAGACTGCATCTATCTCCCGACCCGTTCTATGGATTGTGACACGTCGTTTTCCGCTAGGCAAGTTTTAACACTTCAAGTTGTCTGCTCTCTAAGAAATTGATGTTTCGGTGGGTCTTTGGACGAAAGTCAAAAGAAAAACTTATTTCGGTGATCTGGATCTAAGTCCCTCTTCAAAATAATTGTTCTTGGTTTGAAGAGATGGGTCCGAAAATGTGCGTAAATCCTGGTCAGCTATCTGCGAGGCTTGCCTCAACCGGAGAATGACTCTGGGAACTGCGGGGTCTCGACTCATTTCTGCTCGTTGTGGCTTCGTTTATATGGGCGCCGACCAAAACCGGGGTGAGTTTGTCGGCGCCGGGGGGTTCCTTGATAATTCTAAATACATATCCATCTCTCTGGTTAGGAATTTCCACCTTTTTCCATTTTTTGGAACCTTTACTCACTCCCACCTTCTCATCATACTTCAGAGGGGCGTGAACTGCCCTCCCCACATCTTCGTGGCAACCTCTCTTACTCATCATCCAGATTGGCAGCAACAGCCTCCCTCGTGCATCACGTGATCACCACTCGACCAATGATGTCTTAGTCGGGCGTGGACGAATCTGCGGCTTTGTTTCAGGAAGAAAAAAATATCTTGCTTAAAAAAAAATTTATCTCTTCCCTTTCCCTTTTCTTCCCCTTAATGGTTTATCATTTCTCCACCCGCGAACGGGACAATATGACAATGGTGGTCATAACTCTTGCTCTACACGTGGTTTACGTCAGGTATTTTATCGCTAATTATCAGAATGTGTGGACTTCTTGACACAGTCTCATAAAAAAACATCTCCAAAGTTCCAGTCGGTCTGTCGAAAGAAAACACATTCATTTTCTTTCGGCACAAATACCTGATAACAAAATTTTATTATCGCAGGCCAAGAAGGTTCCGTCGGACGCTCGTGGGTGTTCTTTTAATTTTTCATATCTCTCCAAGTCCTTTTAGTTGTCTGTTTTTCGTCACTTAACGAAATAACATTTTCATTTGAATTTTTTCTCTTTCCTTCTTTGGCCAGCCGGTCTGTAGTTGATAATAAGATGTCTTCCCGTACCAATAGTTTGTTTTCATATCCTTAGATAACACAGCCGATGCCAAAACATATCTGATTCTTTCCTTCTTTCCCTTTCTTTTTACTCAGAATTTCCCTGTCATTGCAATGACACTCTTTCGCCATTTGTAACAAAATTATCAAAATATCCTTTTATCCATTGTCTCTTAGCTGTGTGTGTTCATGCTTATCACTCACGATTCGGTTCTTAGCCTCTCTTTTTCTTCTTTTCTTTCTTTTCCCTTTCTGCATCGTTAAATGGTGCCACAATAGAATATGCATACACCTGTGTTCCCCCGAGTTGGAATATGATTGGCTGTTGTCCGTCATAAATACTGACGGACGTGTAGGTGAGTAAAAAAGCCTGTGCGTGTGTGTTTTTATATATATATATATATATATATATATATATATATATATATATATATATATATATAGGAATAGGGATAGGTAAATGAGATAATTAGATATTAGCCAGCGTATACGTGTGTGGTGACGTTCATACGCTGGTAAGCAAATAAATAATTACCAAATTTAGCCACGAGGTTTAGACATAATAGTGCCCAATAAATACACATATACCTACGTTTGATGTGCGACTCTTATTAAACAAAATCTACTGCCGATGAATTGGGTAAGCAACGAAAGTCGAGTCGCACATCAAACGTAGGTATATCTGTATTTATTAACATATATATTATGTCTATTATGGCCTGACGATTGCCTCTAGCATGAAACAGTCTGTTGCCTATTAGTGCTGACATCAATATATATATATATATATATATATATATATATATATATATATATATATATTACAGTTAAGTTTTGACATTAATTTAAAAATTATAAACAAAATAAAACGAAAAAAGGAAAAATAATATAATATTTAACAATATATATATATATATATATATATATATATATATATATATTTGAATAAGGACAGACCACTTTAAGGTTCCATGTAATAAGTTATTTCACCAAAACCCTAGAGCCCTTTAAAAGGGTTGTGGTGAAATAACTTATTACAATGGAACCTTAAAGTGGTCTGTTTTTATTCAAACATATTTGCTCTGATTTTACATTGAGCTCTCTGGATATCACCCTCTTTGGGTCTACCCATACGGATTACCTAATTTTTCATAAACTATATATATATATATATATATATATATATATATATATATATATAACAAAAATATTAATATTATTGTTATTGATGACAAAAATGGAGTAAAAATAAACTAATAATTAAAATCTAAAATTTCAAATTTTAAATTGAAAATCTTAAATTCATAATCTGAAATTAAAAATTAAAATTTAAAACAACCTAAAAAAATATAAATAGTATCGAAAAAATAAAATGATATATTGAAAAACATATCGAAATGAAAACTGAATTTAAAAAATATATAAAAACAATATATAATATAATTTAAAAGTATTAATAATATTGTAATAATAATAATAATAATAATAATAATAATAATAATAATAATAATAATAATAAGCTATATCTTGTGCCCCATGAACTGGGTAACCAACGAAATTCGAGTCCCACATCAAATTTAGGTATATGTGTATTTATTAACATATATATCTGTTTATTTTAGTTTTAATCTATTCAAGTCCTCGAATTAACATCAAGTGAATATTGAAGTCGGCACTGAGAGGCGACTGACTGTTTCATGTTAGACGCAACGGTCAGGCCGCAATCGGTCTCTGAGTGTTGACTTCAATGTTCACTTTTATTTACATACGCTTTAACTCTGATATTGAGCACGTTATCCCATAAATATAGCACAACTTAAAACTATATTTCTTCATATGTATATATAATATAGATAGATAGATAGATAGATAGATAGATATAGATATATATGTTTGTGTGCGTGTGTATGTGTGTGTCTGTATTTGTGTGTATATATGTCGGTGTATTTAAATTCTGGGCTATCTTATATCCAAGTGCATTTTTAATGTTACTGGCCGTTTTCTGGATATTCTCGTTTATCTGCATTAACATATTTATTTATAAGCTTTCTGGAGAAAGCCGAAATCTTCGGATGCATTATAAGCTGAGATTAGCGAAAGCTGCAGGAGAAAAATGAAGAAATCAATTGGAAATCTTTTCTTTCCCCCCGCTTACAACCACTTCAGTTGAAATTCGTTTTAGTCCTGTACGCGCGCATCTCTTCCTTTCCAGTCATCATTGGAAAATATTCTATTCCTTTACCGTTGCCTCTTTCGCACTTATTCCTGTCGCTCGCAGCCTTACAGAACGGTGTAAAATAGCTTGTTTTACTCGACGAATTTTGTTCCACTAAACGGATTCCAGTCCGAGTTTGACATGTTTACAATTTCTGTCTCGTACAGAAAATACATAAATAAATCAATAAACGAACGAATGGCTTTTGTTCAGAGCTTTAGGGACGAATAGTCGGTCGCAAGAGGTTTTTATTATTATTATTATTATTATTATTATTATTATTATTATTATTATTATTATTATTAATATTAATATTTTTATTAATATTTTTATTACGACTACTACTACTATTACAACTACAACTACTATTATTATTATTATTATTATTACAACTACTACTACTACTATTATTATTACTACTACTATTATTATTATTACTACTACTACTACTATTATTATTATTAATACTACTACTACTACTATTATTATTACTACTACTACTATTATTATTACTACTACTACTATTATTATTATTATTACTACTACTATTATTATTAATAATACTACTACTATTATTATTACTATTACTAATATTATTATTTCTACTACTACTACTACTATTATTATTAATACTACTACTACTACTATTATATATTACTACTACTACTATTATTATTACTACTACTACTATTATTATTATTACTACTACTATTATTATTAATAATACTACTACTATTATTATTACTATTACTAATATTATTATTACTACTACTACTACTATTATTATTAATACTACTATTATTATTATTACTACTACTACTACTATTATTACTACTACTACTATTATTATTAATAATACTATTACTATTATTATTTATACTACTACTATTATTATTACTACTACTACTATTATTAATACTACTACTATTATTATTACTACTACTATTATTACTACTACTAATACTATTATTATTACTACTACTACTAGTACTACTATTATTATTATTACTACTACTACACCTATTATTACTCCCACTACTATTATTATTACTACTACTATTATAATATTATTAATATTATTATTAAATGTTCACCCAACACAAGTCACAAAGCTAACTCAAAGTCGAGTTTTACTGAATGCTGTAAAAGAAGGTTGGTTGGTTGTCAGTTTTTATTTAGCGGCATATCATCCTCCATGCGTTATTTAATGACAAATTATAAATATTTTGTACACAATTTTTACTTATATTTTTGCAAATATGAATGGTTTTTGTGAAAAATTTTTTTTACTAATTAATAGGTATCAGGGAGATGCTTGCGTTTCCCAAGTTTATGTGCGCGTAAGTGAATATAACGAACCCAACTGGAATTGAAACACGGCTCTCTGATTAACAATTCCGAGCTATTATCCATTACATCACCCGCATATCCATCTTAAAGCACTCGGTATTCTTAAGAGGTTACAAATCTAGCTACTGACCAAGATCGACGTTGCTTAACTTCGGTGATCGTACGGGAGTCGATATTTCAACGTGATGCGGTCGTAAAACCATTAAACCTTCCTCATATCCAAGCTCACAGCATATGGCATTCCCAAGCGTTCACCCATCTAGTTACTGACCAGGATCCACGTTGCTTCGGTGAACGCACGAGAACTGGTCTTTCGACGTAATCTAGCCATAAGCCAATTACATCGGCCGCATATCCAAGCTTACAGCACCTGCTGTTCCGGAACGATCACTCATCCAGGTACTGACCAGGATTGACCTTATTTAACATCGACGATTTAGTAGAACCGATATTCCAACGTGATCTGACCAAAAGCTCATACAAGAAGGAAGGAAAAATCAAAATGACCGAGGATATGTAGGGATCATAATCGTTAACTGACTGGAAAGCATCATCTCGGGATTATTGATTATTGCGGTTCTTGATATGAGACTCTCCTTACTAATAGATTCGGAAAAGAATGTTTATGTTTCGCCCCACTATCCACTATGCTAGGCATATTGCCTAGCATAGTGGATAGTAGCTGTGGAATTCTGTACTCGTGGAACGTATCTCGTCAAAAACCTTGCCATTGAAATAGGAATATAATAGATGCTTTTGCTGTCTCGTCTGTTGGGAAAAGGTTTGGATAGTCTCATATGATCCATGTCGCCATAGAAATGATTTTGAACCGTCAAAATCTGGAAAGTGAGGACAGAGTCGCTCCCAGATATGGATGGAGCATTCCATTTTGGTTTGCTCACGCTTTTTAAAGATTACATATAGCGTATATCAGTTGGAATCACGTACTCTGAGGAACGATAAAAGCAACTGGCCATTCTTCTAGAACCTTTAGGCATGGTTAATATATCTAAATAAATAAACAGCAAATTTTCTCTGTCCATCCGTGTATCTGAAACCCCTCTAATTCAGGTCACACTTGCTCTACACAGGCATATTGTACATTATTGGATTGAACATTTGCCATTCATCTGGTGTTTGAACATCCGGCATTGAGATTTGTGAGGAAACACTTAATATCCAAATTTTAAAATAACTAAAAAAATAGTTTTTGATTTCTGTTGATTATAACGTAACACAAAATCATCGGGAGTTCATTTTGTTTTTCTTTGAAAATTAGTTTATATCTCCAAAACTTAAAGTGAGAGGTTTTGTGAATTTAGGTTTTGACGTTTTTTATTTGAACAACTTAACTCAATTAATGTTTCACTGTGCTTGTGATTTGAACAACTCAGTTTTCGGCATGTATTGGAAATTCAGCACAAATTGAAATTTCGGATCAGATCGGTCTTTTAGCCAGAATTAGACTGATGGACCTTGTCAGGCATTTGAAGTTCCATGAGGTGAATTGGAGAATTCAAAGTTATCATTGATGTTTTCTAAGCTGAACCAGAGGTCTCCTTATTTTCGAACTAGAAGCTTAATTAGCCCTCCGAAGGAGTTAGCTTAAAAGTTGACTTTCTTTTTCTGACTTGAGCACGGGTCCCAAGTGATGGCCAACACACAACGGCGCCTTACAATTACAACCGTCCATAATGACAGACAAAAATTCAGCGTTTGAACGGTGATAATGAAACGTTACGTGCCATGCGTGATACACGCTTAGGCGATCATGTATCATTCGATACGTGACAGACAAGTTAGATTTTTTTTCCCCCAGTAGGTTGCTATTTTTTTCTGCCATCGAAGGTTATAGAACCCCGTCTGTCCTGCTATTTACCCATGTTTGGGAGAGAAGATTCATACCTTTCCCATGGGTAATTGAATGTAATGGATTTGATGAGAGTTCAAACTCGGCTCTCCGAATCCTCTATCTGAGCCGCTATCCGTTACTCCACCGTGTCAGTTTGTTTTTAGGAGTCTTGATTATTATACGCCATTTTTTCTCCCCGCTCAGCATTTTTATCTATGTCAGCTGAAAGAAACTCTTCATATAAGTATTTGGAGGTGTATACATAATAGGTTGTGTCATTTGCATAGATGTTTCTTAATGGGGTACCTCGAGGTGGTGTAATGGTTAGCAAGCTTGTCTGGCTAGAACAATTACGACTGAGTAGTGAGTTCGATCCTCTCTGGGTGCCCAATACTTTCACCCTTGTGCCACGCTTGGAAAATCACTAGATGTTTATTAAGTATCTGAGTATGTTTTTAGGTAAATCGTTTATATAAGTCCCACTATATGTGTGGCCGATCAGATTGATCGTATAGGCTTAAGTAGACATTCACTTAATAAAGGCATTCATAGACCTAAGAAATAGATTTCTAAAGATGTATACCTTTTAGTTGTAAATGATTTAGATTAAACAAAATCCATTGCATTACCAGGCAATGCAAATTAATGATCTTAGAAAATACCAGTGAATGAAATCACCTGTTTGACTTGGATGTCTGTTGGGATTAAGCCTACTGAAGACTTCAAGGAAAACTCGTATATACGATACAGGTGCTGAAAAGATGACCGAATCCCCACACCGCTCCAGTAAATACTCGACTCACCCTGATATTCCTTAAATATACAAGTGCCAGATCAGGCCGGAAATAGACTGGAGCTGCTTAGACTTCCCTTTCCCGTCTTGATAGTCCGAATCCTTCTATGCCTGGGTATGACGATAAACTACATCCGGTACCAAGGTCTCGGTTCGGGAGATTTTGTCGTCGCGTAGAGTCACGTCTTCATTGCTGTTCTTCCCAGATCGACCCTGACGTGTGGTGGTAGCACCTGTTAGGGTCCTAACTATAAGCAAATAATGAACCCCCCACCCAAACTCGGATCAAAAGACTATGAAAGTTTAGGAGTAATTTTTTATACTGTACGTACCAGTTTCACAGTGAAAAAGAATTAATAGCAGTACGTTTTTGTAAAAAAAAAATTATATAATAAAAACATATTACCAGCAATATATCTACTCGACAAAAAAAAACAACCTCATTACAAAAATACTTCGATGAGACATGAACTACAAACTGAATTCTTACAGAACATATATATTATATTCATACAAAACTATCCTAAATATCTTCTCGGCATTACATAACCCATTGTGGTGTTGATATGGCGTAAAACAAAACAAAAACAAACCACCGACAAAACGTTGGAAGCCTCTCGTTCTTCTATGGCTATATCTATGGTAAATTATCAGGCGACATACATTCCTTTGTTCCAACAATTCTTACCCTCACACACAAAATTCCCCACTGAGGCGATATCCACCCTCATTTCCTTCATATCCCTTTGTTGTCAGGTATGTTTCACTCAATCACCATCTTCCCATCAACTGCTACTTTATTGAACCAATTCACATGAGGATGCTTTCCTCCTCTTCTACAATCTTAGCGTGTTTAAGTCTAACATTAATCGTTATCTTTTCCATATAGCCTCATAAACTGTGCCTCAAATATTTCACTATTAAAGCTAACACAGCAGCCTTATGCTATCTCCCTGTACCTCGAGTGGCATTTCAGCAATGTATAGGTGACCATTAGTTAAAAAAAAGATTTTGTTTTTTACTGACCAAAACAAAAAAAACATCACGTAACTTCTGGGCGTGGATGATCATAGCCTTCCACAACGTCTTCATTTTGGGTCTTGTAAAGGTGAGCATTAGTCTAAAAAAACATCTTGTGTTTCTGACCAAATCAACTATTCTGTTTATTAAATGTCATTATATAACTTAAGGACGTAGATGAGCATTGCACTCCACAACGTCCTCATTTTAGGCCTTGTAAAGGTGAGCATTAATTAAAAAATAATAATAATAAAAAATCTTGCTGTTTTACTGACCAAATCAACTATTCTATTTATTAAATGTCATCGCTTCACTTCAGGACGTGTATTAACCAGACCCTCCACAACGTCCGCCTTTTGTGCCTTGTAAAGGTAAGCATTTGCTAATAAACCAAAAAAGTCAGCATGTTATTTTACTGAACGAATCAACGATTTTGTTTATTAAATGTCATCAGGACGTAAGCATTAGTTAAAAAGCCAAAAATCAAGCATCTTGTTTTACTGACAAAAACAACTATTCTATTTCTTAAATGTCATTATATGATCCTAGCCCTCCACAACATCCTTATTCTGGTCTTTGTAAAGATGAGCATTAGTTAAAAAGTAAAAAAAAAATCCTGTTGTTTTTCCGATAAAATAAACTATACTATTTATTAAATGTGATCATGTAACTTCTAGACGAGAATGAAACTAACCCTCCACAACGTCCCACCTTTTAAAAAAGTACAAATAAATCAGTGTATATATCGCTCAACAAATCTGTCTCAAAAGAACGGTTTTGCATTTGAATCTGCAATGCATACTCTCTAGTCTTCCTCAGCAAGGCTTTTTCTTACTTTAAATAATTGTTTAGTATTATAAAAAAAAACGAGAAAAACTGTAATTCAATATGTTGTTGTTAGATTACTAATTTGCAATATTAATTTAATATTTGCAAGGTTATTAAAATGTGCGAAGCATCTACACATTAATATTTATTATTGGCCATTTTAAATTAACTACAGTATATTACCGTATATTCCCACGTATAAGACGACATTTAAATGCCCAAAATCAGCTTTAAAAATCAGGGTTCGTCTTATACAAGAATTCTAAAAAAGAAACCTTATATTTTCAGTGATGTTTGACGGTAGTCTAACCTCAGCATCGCTTCAATAATCAATAACGGACATGAATAGATTCACATTATCAAATAAACTGATAATAAGTGTAATAAAACAATTTCTTAATTATATATTACTGGCAGAACTTCATAATAAATTACCTATTCGAAGAATAATTCCATATCGAGGAAATCAAGTTGTATCCATGCAAGCTCAGCTGAGAAAATGTAAACATCGAGTTATGATTGCATTCACAGCAACCTTTATCTGTCATTAAACTTTCAAACATATTTGTAGTGTCTATTACGGCAGTAATAATATTTAGAATAACGTAATATTCAATTGTCATAAAAAATGATTGTTGCCGATGAAGTATAAGTAAATGGATATAGCACACCAGGCTGTTTTAACTGTTTCGATATAGGAAAAGAAGAGAAAGAAGAAGAATCAGTATTCGCAAGAAACGACATGATGAAACGTAAACGAAACAATGGTTTTCTCATTTATGGGAGATGTGTAGGAAAATTTGATATAGAATCGTTTTTTGTTTTTTTTTTATTTCGTTCATTTTGAATTTCTCAGGATACAATAAATAACAACATTTCTAATAACATCATCTTTATATAATCAAGTAGCAGTCGTTTTATACTACAGGTACAGGATAGTTTCATAGAAATTTGCTATTTTTTATAACTCGGTCATCCATCTAGTTACTAACCAAGGACAATGATGCTTAACTTTCGTGATCTTACGATGATCGGTTTTTCAACGAGATGTGGCCTTCAACCTGCCAATGAAAAACCGTAAACATATTCAAAAATATTGAGTGTGTATAGTCTTGCCTAAAATCTAAAATTAAAATTACTTTCAGTTTAGAGGAAGAGCTAACCTCAATTTATTTTAGTAAATTCATGTGACCAGAGCAAATGAAAGACCTGCACTGTAAATGCATTTTTTTTAATTTATAATCAAAGTTATTCATAATTATGTACTTAATTAAATCTACTTGTACACCGACATTTTTATGAATTTCTGAATGAAAGAAAAACGTTTTTCATACTTACTTCTTTATAAAATGGAGAGGAATAAATAATTAATTGTATTATTTTTGCTGTCTTTATGGTGTATTTTACACGATTTCTTATGTACACTGCTGTTCGTTGGTACATTTTGTAAATTTCCAGCATGCATTTTCTATCACCTATTTCAATTTTTTTATTTATTATTTTTTATTCCTCCTATGCACTCGTATATTTTTTGCCATTTCTATAATACTGTGTGATAAACTAAATCCAACAGGAAGTCTCTGATCAGGAGGTTTTGATGAGTGTGGAACAACCTCTAAATTACTGGTGTTCCCATGTTCACCATGGCAGGGGCCGCGGCTATCGGCAAATAGTTAACCCCAAAACTGGAGTCTAATCACTATGAATGTGTAAAAATAGTTTTTAAGACAAGCAATATATTTTTGTAAAACAAAGATATTACCAGTAATACATTTTTGAAGGAAAAATTATTACCGGAAATGCGTTTTAAGGAAAAAGATATTACCACGAATACATATTTGAAGAAAGAAAAAACTTGCCAGCAATTCATTATTAAAGAGACAAATATTGCCAACAATGCGTCACTGAAGAGAAAATGTTCCCAACAATTCATTATTGAAGAAAAAAAATATTGCCAGCAATGCATTATTGAAGAGAAAAATATTGCCAGCAATTCATTATTGAAGAAAAAAAATATTACCAGCAATTCATTATTTAAGAAAAAAATATTGCCAGCAATTCATCATTGAAGAGAAGAATATTGCCAGCAATTCATTATTGAAGAAAAAAATATTGCCAACAATTTTCAGCATTATTGAAGAGAAAAATATTACCAGCAATGAATTTTTGAAGAAGGAAATATTGCCAACAATGCATTATTAAAGAAAAAAAAACATTGCCAGCAACGCATTATTGAAGAGAAAAATATTGCCAGCAATGAATTCTTTGAAAAAAATATTCCAGCAATAAAAATCTTGTCGGCATTAAATAACCCATTGAAGTTGAAATGTCGTAAAAGAAAAGAAAACAAACATAATACTCTGCGACCTTCAACATTCGAAATCTTACTGTTCCGACAGCATTAAATCCTCACTCGTCTCGCTATTCATTTTGAATTTCCTATTAAGAACTTTACAATTATTCGTTTATCTCTCTTGTCTGTCTTTTGTAATTTTCCAGTTTCTTTAGCATTTAGTTCATTTCTTGTCGTGGCAAATGTCGTTTGGATGAATTGAACACTGTTTGTGGAAATTCCCCATAGATAAACTTAGTTTTGTCATCCTCTTTATATCAATTCAGATCTCCCATTGGTCCAGTAGGATATTTTATGGTTTTCTTACAGATTCAAACTGATTAAAGAGGTGTATCATTAGCTGCATGGAACCTACAAACATGCAACATGTTTTTTTTTTCCAAGACATAAATTGCTTTACTGATAAAACATATTTTGCAACACAGTCTAAACAATAACAGAAAGTTTTTTTGCCGGTAGTGTAACATTTAAATTTTCTTAGATCATACTTTTTAAGCCTGTAGTGATACTAGCAAATTAGTATGCATAATTTGCATTGACAGAACTGAACATTCGATAGAAGTGGTCTCTGAGACTAACCAAGCAGAAGTACGACTTAGCAGCTGATTAGTGCTATTATCAACTTCACAACAAAGCCATTATTAATAATTTCAACTATTAACCGATAATTCCACTTGTTTAATTTCCATTAATAACAACAGTAATATTAAAATATTACATTGAAATGTTATTAATAGCAGCGTGGTTAAATATTCTTAATTTTATCTTCTAATTCATTGTACAATTTCATTGATTATAGACTTTTTTTTTAACTCTCCGAACACTTGAAAACAGAAAATAAGAGTTCTACACATTTCATATGCAAAAGGAATATTGGAAACATTTTATTTTTAATTTTTTCCCACTGTATTTCAAAAGATTGATTCAACAGATTTCTTCGGGAGTAGATTTCGTAGACCGTTGCGATGAAAAATTTCTATTCCAAAATATCATAAATCGAAGAAGAATGAACCGTTAATTTATATTCGGAAAAATCTTTGGACGTTTCCAGACTCAAAAAATAATCGTGCATGAGACTTTCGCTCGGACTGACAGGCCTGCAATTATTGTGAGAAATATGACTTTAAGAAAGAACAAGTCGTTTTAGGGCAGGTTTGCAATATGTTGTGACTACCAACAAAAAACTGTATCTTAGACGAATGCCTGAGGCGAAGCAATCAAGCATGTTGTCATATTTCACGCACATTCACTGCCGACACAGAAGCTGCCAATACTCAACATCCGACATCGATATAGGCAGTCCTATAATATTATATTGCGGGTCTGCGAAAATAAAATAAATCCCTCACATATAAATCAAAGATAATTGCTTCTCTGCTTACGCTATTTCAGCAATCGGGGGAAAAATCTATACTAATTGGAAGCCCTTAAAAAAAATGGCCTCAAGCTACCTTTAAAAAAAAATACATAAAGAGTAACTGTAATAAATCTATTTAAATAAAATGAATTGAAATAAAAATGTCGCAAATTACTAATCCCTTCTCTTAAATAAAACTCGATTTTTTTTACTGCAAACGGCAGATTCTTTATTGAAGAGTGTTTATCTTATAGAATGGAATGTTTCTTGTATACTTGTTCTTCTTTAGTTAATTTATTCTTTGTAAGTAATTGAGTTGAATTCTGGGAATAATTCCAGTGAAAAGGTTTCGATAAATGTTACTGATATCTATCTCTCTATCTCTCTCTCCCTACCTTTCTCTCTCTCTTTCTATCTCGCTGTCTGTCTGTCTGTCTGTCTCTCTCTCTCTCTCTCTCTATATATATATATATATATATATATATATATATATATATATTATTGCACATTGAGTGCTAGTGGAAATCCATGAAGTATAACAGAGATTATAAACTACATATAATAAATGTACGTTTTATCCTCAACGCTAGCACGATTCGGAGTTTAATGGACAACACGATTTTCAAGTGATCAAATGAGATTGTGTTGCGTATGAATCTCTGAGTCTCTCTCTCTCTCTCTCTCTCTCTCTCTCTCTATATATATATATATATATATATATATATATATATATATATGTCTATAAACAACAGTCACCTGCGCTAATGCAAAGCTCTTCAATAAAAGAATATCGATTCCCCATGGCTGATTGCCATTTGTTTACATTCGTAAAAGACTATGCTAGATTTAGCTAGCTCATTCTGCCGAATGAAGATAGCTCAGTGGTAAAATCTCTGACCTAAACAAAATAGGTTGGGTTTCAAATCTGGTTTGAGGTATTCGGATGTCTAGTCGCAATGCGTATGGCATAATATATATATATATATATAT